>CM041781.1:231748442-232164082 GCA_023374045.1 Limonium bicolor | reverse complement strand
ATGTTTTCATTCTTTGTTGACTGCTCAAGCATACGGTAAAGAACACTTGGATCAGGAAGGTGCAAGCCACTGCCACCAGTTCCTAGGACTGCACTCGCGCTCGCCTCGATGGCTGAGGTGGCTGGGGCGTTTTCCGGGGCCGTTGGATTGATCAGGTTCTGGTCCATGGTTTCCGACGAGGTTTCAGTCGCGGTGTCACTGGCCAGCCTCCCACGGGAATCTCTTTTCCACAATCGAGTAATGTTGGTAAAACTGAAAGAGAACTCCTGACGCTCTGCTCTGCTCTGGTTGGTTTTTCTGCGATACCGGGGAATATGGAAGACGTAGAAGCCGTTAGTATAAAGCATGTTTAAAAAGATGTGAGAGGGCGAGAGCATGGGAATAAAGGAGACGGTCGTTCCCGACTTTTTTAGGCAAAACACTTTTCAAAAACACCCACTTTCCAAGTGAAAAGGCGCACAAGCCCGTTTTCATTTCCAATAAAGAGGAGCAGTGACCATACCGTCATTACATAATTAGAGATTACATCCTGGGAAAAGGGAATACATCTCGATTCAAAAGGGCAAACAATAAAGAGCGTCAGTCCTAAAATAAGGTAACTAAGCTACCTATCATTACATAATTTAGAGATTACATCCTGGGGGAAAAGGGAGTACATCTCAATTCAAAAGGGGAAACCCTACAGAGCATCAATCCTAAAATAAGGTAAATAAGCTACCATCGTTACATAACTAGAGATTACATCCTGGGGGAAAAGGGAGTACATCTCAATTCAAAAGGGGAACGAAAGAAAGATACGATATATTAGTTCTAAGATAACTCAATCCAAATGAGAGAGGGGGGAGCTGGTCGTCTCCCATCTACTGTCGCTTCTGCTTCTTCCCTCTTCTCCTGTCTCCTTTCTTGGCTGGCCGATAGAGGGGGCATCAAATTTATGACAATGGGTAAATCAGGATTTTGCATGACTACCCTGTGATTGAGAGAATACGGGGTGTTTATGATCCGGTCTATCCTCTTCTCTAACCAAAGTCTGTAAGAGTCATTCAGGTTGTAGTCCTGGTATGGAAGCTTCCGGACGGCCCACTTTGGCCCTGACCCATAGGCACTGATGATATGCCGAATGGTAGCTTCGGTAAATTGGTGGATCACAAGATCAGCTTCCATGGCACCTGGGATTATCTGTTCGCGAACTGACGCATGGCTCTTAATGGGTATATCGTGACCAAGCGGTCCAAACCGTATAGAAGCAGACCATCATGTCCAGCTGACCCAAATGTCCTCCTTGCACATTCCAATCTATTATAACCCATTCAATGTGCATTTCATGGTAAATGTCTCTGAAGCAAGCTTGCCATCCTTCTTTGGGTGCTTCCTCCGGCTTCTAGCTGACATGTAAGTGTCCATGTTAAAGACCGAGAAGGCTGCTGGTGGCAGAAGTTTGAGATGGTCGAACAACCAAATCTGTAGTAACAACGGACTTCCTAAGAAGAAAGTTTCCAACTTTCCCGAATCTTTCCAACGGTCCAAGGATCTGACATTTCAGCTGTGACTACCGTTCCAACACTCATTCCCTTTTCAAGGGCTTCTAACAAATAATAATCCGAGGATTGAATCTTAAAAATCGCTGACGAAAGAGATACATCCCATCAGGCATAGGTCCATCACTCGTCTCTTAGTCTTCAACGAAAAGTATGGCCTGTCGAATCGCCCTAACAGGTCCTCTAACTCAATGCTCAGATTCCCAAAATCCTGCACATAGGCCTCTTCTACTTCTAAGAACTCCGCAGCAAATCTTGGGGTCTTCGCCCGATCTAAGGGGATGAAAGGCATTGGCTGATGAGGTTTTATTTTTAAGAAAGCATCCATCTCGGCAGGCAAAGGTACCAGTTCGTGCATATTGAATCTGTAGAGATGATCAGTGGGGTCCCAATAAGAGAGTGAATCAAACAATGCTTCATACTCCACCACAGCACGACACATCTCAGCAAAGCCAAACAATAGAGGCTTGGTGTCATAGTCTGACTTGAAGCAGATGTCCTTAAGTCTGCGGGAGAAGTTAACTTCCCTTTGGCGCTCCTCTTGATAAGCAGCGAGCTCGGATTGTCTCTCCCTAGCAAGTTGTCTCTCTCGTTCCGCCCTGACTTCTTTAGCCTTCTCCTTCTCTCCCGGGACAGTTTGCAGCCTGTTCAGCATCGTTGTTCCCCTGTTGAAATAAAGGGAAAATGGGACAAGAAGAGGGTGTGAGAAATGGGAAATTAATTATGTAATTATGATATGGTCACCGCATCTCTTTTTTGGAAATGAAAACGTTGTTTTTGAGGTTCCGAACATTTTGAGGAGAAAACAGAAAGGGAAATTGAGAAAAGTCCATCATTTGCACGAAAACAAATTTTGAAGAATGGTTTTGAAAAATGGTTTTAATTGGGAAAAAGAAAATCCGGAAAAGACTTTAATCATTAAAGGAGATTTTTGGACAATGTTGATAAAACATTTGCACACAAAGTAATTAGCTAGTTAGATCGTGGCTGATTTTTATGTGGAGCTATAAGCGTTAATGTTGGGATAATCACTTTCCAGGTCAATCGATGCTTCCATACCACCGGGGGAACCGTCGTCCCTTCACTGTTCATCTCTCGGGATTTATCTCTGTTATGTCTTGTGGGGCACGTCATCAAGAAAAACCGGAGTGCTTAAGTTCGAAAGGTCAGGATACCCGAAATGACTAGGAAACATGCCACGGCCAGTGATGATCCGACACCCCCTTTTCGGGAAACTCGGGGAAGTATTGCATGGGAACGGGTCTCTCGTCGTCTGCACGGTCAGGTGTGTCTAAAGTCCAAATTATTCACTACTACGTTGTGCCATGTATGGGTATCCGGTAAATACGGGATCCTCTATGGACGTGTAGCGTGACATTGGCTTTAGAGACACCCGTGGTGCAGAAGGACACTGGAGAACTGAGCCCATGCAATCTTCAGGGTAAGGTAAAGGGTGGTCAGACAGGCGGCATACAAGGGGGCAACTACCCATAAACCCATCCTAGACACTGGATAAGGCAGCTGGACACTGAAGGCTCATAGCTTACTATATGCTGGCTTTGACTCGAAAAGGTGTTTGAAAGGATCCTGAGTTGTTTCAAGGTGTAGACAACTACGGCCATACCACCCGTGGGTTTACTCCTTAACTACGAAGGACCCATACTCAGAGGGAATCAATTGTGGACCAATTGTTAATCCCGCCCGCAGATAGTAAAGGTGACACAGAGGAATGCATGCTCCTAAACTACCCGATGCAACAATGGGTTGGCTCCTTTCTACGAAGGCCCCATTTACAAAACCGTAAAAGCAATTATATCATGAATGAAGGGCAGTGAAATAAGACAATAAACACACAATAGTAAACAAGAGTGAAGCATGCAAAGCTCAAAGCACACATGCATAATCAAAGTCAATTCGAACTCTAAACATTCCTCTATCCTCACAAAGCACACTCTAAGTGTGGAGTAGAGTAATCCTAAAGGCTTGGAAATGAATCTCTTGAAGGTTTTGAAAGAAGTTGGGGATCCCGACAATTTTGAATGGAGTTCAGTCTTCCTTGACCAAGTTTATGAGAAAAACTTACTCAAGTTTTCCCCAGCAGAGTCGCCATTCTGTGGAGGGTGATTTTTCGGTATGAGGGGGTCTATCTAAATATGGTCTGAGAAGCTAGATCCTAGAAATTGCCATTCTGTGGAGGGTGAAAACCCGTTATTTGGCATCCCTCAAATACCTACTACATCGTCCGTCTTTCCCAGAAAGCATAAAGGGGATGCAAGTGTGCACTACACCCCTCTCATGGGCTCCACGCGGACTTATGCCTCTATAAGGCGGAATTGACTAGAGTCGCCACCTAGTTTGACCTAAGGAACTAGGAAGGGAGGAGAAGGGTTCTAAGAACCGTTAATTGACTCTGATGATTTATTGCCTATGGATAGGACTTATCTGATCATACTAGAGATTCTGTGTGGGTTCGCACTGGGTTACACCCCTTGGAAGCGGCAATGACCACGACTTCGGATTGGTGCCCGAGGAAATCTCGGTCTCCAATTGTCAGGATTTCCTTCTTTCAAAACCTTTTTGGAGAGATTCATTTAAAAACCAAAGGATAGGATTAAAAGAGGAGTAAGGAAAGGATGAGTCCGAAGAGTTAGAAAAGGCTGGTCTTGGAGTTGGTTTGGTTGGAGCGTTTGAGAGGTTTTAATTGCTCTGAGAGATTTGGAGTTGTTTTGGGCCTTCACGGAATTAAGAGGATGATGGGAGTTTTGAGGGTAAAGGGACATTTTAGTCATTCTTGGTGGAGTCAAGGGGTATTGGATCATTTGGCTGATTTGAAGAGTTTTTGTTGTTTTTGGAAGTTCGTTTTGAAATGGTCGGTTCTTGAGGTGTTTTGGGAAGCTGAATGTGTTGAAGAGCAATTCGGGTTTTGAGGATGATTGAGTATGGAGGAGGATATTTGGTTTGCGAGTATTCGGGTTTTGGAGATGTTTCAGGTTTCTGGGAGTTTTCAAGAATTGGAAGTCCTATGTGACTTAGAGTTGGTTGAAAGGAGGATTGAGAAGTGTTTATGGGTCCTAAAGCTCTAATGGAGATGTTGGATTGGGGTATTCAGAATTGTCTCTCTTAAAGTTTTTAAAACTGGAAAATCATTTTTTGTTGTGAAAAGGGCGGATAATCCCGAGGGATTACCCTATGTACCCCCTCGAACACGACACTTAATTAATGGTAAGTGCCGAGGCTCGAAAGATGGGGCAATGAATTTATGTCGAAAAATAGGGTTCAGAGAGAAACACCATGAATGAGATGTTCTCGGTCAAACCCTAATAACGTCTCTAACTCCCGGGTTTTAAAACATTAAAAACCAAAACATTGAAATCGAGCGGAAGGGAGTTAGACGATTCTAAAATCCCGGCTGCAACTAGGAAGGTCGTTACTTCCCTAGCACCCCGCCTTGTAAAAATCTAGGCTGCAGTTAGGGGAGGTTTGTCACCCTAATGCCCCGCCTAAAGAGATCCAGACTGCGACTAGGGAGGTTATGACCCCAGTGCCCCGCCTCGGATTTTTAATTTGGAAGAGAGACAAGCAATGTCTAACCAGGAAGAAAATGTTTTGAAAGGGTTAGACATTTCTGCTCCCCGAAAACAAATTATTGGGATTTGAAAACCAAGTTAGAAAACTTTGAAATTGTTCGGAATTCTCGATGAAGAAACACTGATTTTGAGAAACGTTTTAGGAGAAAACTTTCTGTATATGTGAGAAGAACTTTCTGCGATAGAGAAGAGTTTTCTGTGATGTGAGAAGAGTTTTTCCTTTTTAAATTCCACAAAATGGCTTCTTTTGAAATCATGAGAAAACTTGATGAAACTTGGATGAAAAACGGTTGTTCAAAAATTTGGAGAAGAGATTTTGGAGTTTGAATGGGATTTACAAAACAAGTATGAATTGAATTGAAAATGGCTTGGATTAAAAATGAGTTGGGTATTGGTTTATTGGGCTAAACCTAGGCCGGAACTAGAAACGAGCCCAGTCAAACCCCGGGTTGGTCAAATGATTCGGTCAAACAAGTTGGTCAAATGAGTTGGTCAAATGAGTTGGTCAAACAGGTTGGTCAAACGGGTTGGTCAAACGGGTTGGTCAAACGGGTTGGTCAAACGGGTGGGTCAAACGGTTTGGTCAAATGGGTTTGTCAAATGGGTTGGTCAAATGGGTTGGTCAAACAGATTGGTCAACAGGTTGGTCAAACAGTTTTTGGTCAAACAGGGTTGGTCAAACAGGTTGGTCAAGATTGTCAAACGGGTTGGTTAAATGGGTTGGTCAAACAGGTTGGTCAAGATTGGTCAAACTTGATTGGTCAAAAGCTCGGGTCAACTCTTGGATCATTTGTAGACTTGATTTTTTGTGGATTTTGGGTCTTGGAATGATTTTTGTGGACTTTGATTGAGGTTGGTTTGGGTTTAGTTTAAGGATAGGATTTGGACTTGGTCAAGAATAGGATTTGGACTTGGTCAAGAATAGGATTTGACTTGGTCAAGAATGTGTTTGGGCCGGTTTTGTGTATTGGGCGGTTTTGTGTTTGGGCCGGTTTTATGTGTGAACTTGGGCCGGGTCATGTGGACTTGGGCCGGGTCATGTGGACTTGGGCCGGGTCATGTGGACTTGGGCCGGGTCATGTGGACTTGGGCCGGGTCATGTGGGCTTGGGCCGAGTCATGTGGACTTGGGCCGGGTCATATGGACTTGGGCCGTGAGTTTTTGGATTTGGGCCGTGAGTTTTGGATTTGGGCCGTGGGTTTTAGACTTGGGCCATTGTGGCTATGGGCTAAGTGGGTATTGGGTCGAGTTGGGTATTGGGCCGAGTTCGGTTTTGGCTTGAATGTAGGTTTTCAAAATGGGCTGATTGAAGGCTTCGGGCTAGGTTTGGATATTTGGGCCCGAGATGGCTTAGGCCGGGTCGATATGTAATTGGGCCGGGTCGATATGTGATTGGGTCGTGGGTTTAGAGCTTTGGGTCATGGATTTCGAGTTTTGGGCCACGAGTTTGGGTTCGGGCCGAGATGGTTTTGACTTCAAGTTTGGATTGGACTTAATGGGCCGGGTCAAGGCAATTGGGCCAGGCATAGACTTGGGCCGAGATGGTTTGGGCCGAGAGTGGTCATGGGCCAAGTGGACTTGGGGCCGGTTTTTTTTTGTTGTGGGCCGTGGGCTTGTATACGGGTTTTGGGCTGGATTGTGGGCCGAGGACTTTTGGGCTTGGCTTTGTGGGCCGGGTTTGGGTAGTAGTGGCCGGGCTTGAGTTTGGGCTCGGTTTTGGGTTGATGTGGCTTTGGTATTTGGTATTGGCCGAATGAGTCAGGGCCGAACTTCGGGCTGAAGGGAGTATAGGGCCTGGGCTGAGGAGGGTGGCCGGGTTTGGAGTAGTGGGCGGGCTTTGAGAAGTAGTGGGCCGGCTTTGAGTTTGGGCTGAAGCAAGGCAATCGGGCCAACTTGAAGAAATCAGAGAGAGTTTTTTTTTTGTTGACTCAAAGTCAAAAAGAAGGAAAAGTTTGATGATACTAAATAAATAAATAAAAAAAAAGAGACAATTTGAATTTCCATTGGATAGAAAATTTGAAAAGATGGGCCAGATCCTTAATCAAAAGGAGAATTTGAATTTGATGACTCATGTACTCTTTTTTTTTGGACCCAACTGGATGTACAATTTTATCTTAATGAAGGGATGGTTTGGAAAGTCTTAAAATAGAAAGGGTTGTCCCCACCGTCCGGACTCTACGGCCCGTTTGAGTGAGGCAAGCCCTTGATCCTAAAAGCTTTTCTAGAGTGGGCCTCAAAGGTCCACCAACGGAGGTCATCCTAATGGGCTGTCTAGGGCCACCTGTTCTAGCCCGTTTGGCTAGTTATGGACCAAGTCTGAAAAGAAGATTTTGGGCCGATGTTTATGCAAGCCCAAACAGAACCAGCCATACAATAATCCACCGAAATAAACCAAAGTGCGGCATGAAATTCAATAAAGCCACATAAACCATATATACATATGCGCATGAATTTCAGAGACCATCCATAAATCATACATGCTCAGGGTTGAAGCTCAGAGGTTATTGAAGTAATGTATATGCGAGGATAAATCTCAGAAAAAACAGAGGACAAAACAGATTTAATTAATCCTAGAACTCTCAAGTAAAGCAACGATAAGGTGAACCCTAATGTATGGGTTGCTAATCAGTTATTATTCTCCACTATTTATCATCTTTCCATGGCCACTCAAGGGTAGGTAAACAGAACAGTTATGTACAAAATCTAGAATGAAATTATGAAATGATTAGCAACTTAAAGCAAGGCTTAATCTAGACTAACGGTCCCGTAAAGAAGAACTAACATAATCGTTGGATCCTAATGTGGGGTTACTAACCGTTTTTTTTTTTTAGACTTTCTCAGACTTGCCATGCTCATACATTAATCAGACAAAATGCCAACTCTTTTTTTTTTTGTCAAACCACATGACTCGGGATTAATCTGCTTCCCTAACTTCTTATACACACAGAGAGTAACAAAGTCATTTGGAACTGAAATAACAAATCAAACCACGGCTAATAGGTCGTACACAAGCACCAGGAACCCAACATGATCAATTTTACTCATTCTATCACCAAACTCGAAGGAAACAGATAGAGGAAACATCATTATATACAACTTAAACCAGGATAAATGCACATCCATGAACACAAACCCATCAGACAGAAGGAGACTGGGGTTAAGAGTTCGTGTACCAGGGAAATGAAGAATAAGCTTCCTGCGAAGTCAATAGGCAAATAAAACAACCACACCAAGTCAGGGATTAACCGAGAGAGATGAATACCAAACATAACGAATGAATGTGTAAAAAAAATGGAGAGGAAATGGAATAGGAGTAACAGTCGGTTCATCTCGATGATGGGTCGGATTGATCTCCTGCGAAAGGGATGAGGGAAAACAAACCCTCTGGATAGCTCACAATAAGTCGAACAGATGAATTCCCACAGTAAGATGAGCATGCTTCTGAGGCAATTATAACAAGTAGTGCAGAATCAAAGGTACAACCACATACAGAACTTTATCAAACCCTTTTGCCTAAATCAGAAGGTAGTAGGTACCGGGCACCGCTTATATTTCTCGAACCAGGGCCTCACTCATACGTAGGACAATATCGAAAAATTTTAACGACAACTAGTACAATGTCGAACACCAAATGAGCCGTCTCTTTCGTAAGCAAAAGGTGTCAAAGACCATTAGGAGGCCATAGGACACATTCGCGACAGACCAGAAGAATGAAGTCACAAAAGTAATCCACATGCAACTGAGAGAAGAATTTCTGGAGTTTGAAATCGCCTGACCATTGTGAACACACAGACCAAAAGGCGGGTCTGGTTTTCGACAAGGCGCGCACGAAGTGGTTAAAGCTAGATAAATAACGAGAACAAAACGAAAAATAGCAACTAACTGATCAACATTGTTAATGAGTGAAATCAAACCCACGGAATGGCGATTGCCGGCTTAGAGAAATGAGGTGAGGGGTAAAACTCCTGCGTCGATAGATTTCCGACAAAATCATCCATTAGCCTTCACCCTTGAATGGGTTCATCAGCAAGAAGAAATTTCAACAGCGCAAAATCAAAGCGGAGGGGAAAAAAAAGGGGCCAACACTTCCTTCGAAATAGATTCCCGACCGAGTTTTCTTATCTCTTGCCATCATCGATATGTTTTCTCCGGCGAGGACTGATTTGCTCAAAAAAAATGAAAGGGAGGAAAAAAAAACGAAAGCGGAATGGAGTGACCTTCGGTGAGAGACTGAGAACTACCACTTACTACTCTGCTCTAGAACCAAAACGAAAGAGATGATAATGGGGTAGCGAAGCCTCGGATGAAGGACGGTGATGGTGTCGAGTGCTGGGGGTAGCGCTTCTCTTCGTGGTGACTCAAAGTGGAAGAAAGAGGAAGACGAAAGAAATTTCTGGGTTCTTAGTTCTTCAGTTTCGAAAATGGGAAACGAAGAATGATGACCGGGAGAAGAAAATCTGGATTGTGTCTGCTGAGAGTGGTAAAAAACGTGTCATACTGTAGGGTTTTTTGATTGTTTTATACTGGAGGGTGTATACAGATGGCATACTAGGGTTTTGTTTGAAACATGGGCTGGGTTTTGATTTTGGGTCCCTGGGCTGTGTCTGGACCGATTAAAAGGGAGAAAGGGAACACCAACAAAAAAAAAAAATGGCAAGAAATGCTACTACCCGAGTTTTGAACTCGGATCCCCCACGTTCGAACACTATACTTCTCCCAACTACACCAGGACAGAATTCGGTATTCCCATGCGAGAATATGCTACCTAATCCCCAATCGAAGCTGAGAGGAAAATAGCGAGCAAAAACGCCCACGCCAGGATTCGAACGCAAGACCTATGGGTTCTGTGACTAGTCTCTTACCAGTTACGCTATGTAGATTTCAGTATATGCATGCGAGAAATGATACAAGATATAACAAAACGTGGAAATGTTTTTAGAACGAAAGCGACAAAAAATATTATAGGAAATGAAGTCAGTTAAACAACAGATTTCAATAAAAAGCTCGTGCTCCTTTTCACAGGAATGTGAGGTTTAAATGTCGGTAAAAAAGAAATTCCTTTGTTCGAAACGGGGACGACCGCCTCGTTTCTAGAAGCATGCTTATTTTTGTATATTTGTTTCAAAACGAGATGGGTGAGATTTTTGGTGTCTACAAGCGTCTCGAACGCTGTCTCCATCTCCATGATGTAGGTCTCCAAGTGAGCAGGGTCAGTCTGCCCCTTAAATGCAGTTGGCCTTAGATCAGCCAAACTCTTCACCCAATCTCTCTCTCTGGGTGGTGGAGGTGGAGGTAGCTGCTGCTGCTGTCCAACCCCCGCCTGTGCGAATGCCTGAGCAATTAAGGTGGCAATGTCTGCCAGCCTGACGGATGGCTCCTCATCGGCCTGTCCACGTCATCCTCCTCTTTCTGACATCTGCAGGATGTTGAGGTATATTAGGCACTGTGGTCAAAATCTTGGTCTTGGATAGCAGTCTAAGTAAAACTAACTTAAACTCCTTTCAATACTATCACTCAACCTTAACTTAAAGTCTTAGATATCCTAATCTCGGTGTATCCTTGTATCCAGAGCGTAACTACGCTCTGATACCATTTTTGTAACACCCCAACCCGAAATCCAATGAAACTGAACGGCGATCACTCCCAAATAAAATACAACTGCAGCGGAAATAATACAACAACCGGGCGGTATTACAATGCCGTTGGCCACCCTTGTGACCAACAAGGCTAACTCCAAATACAAACTCCAAAAGTCACGGTCTGAATACGAATACAATCCGAGATACTAGGAATCAAACTCAAATGTAAAATACTTAAGTAAAAGCTAATAACTATAAGAAGACTCCCATAGCTTGATTCTACTACCCACCTACACTCGGTGTGGTAATCTTCTCAACTTCAGGTACCTGAAAATGGGGGTGCCCCCAAAGGGGCTCAGCAAACAATGCTGGTATGGAAAACGTGCAGCCCATCGTCTACCGGGCCACACCAACTACTTTGTCGAACACATGCAGTTCATTTTTATAAAGCTGTAAACAAGCATAATCTGATGATAACAAGTATCCATACAAGGACAATAATGTCACATAGAACAAGACACAGAAGGTCAAGTTAGCTGAATTGAAATGCCTGATAGCTGTCGGTCCACACAGTGGGACTGACAGGTGTATAAAAGTATATCAATATAGTGGAGGTATAGTGACCTCGTTATAGAGAAAGGTTGGGTATAAAAACCCCAGGAGATAACGTAGTTAAACCCTGAACTGAGAGGCGTGGGAAATAGAATCCCACTAGAGGAAAGAAGTCTTCCTCAAACTGAACTGATGGGCATTTGAATCCTGGGAGAAATAGAGTCTTCCTCCCAACTGAATGTTCCGTCGCGACGTAGTAGGAGACGACCTGAGACAGGTACAACTCCCGTAGCATGCATGGCCAGATCCAACTGGGCTCCTCATTCTCGAAGTATAGAGTTGTTAATGTCATATAAAGACGTTAAACAAGAACACAAAGTGTATTGTCAATTATCACGTTTAGGATAATGACGTTTGTTATAAACTGAAGTTAGTGAGAGACTTGAGTACAAGTCCTCGGTATATACTGAAGCGCAGGTATTTAATCCACTGGTATAGTAGTGTTTGTATGCGTGGGACATACACGTAGTAGTCAGCATCATTCACGCACATAAAGTAATACAACAGCGCACAAGAGTAAACAACATTTTACATTAATTATCTTGGTCGTTAATTCAAACAACAGATAGCACACAAGCCGGTGTAATCCGGTAGAAAACAGGTTGCAAGAATCCATATACCGTTCACCGTAGACTGTACTCGTTTAATTCCCGATCAACGTCTGGTCAAACAGAGTCCTAGAATAGGATTGACTGAGAGGGTTAATTTATGTTACCCTTATATAATAATTCTATTGGATCATTTAACAACAATCTCGTATTTGTTTTTTCATGTGAGGTTTATTTCTTTTAATTACCTCATGATTTAATGTATAACTTATTTGTTATTCCTTTTGATTTATTTATACATCCTTTAATGCACATATATGTGTTTATTGCATTGTTGTTTATTTTATTTGTCTAGGTGACATAACAACTTATAATTTCTTAACTATATTTATATGTCATACATAGACATAAAATTCTTATAGTTTTATTATTCTCCTTTTAACCATAAATAATATTTATTGTTTATCTTTTAATTCCTTATAACCATGTAAGCCATAGTTTTAATTCCATAATTCCTTTAATCAAAATTCTTTCTTCTAAATCTTCCAAATCCATATAGGACCTATATTTATTTAAATCTAAATTCTTAAACTTGTATTTCGGTTATTTACAAAACAACCACATTAATTCATAAACTTTCACTTAAATTCTAATCTCTTTATATAACATAGTTTTAATTCCTCATCTAATTAAATTACAAAACTACCACTAATCTTTTGGACATAACTTATAAATATTATAACTTTCAAGAATTACATCTTAGCCCCTCAAAATCTCGGCATATATTTATATACTTTCTATAATTGCAATTTAGCCACAAATCTTATAATCTTTACATAATGTCTTATAAACTATAGTTTTAATTTTAATTCTCCATAAATGCCGAATATATATATATATATAAATTCTTAAATTACCAAACTAACCCCAAAGTAATTCGGCTATGTCATTTATTTTTCCTTAATTACATTTTCATCCCAAAACTTTATATTAGTATCTTAATAACTTATAATCTAAAGCCTAAATATTTAATCCTTCAAAATTTCGAAAGTGAACTCAATGATTCTCTTAATTATCAATTCGCCCACGCATATATTTACTAACTTTCATATCAACTTTTATAAATTACATAATAGCCCAAAACTTTATAAAAGTTATTTTAAGGCTTTGTTTAAATTATCTAAAATCCATAAACTTAATTCCTAACCTTATATTATATCATAATTACACTAAATACCCCTTTAGCTCTCGGCTTTCACAATATTTGCACTAAACTTTGTAAAAATTACATTTAAGCCACATAACTTAATTAATTAGCCATTTAAGCACTAATAAAATATTTTTAACTCACCAAACTTTATAGTATAAGTTTATATACATAAGTAGCTCATTAAATTCCATTTAACACCTACTAAGCATTCGGCCATATTTTAAATGAGACCATATGTTATATAAAAGGGGATTTATATGTCTAGATAATATAAATAAATTCATAGGAGTCATATAACTCATGTATAAATTATTGTAAGGTCTTATATTGATTCTTAGCTCAAAATAAACATTTTTGCCCTAGACATTTTGGCCTTATTTTATTTGTAACATAAATAAATTTTGTGACACGAAAATGTGTCTTAAGGTAAATATTTTCTATATATGTTATAGATTATATTTTTGGCATATAAAACCATATAGTTTCGGTATTATTTAGCCTAGGAGATGTACATAATTTTTATACAATTTTTAGAAGCTTAACAAAGCTTATAACATAAAGATTTACTTAGTAAACTTACTTCTTAACAAAGGTGGTTAAGTGCTTGAACTTTCTTCTTGAATCTCCAAGCTTTCTCCTAGGTAAACTTGATGCTCCTCTTCTGGTTTTATGCAAGAGGTGAAGGTGTTTAGGAGTTAGATCTTGAATAAAGATCTTAAGTAGATTTGGAAGTAGTTTTACAAGACTTTACCTTAGACTTTTCTCCTTATAAATTCGGCACTCCTAAGGTAGGTGAAGAACAAGTTTTCCTTCATCAAAATGAAGAAGAAAAGAGACTTAAAAGAAGTAGAACTTGGTTACACATAAAAATGTGCTTTAAGGATTTTCAAGCTTTGAAACCTACCTTAAGATAACCTTGAGATGCTCCTTGGATTAATGTTGTTTTGGACAACCCCCTTGGAGATCTAATTGATGCCGAACACACCTTGTTATGCTAGGAAGAGTTTTGCTTCAAGACTTGCCAAGAAATGCTAGGAAATTACCTTAAAGATGAAGATAGAAGTTAAAACTCCATTAAGGGACTTAAGAGCTTCAAAGGAAGAAGATGAAGCTAGAAGAGAGAGGAGGGAGCCTTACCAAACCGTGGAGGAAATGTGCAAGGAGGGAAATGAGACCTAGCTCACGTAAATGAAAGAGGGCAATTGGAATTTGATTTTGTTTTGTCAATTTTTAATGTCAAATGACTTTACTTTTTCTTAGTTTATTTCATGGTTGATTGGCTCAATAAATGTCCTCTTTTCCAGCATAGAAATCGGACATGTGAGGTGTGACAAGGCAAGAGTTGGAAAGGAAATAATTGTGAGCTAGAAGACAAGGTAATTTAGGTAAGTTATTCTTTTGATTTTTCTAAGTTAGGCTTGTCTTCTTCCTCCCTTGTAGAGTCACGAATTCAAGGGTCAAATGGGGTGTCTTAATGGACATTGAAGAGCCAAGGACAAGCATGTTAGGTCACATGGAAAAGAAGGAATCTAGAAAAGTGAATTCTAGATCTACTTTTTGCTTTTTCTCATTTGTTTTTGTTCTAGCTCACATGGCCTTATTACATGGCCTAATTTCGACAGCTTGCTGGTCATATGAGACCTACATACTTTGACATTAAGTAATATAACACATGGGAAGGTGAGTCACCATGTTCTATGCCTTTTACAAACTTTTAATGCAATTTTTATACTAGTTTTTGCTCTCAAAATCGGCCCCTATAGAGAGTCTTGTTGACTAGTCACACCAACTGATTTAGAAGGTCATTTTAACCCTATTTAAGATTACCAATTCGTGGCATGTCAAAAACTACAAGGCAATTGCGTAAACGCGTTTTCGTGACACCCGAAGGTGTGTTTTTGTGCTCTAAGGAACTTTTTGGAAACCAATTGTTTTTATGAGTTCCAAGTGTTTGTAAACACTTATTATGGTAAATAAACATATACTAAGATGTTACATTGAGTTATATGGGGTTATATCAACCCGTGACATAATTTACGGGCCATCGGGACACTCCCGGGCCAAAAAGGAGCGCTAAGAAATACTCCCGAGGATTTTGTTGAATTTTGAGAAACCACTTCGTGGGTTCTCTTTAAATGATAAATAATGATGTTAGGAACTCTAGGAATTAATTTTAGGGAGTTCGTGCCACCTCGGCACTCCTCCGGACTTTTCGTGCTTTAAGGAGCGTGCGTGAGCACTCCCGAGCGTTTTGCGTTTTTGACTGAATTTAGCTTAGGGAATATATTTATATATTCATATAATAATTGTATGACCATTTGGTTTGAATATTAGAGGGTCATACAGGGTCATGTTTGACCATATGCTTCTAAGGTGTTTTAGCGTTTATGGAGAAACGACTGTTTTTACGTAACGTTTTCATGCATGGGTTTGCATGCGTACGTGAGATGATTCATATTTGGATTATATTCCATAAATAATGATCTAATAATATTATTTAGATTTGGGGTATTTCATGCATAAATCATAAACACTGAATTTCCCACATGATATTTGCCTTTGACCTACAAATACACTCAACAACACATATGCCTTTTACTAAGCCTTGAGAACATTTTACTAAGTCATTCACCATTGGCTCCTGAGATCATTTTAACAAGCAATATAAGCTCATTTCTCCTAAGACTTTAAACCACATTAGGTTAGCACATTTACCTCTTTTCGTCACAACTTCTTTCTTGTTTCCTTGACTAAATCGGCAAGGCTTTTAGTTGCTTGTCAACTTCTAAACATTATACAAATGATAAAATGAGTATACAAGCTTTATGCTTCATCTCATTGTAAACCCTAGATTGTACATTGTTTTAAAAACATTAAGATAGTTGTTTTACCTTAGAACTTGAAGAGAGTTTGAATATATATCAAGAGAGGACTCCACCTAGTCCATGAAAGGTTGGAATGAAGCTAGAACAAGGCAACATAAGGGCACCATTAAGAGTGATTTTCGGACCACACAAAAACATGAAGGAAACGTCATTTTTCTTTGAGTTTCCTTACCTTGAAGCAAAGGAGAACAACAATATGTGAAAAGATGAGCTCAAGCTCCTCCCATGGTGATTCCTCTTGGCACCGAAATGGAGCTCTTGAGATTTTGAAAGGATAGAATTGACGAGCTTGATGAGAGGAAGAGAATGGTGGTCTTAGAATTTAATTTGGCCAAATGAGCTAGGAGATACAAGTGGTCAAAGATGGAAAATAATGGTGGTGTTGGTGTTGCTGTAGCAAACCGTGAATGGAGAGCAAGAAGAGATAGAAGAGAGGTTGAAGACATGTGAAATGAGAGAAATGAGAGAATGAAGATTGGTTTGCTTTTTAGAAGATATTTATACCTTAAAGTAAATAGTAACCATTAGTCATCACTTATTACTAAATAAACTTACATGTGTGGTGACTCATTACTACAAAAACCCGCCCCCTTTATGTTACTAGGGGTATTTAGTATTTGTTTATCAATTTAATTACTTATACAAACATATGTTACAAACTAGCTTATTTTAGTACTATTCACTAAAACAAGGCACATAGATGTGAAATTTTTGATTTCCCATTGATATAGACTTCCAAATGTGATACTATATAGTACACATGTTAATTAAAGAGTAATGATGGACATTTAGCCATTCAAAACTCATTTACAAGACAATTTTTCAAAAATGTGCTTTAAGACTCCTTAAAGCACATTTTGTGTTTTAACTTGTTTTCAAGCTTGGTTTTCTTTGGTAATTGGTTTAATATGTTCATTAGTATACAAATAAGGTCTTGGTAAGCTCATTAGGTCTTACCCAAGCTTATCCCATGCTTAGAGCACATTTTAGCCCTAATGACTTTAAGAATTTATTTGTGTTCTCTATGGTTTAAATTGTTTACTAATGTTTCTAAGACTCTTTTTAGTCTTAATATACCATATTTAAATGTTTAAACAACATACTAAGGTTTGGGGTATTTCAGTAGCAGTCCTAGTAGACTTGTGCAAACATTCAACACACTCTGAGGAATATTAAAGGTAGTATATCATCAATAACTTGTAGCTTAAGTTAAACTTAAATAAATTCCTCACTCTTATTTCTAATTTTCAATTGTCTTCTAAGCCCTCACTTAAATGTTATGTATAACCTTTGATTTATCTTAGAATGTTGTATAGCTTAAGGTTGTAAGACCAAGGAACAATGTATTTTATTAACACTTGGTAATTGTTCCACTTCTTATAAACTTTAATAGTACCAACCATAATTCTCACATTCAAGAGTTTTGAGATCCTTATATCATAAGTGCATTTTATATTATTCATTTAATCTTAGAATCAAATATTATCCTTAAGTTCAATACATTTATTCTTACTTCAGGATAAACAACGCAATATCCTACAATGGTTTATCTTAGAATACTATACTATTACTTATGATGTAACGATTATGTATTTATCAATATCTACTAGATCATTTTGATTAAGTTTTCCCCTTAACTTAAGTAAGATCTACATCTGTATATTGGAATCATAGTGTTATAGATGCATTTTATTATAACTAATTGAGCTACTAAACTCAATTATCATATCCTTAGTTCAGAATGACATTTTATTACAACCGTGTAATAATCTTGTCATAAGATGTTAAATTACTTTCAATCTTGAAATAACTATATTATAATTAACTTAGACTTATCGAAACTCTACATTTAGTATTCAGAAAGTATATTATTTGCTTTATCATTAACTATATAATAAAGTGTTTTACGATAACCTTTTACATATCCTTACTTACATTTAATTCCCTAACTGTTTTATTTTTACACACATTCCCGCTATAGACTATGTATAATCCTTTTATACTAAACTTTAATAAACTTATGTCTTAAATATATTTGTCATATTGGTTACAAAACCTAAGTTTCAAAGGAATAACTTAATAAATTAATCTCCTTTATTATGTTTTAGGATGAACATTATCTTAACATAAGGTAAAAATTTATCTAAGAATTAAATCCTCATTCATAAGTGAAATTGTCAATTATTTAATAAGATAATCTATTCTGAAAAAATTTCGTATTTAATATTAAAATAACATATTAATATTTCTAGTGCTGTAAATGAAAATACCCCAAACCTAGTTATGTTGTTTAAACACTAAAATAAGGTTGTAGTAAGACTAAAAAGAGTCTTAGAAACATTAGTAAACAATTTAAACCATAGAGAACACAAACAAATGCCTTAAGGTCAATAAAGGCCAAAATGTGCTCTAAGCTTGGGATAAGCTGGTTAAGACCTAATGAACTTACCAAGACACTCATTTGTACTACAATGAACATATTAAACAAATTACCAAAGAAAACCAAGCTTGAAAACAAGTTAAAACACAAAATGTGCTTTAAGGAGTCTTAAAGCACATTTTTGAAAAATTGTCTTGTAAATGAGTTTTGAATGGCTAATGTCCATCATTACTCTTTAATTAATATGTGTACTACTTAGTATCACATTTGGAAGTCTATATCAATGGGAATCAAAATTTTCACATCTATGTGCCTTGTTTTTATGAATAGTAACAAAATAAGCAAGTTTATAACATATGTCATTATAAGTGTGACATTGGTCAACAAAGACTAAAATACCCCTTGTTATAATATGGGGGCCGGTGGTTTTTTATAGGGTGAGTCATCTCCCCCTTTTTAGTTATCAAGTAAATAAACTTAATAAAGCAAAAAACTATTTACCTTTTACTTAAATATCTCCAAAAGTGAACTTATCTTCACTTCTCATTTCCCTCTTCATTTCCCACGGTTCCAAGCTCTCTTCTATCTCTTCTTCATTCTCCATTCACGGTTTTGCAATAGTACACCATCATTCTTCATCTTCAACCTCTTGTAACTCCTAGCTCACTTTGCCAAATCAAAAACAAAGACCACCATTCTCTTAGTCTTCATCAAGCTCTCCATTCCTATCTTCTCAAAATCCAAGTGCTCCATTACGGTGCCAAGAGGAATCTCCATGGGAGGAGCTTGAGCTCATCTTTTCACATATTGTGTGTTCTTCGTTGCTTCTAGGTAAGGAAATCAAAGAAAAATGATGTTTCCTTCATGTTTGTGTTGTCCGAAAATTACCCTTAATGGTGTCCTTTACCTTGCTTGTTTTAGCTTCATTTGAATCTTCCAAGGGCTTGGTGGAGTCCTCTCTTGCTACATATCCAAACTCTCTTTGATATCCAAGGTTAAAAACAATCATCTAAATATTCTAAGGCAATCTATGTACTTAGGGTTTACAATGAGATGAAGCATAAAGCTGTATACTCATGCATTATTGTATATTGTTTAGAGGTTGACAAGAAATCAAACACCCTTACCGATTTTTAAACAAGGAAACAAGAAAGAAGTTGTGAGAAAAGAGTAAATATGCTAACCTAATGTAGTTTAAAGTCTTGGAGAAATGAGCTTATATTGCTTATGAAAATGATTTAAGGAGCCAATGGTAAATGACTTAGAAGAATGCTCTCAAGGGCTTAGTAAAAGGCATATGTATTGTTGGGTGTATTTGCAGGTCTAAGGCAAGTATAATGTGGGAAATTCAGTGTTTAAGATTATGCATCTTAAGGGCTAAGAGCCATGCTATTTAAGGGCCTAAGTGCCAAGCAATTTAAATTATGCATATATTATGATGTAGTGTAGTTTGGGTGAAATTTGTGTATAAGAATGTTGTTGATGGATTTTGTGTTCTTGATTGTTTAATGGTGAAAACAATGTGTTTTGGCTTAGTAATGTTCTAGGAGAGTTCATGTCAAAATTTAGGTAATGTACAAGAAGTTCTAAGTGTTAAACAAGATTGGTGAACTAGGAAGTGTTAGAAATGTTTAGGTGTTTTACTAGGGGAGAAGTAATGTCTGGGTGTTCTAGGAAACAAAAAGGACTTAGACATCAACTAGAAGTTTAGGTTGTTAAGAAAAGATGCTTGGGAGATGATGTTATGGTAAGGAGAAAGCATTTTGGGATAGAGATTATCATAGGTGAGAAACACAATTTAGAACCTTGTAAGAAATGTTACAAGTGTTGGTGAATTTTAAGCAAAATTGAGTAACAAGTTGATAAGGAACTAGGTGTGTTTAAGATGATATTTGGCATTAGAATATACCTAAGATCATTTGGCAAGTTTATACATTAATGGGTAAGGAGAACCATTGCAACAAGACTTAGAAAATGTTCAAAATGTAAATCTGTAGCAGTGGTCCGGGACTTAGG
This sequence comes from Limonium bicolor, assembly GCA_023374045.1. Lineage (NCBI taxonomy): Eukaryota > Viridiplantae > Streptophyta > Magnoliopsida > Caryophyllales > Plumbaginaceae > Limonium > Limonium bicolor. The sequence goes on along the minus strand of CM041781.1, from coordinate 232,143,727 downwards.
TCTTGGATGATGTCCCGGACCATGCATTTAAAAGGGCGAGGATTCTTGCAAAGTCTTGGTCTGGTACTTAGGTTATGTAGAGAGTACCAGACCACCCCCTGATTTACCCCCGAGAGAAATTACCTACATTGGTCGGGGACCTAGGACTTGTATGAAGTCCCGGACCACCCCATTAAAACAGGCCGAGGGTTTGTTTAGTGAAGGTCCGGGACCTTAGTTGGGGACCAAGTCCCGGACCACTTTTAAAAGTTAGTTTAAGATTAGATAATGATGTCTAATGATGGGGGGAGTAGTTAGTAATGATGTTATAAAGTTATATAAGGCATGTAGGATTGTAATAATGACAATTTAAAAGGTGAGAAGTTATAACAAAGTGTGAATACAAGATAACTAGTTAAGTGAAGTAAAAGTTAACAATGGATTAGTACATTAATTAACCGACGTTACTAAATGTGTATAGGATTCTTCAAAGGTGGAAACCAGTCGAAGCAAGGACCAAGGTATGGTTTTCTTGCAGTCTGTGCCTACCGGTTTACACCGGCTTGTGTGTTGTTGTTTTTCTGTGTGTTTATGACCTTGTAAGACTTAAGTCATGTAATGAGTTTACAGTTGTTAAATATTATTGCATTGTTAAGTATGACTCTCTCTTACCTTGTGTGTGTCTAACAAGACTTAACCTATTGTGTGTGATTGGTTCAGTTCAATTGAGTGCTGGAGGAGTCCGGTCTGTTCCGGCCACGCGTGTGAGTATGGGAGTCGATGTCATAACCGGTTCGATTCTCTTTTCTATGTTATGGTTGTTTTCCAATTTGGTTTCCAACCTTCCCTTTGCTTAACCAAGGCTATTTTACTGACTCACGTCGGGCCACAGGGGCATACTATGTGTTGTTTCGGTGTGCTTGGATCACTATATCTGAGGCACCTTGTGTTAAGTTATCCGTTCAATCTAACAGGACGGGTAACGAGTTATGTAACGAGCTTAGCATGAGTATGGCAACATTCTCTAGGCTCTCCATGGGAACTAATTATGTTGGTTCATTTCCTGAAAGGAATTGTTATTGTGCACTATGTGTGAAGTTGTATGCGATACTTTGCTATGATATATTATGTTGTATGTTTAAAATGAATGCCATGTCATCATGACAATTAGTTGCGCGTATCCCGGTAGCCGATGGGCTGCGCGTTAACCATACCAGCCAAGGGTTGCTGACCCCTCGGGGGCTCCATATTTTACTGCAGAATGAGGATCGAAGAAGCGGAATGGCTTTAGATTCTAGGGTGCAGGATACTTTTGGTTGCTTTTGGATGTTGAGCCCGGGATACGCCTGTGCTCCCGAGGCGATATTTTGGTACCGTTGTAGTACAATGATGGTCGTTAGCAGTTCACAGTGACAGTTTGTGATGTACAGTTACGTTTATGGATGTAGTTGCAAACTCGGTATTGTGTTAATGTATTAAAGTTATTAGTCTCATGCTCGGGAGTCTGATCATCAAACCGATACGCTTGTATTTATTCTGCCTTGTTAACCACGTGGGTGGTTAACGGCGTTGTAGCACCGAACCGTTTAGTTATTGTATAGTTGTTATTTCCGCTGTGATTTCGATTAATTGTTAAGTGCGTAGTAGGGGTGTTACAGTAAAGTATATCAATATAATACCTATGTACTTAGTTCCACCTGATTAAATTCAATAAAGTTTTATTTACAAGTTTAACTACTAAATACATCACTTAATTATAAACTCACATTCTGAATATTGGTAATAAGCGTATTAATATAGCTTCTCCAATTTTAAGAAACTCAAGGATTATTATTTAGATGAATTCTAATCATAGTTTAATATAGTTTATATCCTAATCCTTTTAATGATCTTATCTTGAAACATTAAGTTATTATTCAATATTATAAATGTTATGAAATGATTAAATCTAGGCTTATTAATCCACTTCACTATTAGATGTAAAAGTGTTTATTTATTTTATTATTAATTTATAATAAGATTTATTTGTTTAACATCTTATGAAATCTAATTACAAATTTCCTAAGTCTTAACTTATTAATTACTTAACCCAATTATAGATTTACATTATGGTCGCTGAAATATACATGTATTTTAATATGGTTTATATAAATCTTAGAAATTCAAAGGTAACTCTTTAAGTTTAATTTCATAACCATAATTTAATAACACCCCCATATAATATGTTTTATTAGTATTATGTATAGGTTTAATTTAACTTATTAATTCTTTTATATTCTATTAACTATAAGGTATTTTTATTTCCTTTATTTCTTTATATATATATATATATAATATACTTGGATTTATTCAAGACATTCCTTATGTAGTTTTATTGTATTTGATATTTCTATTAACTTTTACACATATCTACATCCAATATATGGTTTATAAGATAAAGTATTTTTCCTTAGCTTCAATTAAGTATTATAATTGATATCAACGTAGATTAATTTAATCCCTTGATTTAACCTAAGTTACTATCTTATTTCTTTATATATATATATATATATATATATATGTAATTTTTACGACACTTAAAAGTTTATACCAAAAAATATTTATTAACATTCTGTATTAAATGTTAGTTTAGTCTTATTACATTATTTTCAATCTATAAAGTTATATTATTCAACTATACTTTAATTTTTGTTACATTAAAAACCGTAGATTATAACATATCTTATGAAAAAGAGAATTACAATTTTTAGACCTATTCCCTCTTGTCTAAAAATTCTCAAATTTAATATATATTAACTATGATATTTTAGACATATTATAAAATTTTTATTTCCTAAAAATTACTTTATAAATAGCTAAGTTGATTCTTACAAGGCCGTGACTTATAAAAAGCTTAACTTACGTTTTATAACTTCAAATTTATATTAATTTATATCAAAACGAAATATACTTTATAATTCACACTTGTATAAAATCTCATTTCAAAATTCATTCGGCAAGATCATTAAATTAGTCAAACAAGGTTCAACCTTACCAAGATTCATTATTTCATGTGTAGTCCAAGATGCCAAACTTCGCAAATCTGGTTCTCACACCCTAAAGAGATTCAATCCAAGGTCTTTATTACGTTTAAAAGAAGAATCATAGCTCTACACATGGGTGAAAGAATCATTGAAAACGGAGCACTGTGGAGAAAGTTATAGACTCTTCAAGATTCGAGTTTACCACTGAAATTCTGGGTGCTATTGCGTTATGACCGAGTCACCTACTTCGGACGCTTAATTCTCCCAAATGAGGACGATTCAGCTTTAGCTTCCTTAATAAAAGGTGAGAAGAGTTAAAGAGCTTTCTAACAAGGTATGGTTCATGAATTTTCGTACAAGGATGCGAAAGTTATGATAGGGACAAATATCGGATTTACCATATGTTTCTGAAAATTCTGGGCAGAACTGAATCAGGTGACGAACGTTAGACGCGTTTATGTACTAATTGGTTGTGATTCAGCCTTATATGTCTGAATACAAGTTGAAGAGGAATCAAATATCTTTAAAACGAGCTATGGCACAACGAATTTGCTCCAGAACGAGAGAGTTATCGATCTCACAAGATCTGGGTTTACCTAGTCGATTTTCTGGAAAAATCTGGGCAAGAACACGACCAGATCGAGGCGGCGACTTTAGACGCCTTCACCTTTCAAACGATTGAGAACTAGCTCTAGGTTCTTTTATAAGAGTTGTAGAGAAATTAAAGATCTTCAAAACGAGGTATGGTACGTGAATTGCATTCACAAACGAAGAAGATACGATTGAGCAAAGTTTACCTCATCAACTAGAATTTCCTAATTTCTGGGTTGCAGTTTCTCGGGTAGGCAACTTTAGATTGAATTTGTGACAGATTTTGGAAGATTTAGGTTAAGTGTGAATAATGGTTAGAAAGAAGAATGATAGGAGAATCGAATGAAAAAAGACGGCATCCAAAAAGGTGGAGTAATGGTTGAGTTATAAGTGTCTAAAGATTGACCCTTGCCATGCCAAAACTGACGAGAAAACTCAACGTTTCAGTGGTATTTTCAACTGTCCCGAGGCGCGCAGCTGAGTCAGCCAGCCTTTGACACGTCAGCAACTCCAAAATGTTGGCTCTAAACTTCAAATTATCATAACTTTGGATAGGATGATCCGTTTTAATGTTCTTTTTATCAATCTTCTTGGTTTTCCATAAGATTTTTATTGATATAGGTTTCAAGGGCTGGTTTGACCATTCTCAAAAAGTCAACCCTAGCAAGACTTAAGGAGTTTTAAGGTTACTATGATTTTATATTGACTTTTATGATCCAAATCAATGTTCCAAATATTTCTAAAATATTTATAATATAATTGGAGTGTCTTGAAAATTTTCCAAGATTTATTGACTTATAAATCATATTATTAAATTCATAAATATATAATATATATAGTAATCTAATATTTAATAGTATTCTTTTGGATTAAATAGAAGAAATCCCCTAATTTAATTTTCATAATTCCATATAATAATTTAATATACATAATTCCACACAATAATTTAATATTTAATAGTATTATTTATGGTTTAATAAAAGAAATCCCCTAAATTAATTTAAGGGTATTTCAGTATATCCCACTTAACAGAAACTTCGCCTCGAAGTTTAAAAATCAACTAATAGGCACTCACACCCCTTTGGGTGTGCTAAGACAATAATAATTCCAACGAAACTCCATACCAATCCAATCCTTTATTTCCATCCATTCCCATTTCCACATTCCACTCGAGATTACTAAAACTCAAACTGAACCAAGATATTCCAAGATATTTCATGATGAAAATCAAAAGTCACATGATGTGTCATAATGTAAAAATCAAGTACATACATACACCTCTCACTTTGCTAATCACGCAACAGTGCATAATCTGGATGAGGTAACGAAGAAAGATTATGCTCTACCCCCCCCCCCCCCCCTTAAAAGAGAACTTCGTTTCAAAGTTTAAGATTTATCTACCAATACTCACACCCCCTTCCAGTGTGTGGGTAAACTAAATATCAAGTTGTACTACAAGCTTTAATATGTATACCAAACAATCACCACCTCAAGGGTATTCATCTAAACAATTCCAAACATTTGTTTCTGTTTTCAAACACTACATTCAAAGAATTCAGCACCTTATTATCAAGCTTTGTTGTAAATTTTATGGCACTGTTGAAGTTATCTATGATCGATATATATTTGTACCCCTGATTGTTATGTATTTGCATTTTCTTGATTATTATAAAATTTTATTTATGATCCTTACCTATTCGTTTTATGACAAGTACGAATGATATGTCCATTATATGTTCATTTTATATTGTATGTTTATTTTATGAAGATGTCGTACCCCCCTTAAAATAGGGTACGACCCATATCTGTCTCATAATAATGAAGTGGAATTTAAACTCACTTTTAAGGAGCACAATATTTTACATCTCCTATGGAGATTCCTCCTTCAAGGATGCAGTTCATTTTTTATGCACAATATCACTCGTTGTTATTCTGGCTTGATTGTAATTAAATCTTTTAGTATTCCCAACATGTTTTCCTAACTCATTTCGCCTCTCTTACGGTCATTGGCAAAATCAAAGTTTAGAATTCATCATTCATATAGTAGGTTAAGTTTTGAAAACGGAACATAGGTTATACTTAGATATTACTATATATAACATTTTAGTTCACTCTTTCTGTACTTAAGAATTGGGTGTAGCAGGTATCAAAATCTTAAATCATGTGATTGGAAACTATTAATCCATAAAAAGAAAAATTCCATTATAATGTAATGTAATTATTTAAATGCTATCCTTACTACAACATTTCTCTAGAAGCATTTTATAACCTAAAGTTTCTTAATTGTCATAGCTTACAAATTCATGAACTTATTTAAAATAGTATCATACTATATATTAAAACTTCTTTTTTTCAATGCAATTAAATCTTTCATGAAACCTTGAATTTATAACCTAAAGTACGTAAATATGCCATTTATGTTATTTTCACAGATCAATTATATTAACAAGCTATAAATAAGGTGTAACATGTTTGAGTAGTATAAATAATATTTTAGATCATATAATAAGTCTAGATAGTCTTTCAAAATTATATTCAAGGTTTATTAGCCAACCATACATTAAAATTTGTATTATATTCCTTTATAAAAAAACACTTCTGTGACTTCTAAAATTTTGTATATGTATAATGTTAAACTTCCAAATAAACATGAGAATTTCCAATCTTTAAGTAACTCTCAATTTTTTTTACTAGATGCTCAATACTCCAAGTATTTAAGAATCAATGATATTTAGTTTAGTATTACCCTTCTCTTCACACAATCTTTAAGTAACTTCCTTAATATATTTTTTATATTCAGCAAGGGGTAGATGTTGTACCTTGGAGTACCCAAATTTAAATTCCCTTCCTCCATGTATAGGTATTTTTCACCAAATATTTAACTCAATAAACCCTTTTACATGTATGAATTTTAATACTGGATCTTAAGATGCAAATTTTGAATTGTTCATTGTGGGTAGTAATGAAATATGCCTAGCTAAAGATTTCATGATGGTAACGTCTTACCACCAATCCTCCTCAAGTTCAACACAATCCATCACTTGCGTAGAAGATTATTTACGGTTAGATGACCAGGCTTGTCTAGCCCCTAGACTTCCAGAAGTGAGTGTGCACCCCCTCTACTTTCAGCCTAGGAGTTCGTCGCACCAGACACTTCCGTAGGGTGTTAGGTTTATGTATTTTTTTCTAAAGTTAACACAGAGTTTTAGTGTGGTTTACAGGTTTGGATGTTGATCTTTCCTGATATGCTAATAGTTCTTGTTAGCTTAATAATTTTTCTAGACTTCAGATTTATCCTAAACATTATCTTTAAGCAACAATTTGTACCATGTAGTTCTTGAGATTTGTTTTCAAAATTTAAAGGAATTGAAGTACCTATCACTTAATATCAATACTAACTTATTTATTCAAAGCTCTATTTGTATACTATTTTCAACCAAAAGCATTCTTTAAGATTCTGGGGACATGTGTATAAGCTTTTAAAGGATTGTACTCTTAACCATGTATTCTCCATAAGTATGCTTTCGAAAAATAGTTCAATGTATGTTTTATCCCAACCTAAATCTTATAATTCCCAATAGATGATGTTCTAAAATTATATTTTTACTGTAACTCCAAGACAGCAAACCATTCTCAACCGACATTCATATAACCCAAGCTTCATAATTTTTGGTATTAAGTTCTTAATATGTTTGTTATGACCTAAAAAAAATGTATAGAGGAATTGTTCACAAATCCAAGAAGGGTTAGGAATCGTGCCTCACTGGAATCCTCACTCCCATAACTACCCCAATTCCCCAGTTTTAAGTGCACCTAGATTCTAAGTATTTCACTCAGCTTGTTTTCTCGGACTCAGAGCGTAACTACGCTCTGATACCACTTTTTGTAACACCCCTATTTAACATAAATGTAGCGGAAAATAAAATACTAAGGCGATTACAGATCATCAGGTTCCAAACACCCGGCACCAAACCTCACAAATTACAACTTATAAAATCATAAATGCTACGGTCTGAACTCGAGAAAACATAACAAGTGCAAGATATAAAAACTCTCCACAATTTCTAATACCATCCCAATCACTCATACTCTTCGTGGCCACCTGTATAACAATACGTACCTGCAAGATAAAACCAAGCAGCCCACCCGGGAGGGGTGAGTCAATTCCCTGGAATGGAACTGGTACAACTCTCCAAAACAAAAGTTTAAAAACATAACTCTTAAAATAAACAATAACTTGAAGTTAAATGCTTAAAACAAGAACAGAAGAACAAGGCACATCCAAATCACCAAGTCAAAGGTAACAAGTCAAGGATAGAAATAAATTACAGGAAGGTAACGTTAACCAATAAAAAAAAGAAACAACACCATAAGTTAGTGAACATCCATTGCTTGTGTTAGATTCAGTTCCAATTAGGAGTAGCAAGACCCAAGTAGTCACAAGGACTAGAAATGGAAGAAGAGATCCAAGAACCATAACTCAAGAGTGGAATAAAACCAATTGGGATAGATGGCCCCCACCGCCAAGCACGTCCTTTTAGGACAGGGAATATACAGCCCCACGCTGTTAACTACGTCCGATTGGACAGGGATATACAACCCCTCACTGTTACAACGTCCGATTGGACAGGGGATATACAGCCCCTCGCTGTTTACAACGTCCGATTGGATAGGGGATATACAGCCCCTCGTTGTTTACCGGTGAAGATGTGCGCACATCACAACAAAGACTCAGCTCATGGATGAAAAACTATCCAGAGTCAAAAGAAGAGTTTACCAAGATTAACATTTCCCATATTCCCACTAGATTAATAACTGCACAAGTGCAATACCAAAACACTCAGTCCTACAGAGTGTAGAGGCGTAAACCCTCAACAGTTAATATCTAATGGGACAACTAGATAAGAGGAACCAATGATCATGTGAGTTGTACATTCAAGGCTCAGTTAGTCACGTCAAGCTGAGTTATTCACACAAACAGTTTCCTTTTGAAATCCATTCAAGATCAGTTAGTGTTTCCAAAACATCCATAAAGTCCGTTAGCAAAGTATCTGAGTACGAGAAATCGTACCTGGTTAACGCTGTGGCTGTCCTAGTAGACTTGTGCAAACATTCAATACACTCTGAGGAATATTAAAGGTAGTATATCATCAATAACTTGTAGTCTAAGTTAAACTTAAATAAATTCCTCACTCTTATTTCTAAGTTTCAATTGTCTTTAAGCCCTCACTTAAATGTTATGTATAACCTTTGATTTATCTTAGAATGTTGTATAGCTCAAGATTGTAAGACCAAGGAATGTATTTTATTAACACTTGTTAATTGTTCCACTCTTATCCACTTTACTAGTACTCAACCATAATTCTCACATTCAAGAGTTTTGAGATCCTTATATCATAAGTGCATTTTATATTATTCATTTAATCTTAGAATCTCAATAATTATCCTTAAGTTCAATACATTTATTCTTACTTCAGGATAAACAACGCACTATGACCTACAATGGGTTTATCTTAGAATACTATACTATTACTTCACGATGTAACAATTATGTATTTTATCAATATCTACTAGATCATTTTTATTAAGTTTTCCCCTTAACTTAAGTAAGATCTACATCCTGTATATTGGAATCATAGTGTTATAGATGCATTTTATTATAACTTAATTGAGCTACTAAACTCAATTATCATATCCTTAGTTTAGAATGACATTTTACTACAACCGTCTAATAATCTTGTCATAAGATGTTCCCTAATAATCTTTATAAGTGGTAAAATTACTTGTCAATCTTGAAAAACTAATTATAAATTAACTTAGACTTATCGAACTCTTACATTTAGTATTCAGAAAGTATTTATTTGCTTTATCATTAACTATAATAAAGTGTTTTAAGATAACCTTTTACATATCCTACTTACATTTAATTCCCTAACTGTTTATTGTTTTTACACACATTCCCGCTATAGACTATGTATAATCCTTTTATACTAAACTTTAATAAACTTATGTCTTAAATACATTTTTCATATTGTTACAAAACCTAAGTTTCAAAGGAATAACTTAATAAATTAATCTCCTTTATTATGTTTTAGGATGAACATTATATCTTAACATAAGGTAAAATTTATCTAAGAATTAAATCCTCATTCATAAGTGAAATTGTCAATTATTAATAAGATAATCTATTCTGAAAAATTCTCGTATTTAATATTAAAATAACATATTAATATTTCTAGTGCCGTAAAGTATATCAATATAATACCTTATGTACTTAGTTCCACCTGATTAAAGGTTCAAGGCTTTAAATATCTAGTTTCTATTTACTAACATTTTTTTTAAGTTTTAACTACTAAATACATCACTTAATTATAAACTCACATTCTGAATATTGGTAATAAGCGTATTTAATATAGCTTCTCAATATTATAAATGTTATGAAATGATTAAATCTAGGCTTATTAATCCACTTCACTATTAGATGTAAAAGTGTTTATTTATTTTATTATTAATATATAATAAGAGATTATTTGTTTAACATCTTATGTAATCTAATTACAAATTTTCCTAAGTCTTAACTTAATAATTACTTAACCCAATTATAGATTTACACTATGGTCGCTCACTAATATACATGTATTTTAATATCGTTTATATAAATCTTAGAAATTCAAAGGTAACTCTTTAAGTTTAATTTCATAACCATAATTTAATACCACCCCCATATAATATTCTTTTATTAGTATTATGTATAGGTTTAATTTAACTTATTAATTCTTTTATATTCTATTTCATATAAGGTATTTTTATTTCCTTTATTTCTTTATATATATATATATACACTTGGATTTATTCAAGACATTCCTTATGTAGTTTTATTGTATTTAATTATTTCTATTAACTTTTACACATATCTACATCCAATATATGGTTTATAAGATAAAGTATTTTTCCTTAGCTTCAATTAAGTATTATAATTGATATCAATGTAGATTAATTTAATCCCTTGATTTAACAAAAGTTACTATCTTTTTCTTTATATATATATATATATGTAATTTTTACGACACTTAAAAGTTTATACCCAAAAATATTTATTAACATTCTGTATTAAATGTTAGTTTAGTCTTATTACATTATTTTCAACCTATAAAGTTTATTATTCAACTATAATTTAATTTTTGGTTACATTAAAAAACCGTAGATTATAACATATCTTATGAAAAACAGAATTACAATTTTTAGACATATTCCCTCGTGTCTAAAATTCTGAAATTTAATATATAGTAACTATGATTTTAGACATATTATAAAATTTTTATTTCCTAAAAATTACTTATTAAATAGCTAAGTTGATTCTCACAAGGCCGTGACTTATAACAAACTTAACTTACGTTTTATAACTCCAAATTATTAATTTATATCAAAACGAAATATACTCTATAATTCACACGTTATAAAATCTCATTTCAAAATTCATTCGGCAAGATCATTAAATTAGTCAAACAAGGTTCAACCTTACCAAGATTCATTATTTCATGTGCAGTCCAAGATGCCAACTTCGCAAATCTGGTTCTCACACCCTAAAGTGATTCAATCCAAGGCCTTTATCAAGTTTAAAAGAAGAATCATAGCTCTACACATGGGTGAAAGAATCATTGAAAACGGAGCACTGTGGAGAAAGTTATAGACTCTTCAAGATTCGAGTTTACCATTGAAATTCTGGGTTGCTATTGCGTTATGACCGAGTTGCCTACTTCGGACGATTAATTCTCCCAAATGAGGATGATTCAGCTTTAGCTGCCTTAATGAATGTTGAAGAAGAGTTAAAGAGCTTTCTAACAAGGTATGGTTCATGATTTTTGTACAAGGATGAGAAAGTTATGATAGGGACAAAAATCAGATTTACCATATGTTTCTGAAAATTCTGGGCAGAACTGAATCAGGTGACGAACGTTAGACGCGTTGCTGTACCAATGGTTGTGATTCAGCCTTATATGTCTAAATAAAAGTTGAGGAGGAATCCAAGATATTTAAAATGAGCTATGGAACAATGAATTTGACTCCAGAATGATAGAGTTATAGATCTCACAAGATCTGGGTTTACCTAGTCGATTTTCTGGAAAAATCTAGGCAATAACACGACCTGATCGAGGGCGGCGACTTTAGACGCCTTAATATTTCAAACGATTGCGAACTAGCTCGAGGTTCCTTCATAAGAGTTGTAGAGAAATTAAAGATCTTCAAAACGAGGTATGGAACGTGACTTTTCATTTCCAAACGAAGAAGTTACGATTGAGCAACTTTACCTCATCAACTGGAATTTCCAGATTTCTGGGTTGTAGTTTCTCGGGTAGGCAACTTTCGATTGAATTTGTGACGGATTTGGGAAGATTTAGGTTAATGTGAATAATGGTTAGAAAGAAGAATGATAGGAGAATTGAATGCAAAAGACGGCATTCAAAAAGGTGGAGTAGTGGCTGAGTTATAAGTGTCTAAAGATTGACCCTTGCCATGCCAAAACTGACCAGAAAACTCAACGTTTCAGTGGTATTTTCAATTGAATGGGTGTGGCACGTGTCCCGAGGCGCGTGGCTAAGTCAGCCAGCCTTTGACACGTCAGCAACCTCCAAAATTTTGGCTCTAAACTTCAAATTATCATAACTTTGGCTAGGATGATCCGTTTTTAACGTTTTTTTATCAATCTTCTTGGTTTTCCATAATCTTTTTATTGATATAGGTTTCAAGGGCTGGTTTGATTATTCTCAAAAAGTCAACCCTAGCAAGGCTTAAGGAGTTTTAAGGTTACTATGATTATATATTGACTTTTATGATCCAAATCAATGTTCCAAATATTTCTAAAATCTTTATAATATAATTGGAGTGTCTAGAAAATTTTCCAAGATTTATTGACTTATAAATCATATTATTAAATTCATAATACTATAATAATATATAGTAATCTAATATTTAATAGTATCCTTTATGATTAAATAGATGAAATCCCCTAATTTAATTTTCATAATTCCATATAATAATTTAATATTCATAATTCCATACAATAATTTAATATTTAATAGTATTATTTATGGTTTAATAAAAGAAATCCCCTAAATTAATTTAGGGGTATTTCAAAACTATTCTTGAACTCTTCTCTAAGTCAGCTCGAAATTTTATACATTCATTCTAAACACTTACGCGAACAAGCATAGCTTTTACATCCAGATTTTTCCCCTTCTAATCTTTTACAACTATTCTAGTCCCATTTCCTTCCAAAACTAACCAAAAACTTTCCATCCCAAAATATAAAAGATAGCTAACATATTACTTAAGGTCCTTGTTAAAATTTTTAAACCTCCTTATCAATTCATCTACGGGTAGAACCCGCATTCTAGCTTGAGTACGAAGCCTGTAGTAACTTAGAGCTCGAAGCAATTTTTCTAACTACCATGACTTGAACACCAACCCTTAATTTTATATCATTCACTAAGTATATGTTTAGGAAATGGCTGACTGCTCCTTCTACTTCATAATATAAAACCATCCAAGAAGAGCTAGGAATCTGCAACCATAAATACATATACAAAAGAAAGGGGTTGCAGTTGCAAATCAATAAATTGAGTAACTCCACTACAACTAGTAAAATACATTTTATCTTTAAAATTCCAATAATAAACAACCATAACAATCAAAGTTAAATATGTAACACAACCAAGACTCGGTTAGTACATGAAATCACATAATGCGCCTTGGCCTTTAGTCACTTATCTTAGTTTAAGGTATAAAATGATTACTCAAGGATATTACTCGATATTAATCACCAGAGATAATAATTCACTTCAATATATAATACTGAAAATACCAAATTTCTCAATGATAATAACTTTCTTTACCAATAAACACTCTTCCACTTGTCCTTGGGCAATCGGTCTTTGACATAGAGCACTAGCACTCTCGACCCCTCGGTTAACATCTACCACCTCACCTCATGTCTTTAAGTTTGCACACCCCCTATAGATCATCAGCCCATAGAGTAGATCATGATGGCTTACTCACAATTCATTGGTAGTTGGAAAAATCAGTGTCTGGCCTCTTAGGGCTAAACAAATTGTAATACCATGTTCCATAGCCAATGCCAAGTGTTCAGGTCATCCAAAACACATACATATCTTGATAAAAGCATCCACACAACATACCAAGAATATCAAAGCATCTTACTGAAATACCCAAGCCTAAATATGGTAATTAAACATCAATTTATGATGTAATAAGGCTAAAACATGCCTTAGAAACATTGGTAGACAATTTAAACTGAAGAAAACACCATAAAGGCAATTTAAGCAAAAACTTGCTCTAGACCTTGTGTAACCTTGGTTAGGACCCAAAGGTCATCCTTAGACCTTATTAACATGCTAAAGAACATTTAAACAATTACCAAAGATAAACAAACTCAAAAAAACAGTTAGAACATAAAATGTGCTTTAAAACTACTTAAAGCACCTTTGAGAAATTGTCTTAGAAGTGAGTTTTGAGTGGTTAAATGACCAAGATTATACCTTAATCAACATGTGTACTATTTAGTATCACATTAGGAAGACTAAATCAATGAGAGATAAAAAATTTTACAAATTTGTGCACTAATTATGAATAGTATCCAAATAGCGCCCAAAACAAGTCAAATGACTTCTTTAAGTGGTCAATGGTCAAACCACTCCATAAATATCAAGGGGGAACGGTTTTTTAAGGGGTAAGTCACCACTTTAAGTGCCAGCACTTTTTAGAAAAGAGGAAGGAGAGTAGAAGTTCACTATTTGCTTTATAATAACAGATCTCTTACCTATCTCTCTCCTTTCTCCTCTCTTCATTTCATTCCTTCCAAAACGTTTTTCTTCTTCATCCTCCAAAAGGAAACCATTCATGCTACAACCAGTGTTGCAAAATTCAGAACGGCACGCCCGTTTAAACGGTCGTACTGGCGTTTCATCAATATTATGTACTGAAGCGGTCGTCACGTCCCCGGATTGTTGAGTCCACCGTCTTCTGAAGTGGTACGGGCGTTTAAACGAAGATGCACCCGTATTGAACGTTTATTCAATTGAAACGGAAATGGCGATGACAGCTGCGTGAAAGGTGGGATTTAAAAATTTTCTGAAGCGAGGATTCAGTAGCTAACATTTGAAAAACCTAATCCCCTCTATACTATATCCAAATTAATATTAATACTTATCATTCTGCTCATTAGTCATCCTACCCACCATAATCATAATTGAATTTATCATCTTCATCTTCCCTTTGCTTTCTCTAAAAAAAAAAACTTTGCCCAGATTCTCCAAGCAACAGAGTTAAAGTTGAAGAAAGTTGCTATCAGTGTTGGGAAACTGGATTTGAAGACGTCTACTACTATTGCCGTATACACCTGGTGAAATCTTCGTTCTTCATCTTCATTTTCCCTTTGGTTTTGTCTGCTGAGTTCTGCTTCAGCTATAGTACTCTATTTTATATTTCTACTGCAACTGTTTCCGTTCGAAACAAAACATTGAGGCGACGAGATGTGCAGTGGTAACTTTTTAGACAAAATACTTTTTATTCATTGAGTTGGGTGAGATGATACACTAGAAAGCAAAAAAGGTCTTTCCCTTTCCTCGTTTTTCTTCTAGGCCAACAGGAAAGAAATGGTATGGATGATAAAAAAAGGGAACACAAAAGGTTTTAAGAGAAAAATAAGAGAGATAAGGATGGATAAATGAAATGCAAATATGTGGAGTCTTCGAAGCCTTACAAATACAGAGAGCTGGCCAAAGCCAATTAGGGTGGGAGCCAGTTGACTCTCTTTCCCTGTTTTCACATACTCATTCTCTCCACTGCGTTGGGTGAGATAATACATTATCACATATATAATTATATATAGTATTTCTATATGTCGTGTAACTAGGTACAAGTACAAGTGTATATTTGTGAACTTTAAAATCTGAATGTATATGGTGTATTTATGGTACGTCCAAATGTATGTACGTCAATAATATTGTTATAGTGAAGTGTAAGGAATAAATGTGTATACTATAAAATATATAGCGGTTGATTATGATATCTAATTATATATAACAGTCTCTTTATAAATATTGTTTAACGTTGAATATATGGATATGGTTTAAAGGTTTAACATTTGTTTACAAACCATATATCGTATATTGTTTTGTTTATTGATGTGTACTTTTTTTACAGTCTCTAATATTTTCATGTAATGAGTAAGAAAAGAGATATAGCTTGGAGACACGTCGATGAAATTGAAGAAGATGGTAAAAGGTTGCTTAGATGCCGTCATTGTGAGAAATCGTTTAGGGGGGGTGTATCAAGACTAAAACAACATCTAGCTGGTTTGCAAGGAGATATCACGCCATGCGATAAGGTACCCCCATCGGTGAAACAAGAAATAAGAGAAATTCTTCAAAAAGGAGAACAAACAAAAAAGACCAACCAATTGCTTAGAGAGGAGAATATTGATCGTTGCACAACCTTGAGTGGTACGTTTGCAAGTTCATCGGGTGTAGGAAGTTTATTAGAGAATATGAGAAAGAGAAGAGGTCCAATGGATAGATTTGTCGCTAGTGTTTTAGGAGGTGATGAAGATTGTGAGGTCACAGGTGAAAGGAACAATCAAGGAAAAAAATCTGGCATGTCTGCGCGAGATCTCGAGATCATCATGAGTTCATCGTGAAGTTGCTAATTTTTTTTACAGCAATGCCATACCTTTTAATGTTGCAGACAGTGATTCTTTCCACGACATGTTGCGAGCTGTTGGAAATTATGGCATAGGCTATAAGCCACCAAGTAGACATGAATTAAGCACTACTCTTTTAAAAGAAGAAGTACAAGAAGTATCTAAATCTGTGGATTCGGTGAAGAAAACATGGGCACAAACAGGTGTTTCTATATTATTAGATGGATGGAAAGATACGAGGGGGCGACAATTGATCAATTTTGTTGTGAATAATCCATACGGGAATGTATTTTTACGTTCTGTTGATGCTAGTGATGTAGTAAAAGATGCAAATTTGATTTTTAGTTTACTTGATGAGGTTGTGGAAGAAGTGGGTGAAGATTTAGTTGTGCAAGTGGTGACTGATAATGCTTCGAATTACAAGAAAGCTGGAAAACTACTGATGGAGAAGAGAAAAAGATTGTGGTGGACTCCATGTGCTGCTCATTGCATGGATCTTATTCTAGAAGACATTGGGAAATTGTCTCAGCACAAAGCTGCATTGATGAAGGCTAAGAAGGTAATATCTACTCTTGTCTACAACTCTATATAACTATTATCTTTCTTTGATATAATATTGTTTACATTATTAATAACTTTTTGATTTATCAGGTCACATCATTTATTTATAACCACTCTTGGGTTTTAGCCTTAATGAGACAATATGCAAACAAGGATTTGGTCCAACCAGCTGCAACGCGATTTGCAACTGGATTTTTGACACTACAACGATTGATGGATCTTCGTGAACAATTGGAGCAGATGTTTACTTCAGTAGAGTGGGCAGGATGTACACTAGCTAGAAAGCCCGAGGGCCAAGAAATAAAAAAGATCATCTTAAGAGATGAACCATTTTGGGAAAGTGTTACATACGCCTTAAACACAACAAAACCTCTTGTCGAAGTGTTAAGGCTGGCCGATTCTGAGAAGGGCCCTGGGATGGGATTTTTGTATGGAGCTATTGATGAAGCTAAAGAGAAGATAGCTTATAACCTGATGGATGACTACAATTCTTATGCCGAGATATGGAGAATCATTGAAAGTCGGTGGGAGTTCCAGCTACATAGAGATTTGCATGCAGCTGCATACTTTTTAAATCCCCGATTTCAATATGCAGACAATAAGTCTACCCACCCAGATATTAAGAAAGGTTTGATCAACTGCATGACAAAAATGATTTCAAAATTGAAGACCGGTCTAAAGCAATGACTCAACAACTAAGCTTCATCAAAAGAGAGGGATTATTTGGCCTTGAGCTTGCTATAGATGCTGTTCATAAGTTGAGCCCTCGTAAGTAACTTCATTTTTATTTTATTTTAAAATTTAATTTGTTTAATAAAATTCTTTTAAATTTCTATATGTTGTTTTTTAGCTGATTGGTGGATATCGTGGGGAGATGATGCTCCGGAGCTTCGATCATTTGCAGTAAAGGTTTTAAGCCTCACTTGCTCTTCCTCTGCTTGTGAACGAAATTGGAGCATGTTTAACTGGGTAAGATTGTAACATTTTGAGATTATAACAAGATTAACTTATATTATATAATGTACTAATTGTAATACAATGTTTTTTTCGTAGATCCATACTAAGAGGCGAAATAGGTTGACATCAGAGAGGTTGAGTGATTTACTTTATGTGGCATATAATAAAAGATTGCAACAAAGGCATCTCAAAAAGGCTAAAGTTGATGACGATTGTTTAGTTCGTCCAGAATTACTTTCCGATGACGAATGGATAGAGGAAATGGATGACAATGAAAACTTTCCTTTTGATACTTCAAATGATGTGGAAGGATCAAGTGGGAGTAGGCAGAAGAGAAGACACAACACTCAACCAATTGATGAAGATAATCTAACTGATTTAACTGCTACTCCAAATTGGGATTCTCAATTTGTTCCTCTTGATTCCGATGATCCTTTGCTCGCTGATTTATAGATTATTGCTTAGGACATAAACAAAATATATTAGCCTTAAAGATATCTTTTTTTATATATGTATATTGTGTGGGAATCATGTTAATGAATTATTAATTTTATAAATTTAATACTTATATATTAAATGAGTTATCCGTATCATCAAACCGTATTATTCGTATTATTACTCCCGTATCACGTACTCATGATGACCCGTATTGGATATCCGTACCGTTTTTTACAACCTTGGCTACAACACTCCATCTTCTTCAACTTCAATTTCTTGCCTAATGCTACTCCAAGCTCTAAATCAAAAACCAAAAGCATATTTGTGCTAGTTAGACCAAGGCCTTTCATTCTCTCTTTTCAAAACTCCAAAACAAGAAGTTGGACTCCATTTAATGATCTCCATTGAAAAGGAAAGCTCATGTTCTAGAGCTAGTTTAAGCTCCCTTTGATTCAAGGTAAGAAAGGCTTAGAAAAATCAAGTTTCCATCCATTTTCTTTAGTGCCGAAATTGCCTCTTAAGATGGCTTGTTTTAATCCTTGTTTTAGACTTGATTAAATCTTGAAAAGACCTGAGGAGGTCTTGCCTTAATTCCCTATCAAAGTTCATTCCAAACTCCTAAG
This sequence comes from Limonium bicolor, assembly GCA_023374045.1. Lineage (NCBI taxonomy): Eukaryota > Viridiplantae > Streptophyta > Magnoliopsida > Caryophyllales > Plumbaginaceae > Limonium > Limonium bicolor. The sequence goes on along the minus strand of CM041781.1, from coordinate 232,124,837 downwards.
TTAATCATCTCATTTTAGTGCACTAAGCACTCCTTTGCAACCTAAGGATGATTCCATGAGTCTAGGTATATTACTTAGTACTCATTATACCTATTTGAATGTTGGTTAGAAGATTAGCAAGGGAACAAAATACCTTGGCCAATTTTCAATCAAGAAAACCAAAAGAAAAGAAAGAAAGAAAGGCTTGGAAAACATAAGGTAAATGACTTACTTTGAGGTGGTTTAATGTCTTGAGGAATGGTGTTTAGATTGATACAAAATATAACCTAGAGCTTACATTATGTTAAGGATTATATAGCCTAGGAAAGACATGATCATATTTGTGAACTTGTGACTGAAGAGCCAATGGTAAATGAGTTAGTAAAGTAATCATAAGGTGGATTACAAGAGCACTTATATTTGCCATGGGATTGATGTTATGTAAATGCAGGTTTGAAAGCTCTAAATGTTGGAAATTCAGTGTTTAGTTATTGTCATTCAAGGGCCTAAGAGCCATGTCATTTAAGAGCCTTAGTGCTATGCAGTTTAAGATTAATGCAATGTATTGTGGATTGATGTATTTGAGTGCAATTGGTGTTTTGAGAACATCCACTAAGGATTTAGTTAGCTTGTGTTGATTAGAGGAGAAAAACTATGCATATGGGCATGATAATATACTAGAGAAGCTATGGCAAAATTTGAGTATAAACCAACTGTTTTTAGTGGTTGTTGTGAATTAATATGACCTAGGATTTACTAGGAGTCATTAATGGAAATTTGAGTGGAAATGAGTTAACAAAGGTGTTCTTGAGGATTAGAATGACCTAGAGTTGTCTAAGAGGAATTAGAGGTTAGGTAGGTGTATTAAAACACCAAAATCATGGTATGAGGAATGTTAAGACTTGTGCAAAAATCTGTGGGAAATGATGTATAATGTCTTGTGATGATTTAGGTATGAACTAGAGATATAACCTTGAGAATTTTTGGTAGCTTGTGTAAAGGAGATAAAGATGCTAGTAGTGAATTAATAAGTGTATAACTTGGATGGTGATGAGTGGATTTGAGTGATGGAGATGAAAGTTGTCTAAGAAGGATTTAGCATGGGCAAGATGGATGAGAAGAGGTGTAAGGTGTTAAGAGGATGGCTAGTAATGCCTAGGTATGTTCAAGCTTGAAAAGGATGAGTAGAAAGTGTAAAGGAAGGGAAATTATGTGAGGAGATGCAATGAGGCTAAGTTTAGTATAACCAGGTTGGTAAACAATGAGATATGGAGTTAGAATTGAAGAGATGAGGTTAACACACTCTAGGGAGAGTTGTGAAAAGATTTGGTAAGTAGTACACTTGAGATGAGGTTAGAAATGAGTTACAAGGAAAATAATGCATGAATGTTCAAGGTTTTAAGTGTGAATGAATTACAATATTTGGGTGAATATGTAATGGGGTTGTAGCCCAATGATGAGAGGTTTTAAGGTGTAAAATGGTGTTAGAACATGTAGGGATACATATGGAGAGATTAGAAGAAGATTGGATAAAAACAAGTGGAGAATGGAGTTTAAAACTGTAAAATTTAACAGTTTAATGCATCGTCCGGGACTTGGTCCTTGGATAAAGTCCGGAAAAGCACTAAAAACATGCCGAAAAATCCCTAGCATGGTCCCGGACTAGCATAAGTAACAAGTCCCGGACCATCTCAATTTAATGGCCGAAACTCATCACAGACATTGGTCTGGGACGTTAGGTCCGGACCATTACCCGGACCAGTACAACTTATACATTAAAGGCTAGTTTTTGAAGGGGAATGAGGGGGGCTTGTTGGGTAATGTTATTATATGATTGTTAGGGGTTCTTTGGTGACATTTTATGGTCATTAAGGGTGTGAACAAGTGTGATGAATAATAATTAGTAAACAACTTAAGTGGTTAAGTTTAAACTACAATGACTTAGACGTTGTTAGTCGGAAATCCATAGTGATTAAATAAGCTAGGTTAATTACAAAGAATTTACCACCCAATTCGATGAACCTCACTTGCGTGAGTTCGTTGTGAGATGTTTGTGTGTGAGTGTGTGAACCTCCCTTGTGAGTTTAACCAAGTGGTAACCCGTAAGGTGTATGGATGTGATAGGTTCCATAGTGGAGCCTTAACTATTAAGTTATATATATATATGTGGGGGGGGGGGGGGGGGGTGAGGAATCAGGTTGTTCCGGTCGCGCGTTGTTTGGGAGTTGATGTATACAGTTTCTTTAGCTCCCTCTCTGTTGGTTGTTTTCCTTCGTTGGTCTTCAATCACCCTTAAGCTTAACCAAGGCTTTTCTGACTCACGTCGGTTGGGGAATATGTACGGTGTGTTCGGATCACTATATCCGATCCATCTTTAAGTTAAGTTACTCGTCCGACTAACAGGACGGTAACGAGTGATGAAACAAGCTTATCATGAGGGCGTTTTCATTCTCTAGGCTTACCAAGTTAACTAACTATGTTCGGGTCGGTTCGTAAAGAGAACCGTTACCATTATGTTATGTGTTATTGTTGTGCTGCAATTCTTATTGCGATGTGATGTTATATGTTGTTAAAATGTGGAGTATGTGGATCATGGATATGAATCCCAGTTTATAATAAGAGGCGTTTAAGGATAACCCGATTAGTGGGTAAGTGTCATCTATTAAGGAAATAGCTCCATTAGAGGAGAAACACTCTAGGGTTAAGGACATAATGAGTGTTTATTTAAGTATAGGTGTGTTGTCTGTTTTGTTGAGCCCATTGTTGGGGAATCTAATGTGTTGCGTGTTTATAGTTTACATGCATGATTTATAAATAATCAACCACATACTTAGACGACAAATAGTTGTGCGTGGCCCGGTAGCATGCGGGCTGCCGGATTACCATACCAGCAAAGGTGCTGAGCCCCTGGGGGGCCACCCTTCTTTTCTTTCCTGTTTCAGGTACATGGAGCTGGAAGCCGTTCGAGATTAGGACGGGGTAGTTGTTTGCCCACGGGTAGCCATTTAAATGGTGTATGTAATGTAGGTGTAGTAAGACCGAAATTGTTGTCGGCATTAGTTATAAATACTCGGTACAGTTGGAATGTATATGTATATTGGTTGTTGTTAACAGAAAGGGATAGTAATGTGTAGTTGCTCGGGAATCTAGTCTATCAGACCGATACAATGTATATGTATTAGCCTTGTTAGCCATGTTGGTGGCTAAGGCGTGTAACACCATTGAGTTAAGTATTGTGATGAGTTAAGTTTTCCGCTGCGATTTGTTGTTATAAGTGATGTTGTTAGTTGGGGTGTTACAAAAAGTGGTATCAGAACGATCGCTCTGATGACTGGAATACTGAGCTTAGGCTTGACTGGAATACTGATGACTTAGGATGAAGTACCGAGTTAGGATTTTAGTACTCTGGTAAGGGTTGAGAGATAGCGTAAGGGATACGCTAGTTAGGAATTACCAGGTGTGCTGGAAACCTACAACATCCATCCCGCCCTCCACAATCCCTGTTTTATAACTTGGGAAACAACGCTAGAGAGATGGAAGTCCTCTATTACTCGGGAATACCCGATTTGGCTGTTATTAAGTACCTCTGTAAGTACGGAGAACCTGTCATACGGTAGATCCCGAAAGGTGGGAATCCCGGAGATGGTTTCCGACAGAACAATGTTACCGCATTTAAGAGCAGAGAGTGAGAATCTTGTATATAGAAGAATGGAATTTCCGGCAACCTGGGTCGACATGCCGAGCAGTCGAGAACAACCAGCTTGCAACACACCAAACAAGCAACAGGCAAGAAGTGAAATGACGGAACCCGAGACGTGGTTACGGGACCACGACTATTAAATAATGTCGCCAACGGTATACCAACCGGCTAAGGAAAACTACAACGTAGTACCCAAACAAGAGGCAAGTCTCAGTAACCATGACAAATGCGTGGAACGGGCTACGAAGAAGATACAATACTCGGTAAAAGGGGACTCCTAGAATGGGAAACACCCTAGTTAATGATTATCGTGGGAAGGCCAATGAAAAGTTGTGCAGAAGATTAATTACCAAATTAGAGTATCAAAGTAAGAGCCAATGAGGCCATGGAATACGGTGCAGGTAAAGACAATACCGCAACGGTGTGTGTTGAACCAATAACCAGTTAACATGGCGCACTTGCCATGGCAAGTGCTGCTATAATAGGGTTGTTCGGGAAATTTTTAACAACTACAAAGTACTTAGTAAAGCACCACGAAGTTAAGTGAGATCATCATAACCGTGGAAGGCTTAACAGCTCAACCTCTGTCCTTTCAAACCAATACTTATTTCTAACCTTCTTTTAAACCAAACCGGAGGACCTACGCCGGCCTCAGTGCCACATAGTAGGTAAGTTGCACTCAGTTCACTTTGAATAACCGGACGAAACTGGTAAAACCAAGGGTAGCAACCCGAGGGAATGGATTGAGTTCATAATAATACAACGGTGGATAGACTTTCCCTTGATTGAGTTCGGGAAGCACAAAATGTATATTGTCACAGGAAAATATAAGGACTTGACAACAGAATACTTCACCTAGGCGTGTGACGGACACTACGAGTGTACCAACTAAAATGTGGGACGACCGCACTCCGATAGGAGCTTGTGGGCCTGACAGACCTACTTATGGGTTAGTCGGGTAAGTAGCAATGTATCAATAGGGTACCCCACATATGTGTACGAGTAGAGTCAGGAACCGAGAAGTAGTAGTATTGACTCCATACTACAGTCGGCAGTGAAAGTCAAGCAAGAGCAATGGATTACCACGAATGATTGAAATAAAGGAACCAGTTAAGTTAAAGAGACTAAAGAAATTAGTGAATTTATATCAAGGAAATGTTGAGAGTCAGGAAACACGAAGTGCACTGACTGTTATGTAAAGACATCGGATATGTCTTAAAAATCCTGAGGGATAAACATGATAGCTGGAACGGTGACCCAACCTATACATGGCAAGGCAGACGCCTATTATGGACACGTTAATGAGCAACCAACGGATGAAATTTCCGGAATGATCACTTAGACTACAAGGGAATATCGACCTCACACGGGAGAAGGTATTAAACCCAGATAAGAACGCAAACGGCGTTGTTAACTAAACATACCAGTAAGTGCAAGCTAGATATGATGGCATAACCTATCGATACCCAGGAGCAATCCTTGAAGGGTGTTTGGGTAAATTGATGTTAAATAAATGTAGTAGTGATTGAAACAGAAGAGTTGAAACAATTACTCGGTTTAAAACACCGAAGGGAACCCACTTAATAGTGGGACCCTAAGTTGCCAAAGAGACAACTTGGAGGAATCGTGACAGTAAGGCTTATAAGCCACAAATAACATGTGTTATGTAAATTTGAACGATTGCAGGAGTTTATGTTATACAAGTAAATAGAGAGGAGAACGAACCACTGCTTTAGGAGTGGGGATACCTCTCGATATTGTGCAAACCGCGGGGGCGGTAGTTATGTGAACCAAGTTCAAGAATGATGTGAATAAGAATAATAAGAAAAAGAAGTGTTTGTACCAGTGGGTGAAGACTAGAAGAGTAATAAGTCTAATAGTAACTACCATAGGTGTGGGATGCTAGATATAGAGTGAACAACGCTCTAGGAGCATAAAGACTCGAAAAATAGTGTATCCAGTTGTCATCCAAAGGAATGACCAACCATAATATAGGTAATGAAATTACATGTGCGAAAGCTAATATGATAGTGGACGCCATGTAAGTCAATGTTATACAATGAGTAAGAACACGGCGCGCAGTAAGCGACCGTTGTACGAGTATGGTTAGGCGGTAGGTAGGTAATATGGCAAATAAGTAGAGTTGTGAGTTAAACTCGGAGGAAGCGCATGGAAGTGATAATAAATGGGCTGGGCAGTAAGCCAGTAGCCGGTACTATGTGGTAAGGTCTCATTGGGACACAATGTTCATACCTATTCCAATCGCATAAGAGATTTACTGCCAAGGGTTTACGCCTCTGCACTCTGTATGACTGAGTTGTTTGGTATTGCACTTGCGCAGTAATGATCGAGTGAGATAGTTAGGAATTTGGAAAATGTTAATTGTGGTAGAAGTAGAAAGAGGCTTAACTCTATAAGGACCGAGGCATAGGAAATGCAAGGTCGTATCAATGGAAGATTACTTGTACGAAACTAGATGTGGAGGCATGTTTAACAATAAGTGACTACGGTAGCACTAAATACCAAATATCGATATGGAATATACCTCAAGTGTGGGAAATAACCGAGAGAGCACTACACATTCGGTGGTGGTAGCTTAATCTCAACCGACAGTAAGTCAGAAGAAATCAAATCAATCATTGTGAAATATATAGCAGTATACACAGTAAATTGTCAGAGATGTGGATAGAAAGTTTGTAACTCACCGAATTCGCTCACGGTAAGAGATACCACGCGTTTGTTGAGAAACCATTATTACCAAGATGAAGGTGATAAATGGGAGGTGTACAATACAGTAAGAATAACGAATGGGGCAAACTAAGCTCTAAGTTATCAGAGTTGCGCAGCAGAGGCCAATGAACCCATGCTTCAGATACATTGTGAATACGAATAATGGCTAGTTATTAACGACAAGAGTCTCACAGGCCAGAATTGAAAAACTTATGAGTTAAAAAATACAATGAGAATTATCGGGTTAGGGACTAAACCGCTAACATGGTTTAAGATCCTCTAACCAGAACACATTGTATAGCAGACCGCGTGGAAGTTAAAACACTTCACGGCGGCAGACATTTTAAACCAATGTTCAGTGATTGATTACGTGGGTGTAATCCCTTTTAAGGGGGATAGAGCGCGAAACCACTTAGTGTGTTTTACCGTACAAGTGTACGTGAACTATGTTGTGTATAGCACAAAATAATTGCTTTGATGATTGGTGTGTGTGTGTTACGTAAACATACGCATTCTCATGGTTTAACTGTGGTAATTGCGCACCGAAGATGCGAATACCATTGTGATAAAGGTATATACTTTGTTAACTGTAGTGTGTGAGAGTACAAGTGTAAGGGAGTAAAGAAACTCCCGGGAACTAAAACCTAGACGTATGTGTTCACATAATACTAAATGTAATACCGTGTATTGTATTTTGATAATATATATATATACAGTATTGTGATTTATGAAGAGGTATGAAACCGACATAGAGCCTAGTAAGAATTAGATTCCCTAGGTAACTTGATTAAAAGTGAATGAAGATAATGATAGACGGAGTTCTATCCCTTGGAGATGTAATGATTATGACTAGAAAGACTAAAAAGATAGAAATTTGGAAATGAGTGTATTATTTGATGCTTGAAAATGAAGTGGGAGGTGGAACTTGATTTGCATGTGATCAAGGGAAGCCAAACACAAATTGGGGTGGAAAGATAGTTCAACACTGATGCTGATCACATCAGGGTTGGATGATTCTTGAAGCTCCCTATCAGTGGTCACAAATAACCACGCTAAGAAAAGAAGCAAAGAGTATAAGTTGGACTTGGAGTTGTATGCGTTTTCAAAGGAATTCCAATTGGTATTTTCAAAACCTTCAATTGATACTTTAATTAGAGAAAGTTCTCCTACTTAACCTTACAAACAATATTTTGTAGTACTTGCTCACGAGCTGAGGACGTATGAGCCTTTGTCTTCGGACTGGTCACATGAGAAGTATATATGTTAAAAGTTAAGTGATTGTTTTGATCTCCCAATGGAATCTGCGGGATAACAATGTGTAAAAAAGGGTATTTTCGGTTGCTATACTTGCTAAGTCATGTTGTGTGGTATGTGTAATAAATATTATTTTTACCTTGAGTCCTAAAGTGGATAGGTTCTGAATTGGTTATGTTACCGGGGCCTATGAGTCCAAATGTTGTTATGTTACCCAGACCTAAGAGTCTGAGGGTGTTATGTAAGTACAAATGTTGTTAAGGTACCCGGACCGTTAAGTCCGAGGCTATTATGCAAGTATGTATGTTATGTATGGATGTGGATATGTTGCCCGGACCGCTAAGTCCGAGGTTTTGGTTTAAAGTGTGTTTAGTATGGAAGTATTATCTGGCAAGTAATCCCCGGACTCCAATGTAAGGATACGAGGGAAACTGTGAACTTCAAGGACGAAGTTTTTTAAGGGGGTGTGAGCCTCGATTTTAAACCCTATCCTATGTGGGATTAAGTTGATTAGGATCTAATCGGGTTTTAGGTCCACTTATAACCTAAGATTAATAACTATGTCATATAACAATAATTATTAAAACCTAAGCTAGCTCACTGGAACCTATGAGTCGCCACCTAATTTTGACCTAGATTAAATTAGGAAAGGAGAGTTCGGGTTCGGGGGCTTGATATTCGACTTAATTAGGGTTCAATTACTTTCATTACCCTTCCTAGGTTGTTTTTCCTCTACTTAGTTTATTTACGGCTTATTACGAGTCGTTTTAACCTAAGTGCGCGAGCTTCTGTTTTTTTTTTGTTTTTAGCATTTTTGACAGAGAATTAAAGTGAAAATAAAAAGCTACCTAAACTAGGGTTTCGGAGGCAGAATTAGGTCAAATTTTGCTTACGTCCGTAGCCACGGACCAAACGTCCGAGACCACGGACCCCAGTTAACCTAAACATACAGAAAAGTCGAAATTAAAGGAAAACAAAAATTTGCAAAGTCCGGGGCCACGGACAGGATGTCCGTGGGCCCGGACATTATTAGAAAAACCTAAATTTTGAATTTTTAAAATCCCGCCGCCGTCCGTGGGTGTCCGAGCTTACGGACAGGGAGTCCGGGACCCCGGACACGACGTCCGTGGGTGCGGACAGCCCTCGGACGGCGGCTTTGAGGCTGTTCCCGAATGTGTTTTCGGCTCAATTTTATGGGTGCGTAGCCTGAAAGATGTACAATACGTTAGTGGTCGAAAGTTCTCAATTTGAATTCGAATTATGCACGAAACTTGGTAAACAAGTTATTGGACAGAAGCTTGAATAAACAGCAATACAGAAGCGTACGAAGGTTAGTTTGAGCCCAAATTTTGAGGCGAGACAGATAATACCGTGGTGAATCAGGGAAGTGGAGTTTCTACCTGTTTTACCTTCGGATTCACAACGTTTCTTCACACCGGGATTCGTCGAGTGCTCCGTTGATGGCAGACCCGAGAGGATTTCGACCCAAGCTTCTGGTTGTTGGTTGTTCTTGCTGTTCTTCGCGTTTTAGAGGTGTTTTTGTGAGGTTTTGATGATTATTGGTGCTTTGGGGATTGGAAAACGTGTTTAGATGGTGATTTCGGGGGATTTTCAGTATGATTTGGGTGGCCGGGTGTTGGAAAACGTGAGAGAGAGAGAGGAGGCCGTGTTTTCTGACTCTCTAGGGTTCTTCAGTATGTGAGGTTCTGATTTTATCCAAAAACCTATCCCCTTATATAGACTTTCTTAAAGATAAAGAGAATCTAGTAAAAGTAAGATTTTTCGATATTTTAACTGAGTAACTTCCCAAAGGAATTTTGCTATGAAATTTTAACCACATGTCAAGAATGGATATTATGAATTTCTGAGGTGGAAACGAATTTTTTAAATGCTGGAGCATTTTTAAATTGAATTTCTCGTCAGATTCAATCAGAAATTGCTAGAAAATTATTGGAAATTCGAAAAATCAAAATTCCAACGCCATTATGCTTAAAATGTCATCCTCTATCATGGGTTAAAATATCAAAGCATTTCGAGCTGATTTGGGCACCTTTGGAGGAGAGAGAAAGCCTATAGGAGAACTCAGAAGCCTTAAAAATTACGAAAACGCCCCTGACAACGACAAACAAAACTGCTCCTCGGGCCCTGGAACACGCCGATCGGGCCGGAGTCTCTTACTGTTTGATGGAGATGGCTCTCACAACCTCGTAGACCTTAACCAGGGGGTCAAAATTTTGGGTATAACAGATTGCCCCCCGTCAACTGGACTTTGTAACGAATGTGAAAAGTCTGGTTGATGCTTGAGTGGTGCCCCAAATTTTGGACTCCACAGAATCCTCCACGTTGTGTGAAACCGGGTAACGATGCCCAGCAATTCGGAGGCGCTGACTTCCTAAGCTACAAAGCATTGTCGAGCTTTTCTAAGGCGCTGACTACCTGAAGGTAATAATGAGGTAATGTCAGACTATTCTAAGGTGCCGACTACCTATAAGGATGATACGATGTCAAGCTATTCTAAGGCGTTGACTACCTAAATGATGATATGCTGTCGAGCTATTCTAAAGTGATGAAAATGATGTCAAGCTATTCTAAGGCGTTGACTACCTGAAATGATGATATGTTGTCGAGCTATTCTAAGGCGCTTGACTACCTAAAGTGATGAAAATGATGTCAAGCTATTCTAAGGCGTTGACTACCTGAAATGATGATATGTTGTCGAGCTATTCTAAGGCGCTGACCACCTAAAGTGATGAAAATGATGTCAAGCTATTCTAAGGCGTTGACTACCTAGAATGTGAAAACTGGATGCAAATGCCAGAATGCTGAAATGCTAATGATGCAAATGATGCTGATGCTGATGATAATGCCGATGGTGTTGATGATGCTGATGATGCTGATGATGCTCGGATGCTTCTGGGGGACCGAAACCCGTGCCGATGCTCCTGGCTGGACCCAATGTGGACTTATTGCCATCGCCCCCCAAGCCGGTGTGCAGGGATAACTCCTGGTAAAAACCCTGGGGACTTATTGCTTTGCCCACCATTCGTTGATCCCAAAAATAAGTTGACATCGCAAAAGGAGGATTTATTGCCATCACCTCGCCAACTTTCTGTCGCCAGGTCTTGTGACGCGCTGGGTAATGCAGCTAGGTCTTATGACGAGCCCATATGAATGAGATGAATGCAATGTGTTTAATGAGAGTGGGTAAGCTAAAAGGTAATGCTAGGTCTTACTACGAGCCTAAGGGAATGCAACTAGGTCTTATGACGAGCCTAAAGGGAGGTTCTAGGTCTTATGACGAGCCTAAAGGTTGGATCTAGGTCTTATGACGAGCCTAAGGAATGCAACTAGGTCTTATGACGAGCCTAAGGAATGCAACTAGGTCTTATGACGAGCCTAAGGAATGCAACTAGGTCTTATGACGAGCCTAAAGGTTGGATCTAAGTGAAAGTGAGCCGAGTGTATGGTGGGTCCAAAAGGATGTAGAAGGATTAGGGTTTATGTCGAACCTAGAGAAGGTAGGGCTCATGATGGGCCTGAGTGTGAAGGTAAGGCTCAAGGCGGGCCTGCGGGTGTTTGAGTGTGAAGGTAGGGCTTAGGACGGGCCTGCGGATGTTTGAGTGTAAAGGTAGGGCTTAGGACGGGCCTGCGGATGTTTGAGTGTGAAGGTAGGGCTTAGGACGGGCTGAGGAAATTTGATGTGGAGGTAGGGCTCAAGACGGGCCTGTGTGATATGAAGAGGGTTTGACCCTTTGGGTTTTGGATTTTGGGACTCAATCGGTGTCTTTGTTGCAATTGTTGGGACCAACAATTGCCCCCAGTATTTTTCCTTAAGGCAATCCGAGTTTTTTAGGATTTTATGGCATTCGATCGGAACGATCGATTGCCCCCAGTATTTTCTTTGATTAACTGCACAAAACAAGTCTCACTCTCACAAGGTCAGGGTTTATCTTGATGTGGTGCTTTCTATCTACACTCAAAGTATTTGATGCTTGCGCTCGTACTCTCCTTTTGGGTCAAGACATCTCAACCATTGAATTTGACATTTGTTCGATTTACGCGTTCAACCTGTTCCTTTCACGTGATTGGATACACAACTACTAAGTCGGAAGTCTTTTGAGCTTATAACATGGCTATAGGGTGTAATGAAAGACAATGGGACGATGGAGGAATGTTTAGGATATGTGGAGCTATAGGGTGACCAAAGCTGCAACTTGCACCTTCTCTCGGACTTGCTTTCTTTGTCCTGAAGTCGTTCTGGCTACTTCGTGATGACTTCGCTTGGGACTCTGGATTTTTGAATTGCTTCTTCCAATTTTGGGTTTCTTCAAGGCTTTTCAGGTTTGCCTTTCTTTGGATTTCTTTCCTCTCGGGGTTCTTGTGTTTCCCGGTTTTGAACCTTGGGAGCTGTTTTTGATGTTAGCTCATTTTGGATCCTGTGTCACTTTGGGACCATTTGCGGATCGCCTCGTCACGCTGGTAGCGGCTTTGCTTCTTTGAACTTGTGAAGTTGTTGTTCAAAAGTCGGGCTCCTTGCTTCCTTTGGTCACCGGGTTGGTTATTCATCATTGGCGGGCTTGTTTGTGGAGCCTATAGTGTTGTAAAAGAGGTCATATATGAAAAGCTCAGCGGGGGTGCCTAGGGTTTAATGTCAGGGTTCACAAGCTTTTGGCTGTGTGGTGCTGTTTCCTAGGTGCTTCGTCATCCCTAATAGTTGTGTATCCTTTCTTTGTTACTTTTCACAGGTTTAAGCGTAAATTTACAAATTATCTCCTTCGATCGGAGTCATGCCATTTGCCTTACCTTTGAATGTGACCTCTCTGGAGTCGTGTAAAATGACACGCTCTTTTACTCTTGGTTTTACCGCTCAAGGGACTCTCGCGAAGTCTACACTCAGAGACTTGTTTGCACGTTTAAACAAGAGAAATAAACATTATCGTTCCTTAACTCAGATTGCCCCCAGCATTGAGGTGGCTGTATGTGTGGTGGTACGTGGCGATGAAGTCTTGCTGTTTTGGTGGAGTGATGTAGTGATGAAAGTAAAGCATGGTAGTGGGATGCTTTCAGTGTACGGTGAAACTTTCCATTGAGAGGTGACAAGTGGTGGAAGCCGACAAGGTGGTGAGATATTCCCTGCGCAAGAATGAGTTTCATGTGGAGAGGGGAGTGTGGTGAGACACATGGGATGTATGTGTTCAAGGTAGTGGATGTGGGTGAAATGACGTGATGACTTATTTATTTTTTTTGGTGTTCTTAAATGCACAAAAATTATGAAAATGGAACTATGCTCTAATTCATAAATGGAAAAAACAACATCAAAAATTGTAATCTTAAGAAAACTACCTAAAATGATAAAGGAAGCTAGCCACCATAAAAGTTAGAAGAATGGCTGAGAAAAGAAAACTGCTAAATCGAGAAAACTCCTAAAATAGTGATGTTGAACTGTCTGATGCCGACGCGCTGAAGACCCAAGCGGTTGACCGTCGGGATGCCATTGACCATGATTGTCTTCCTTCCAAACTTCGAATAGGCCCTGTAAAATGTCCGAACTAGGAATGCCTATGGGTTATGTAGGAAGTAACTGGGCCTGAGTCTTCTCCAAACTGAGAGTGAAGTGCACAGATTAGAGTGATTCCTAGACTAGAACGGACATATAGGCCTGAATCCCTTAGTCCAGAAATTGAGCAAACAAGATGAAGGAAGTCACATGGACCGTGAATGGGCCACTGAGCCCTGAGGTCTAAGATTCGTTTGATGTTCTTGTTGGGCCTTGAAGCCGGAAACTGGAATGAATGAATTATGCAAACTATCTTGGATTCAAATGTTTTATGGCTGAAATTCTGGATTGAGAGCGAAGCTCATGGGCCAAAACTATGAATTGGTCTATGGGCCTAGATGAAATGAGTCATGAGTGTGGTACTTGGGCTGGACTGATTGCTCTATATATGATATGGAATTTGGGCCGAGTGGTTTTGGTTGGGCCTAAAAGATGGCACCTAGATCTAAGATTTTGGGTCAGAGCCCGAGTGAAGTTTTCCTAGACTAGAATGAGCCCTTGGGCCGAAATGTGTTTGGGCCTGAAATAAAGAACATGGGCTGGAACGATCCCTAAATCACAAATGGGCCTAACTTTCTTTGGGCCAGAGAAGATGGTTGCTAAGCCGAAAAAGGATTTATTTTCAGGACTTGTGAGTTATTTCAAGTTCAGGTGGATTTCCTTTTTATGGGCCTAGAACTAATTGGATAATTCAAAATGGGCCAGAAGAGAAATCACCTAAGTCTAGGCTTTTGGGCCGAAGCCCGAACGACTCACATGTTGAACCAAACAGGGCCTCTGGGCCGCAAACAAATAGAGCTGCCAATTCATGTTGGGCTAGGTTGATGTGGGAGAAGTTCCTATCAATCTGTAGGCTGGGTAGTGGGCCGATCATACAAGCAAACAAGGCCACACAAATTCAACAAGTTCTCACTAGACGTTTAAATCAAAACGGGTATGGATCGATCCGGAGAGGTGCTTGGGGCGCGGGCCCAGGTCACCACAAAGGAATAGGGCTTGCACGCTATTCTCTTTGGGCCACCCCACTTTTTCACATCACCTAAAGGTGTGCGTCTACGGTCGGGTCTTTGACTGACCAAACAATGGGCTTGGTAAGGGTACTGCCAGGAAAATGCTTGGGGCTAAAGCCCAGGTATTAAGGGGGTGTGGTTAGACGACACCCTCCTCTTTTCCCCCACTTATTCACATCACCTAAAAGGTGTGAGTCCCTGACAGGGGACCCTCAAACGGGTCCCGGGGTGAAATTGGCTTGCGTGGACCCTCGCTCTCATATGATGCAAAAGTATAGAAATTTAAATTGCGCACAACAGTAAACAAACAATGTAATAAAGCCATAAATAAACATTTTCAAGTTAAACCCTCTTTTCTTAAAATTAAACAAGTTAATATTAAGAATCTTGTCCCCAGCAGAGTCGCCAGTCTGTGAGCCCGATTTTAAACCCTATCCTATGTGGATTAAGTTGATTAGGATCTAATCGGGTTTTAGGTCCACTTATAACCTAAGATTAATACTATGTCATATAACAATATTATTAAACCTAAGCTAGCTCACTGGAACCTATGAGTCGCCACCTAATTTTGACCTAGATTAAATTAGGAAAGGAGAGTTCGGGTTCGGGGGCTTGATATTCGACTTAATTAGGGTTCAATTACTTTCATTACCCTTCCTAGGTCGTTTTTCCTCTACTTAGTTTATTTACGGCTTATTACGAGTCGTTTTAACCTAAGTGCGCGAGCTTCGTTTTTTTTTTGTTTTTAGCATTTTTTGACAGAGAATTAAAGTGAAAATAAAAAGCTACCTAAACTAGGGTTTCGGAGGCAGAATTAGGTCAAATTTTGCTTACGTCCGTAGCCACGGACCAAACGTCCGAGACCACGGACCCCAGTTAACCTAAAACATACAGAAAAGTCGAAATTAAAGGAAAACAAAAATTTGCAAAGTCCGGGGCCACGGACAGGATGTCCGTGGGCCCGGACATTATTAGAAAAACCTAAATTTTGAATTTTTAAAACCCGCCGCCGTCCGTGGGTGTCCGAGCTTACGGACAGGGAGTCCGGGACCCGGACACGACGTCCGTGGGTGCGGACAGCCTCGGACGGCGGCTTTGAGGCTTTCCCGAAGGTGTTTTCGGCTCAAATTTTATGGGTGCGTAGCCTGAAAGATGTACAATACGTAGTGGTCAAAAGTTCTCAATTTGAATTCGAATTATGCACGAAACTTGGTAAACAAGTTATTGGACAGAAGCTTGAATAAACAGCAATACAGAAGCGTACGAAGGTTAGTTTGAGCCCAAATTTTGAGGCGAGACAGATAATACCGTGGTGAATCAGGGAAGTGGAGTTTCTACCTGTTTTACCTTTCGGATTCACAACGTTCTTCACACCGGGATTCGTCGAGTGCTCCGTTGATGGCAGACCCGAGAGGATTTCGACCCAAGCTTCTGGTTGTTGTTTTGGTGTTCTTGCTGTTCTTCGCGTTTTAGAGGTGTTTTGTGAGGTTTTGATGATTATTGGTGCTTTGGGGATTGGAAAACGTGTTTAGATGGTGATTTCGGGGGATTTTCAGTATGATTTGGGGGTGGCCGGGTGTTGGAAAACGTGAGAGAGAGAGAGGAGGCCGTGTTTTCTGACTCTCTAGGGTTCTTCAGTATGTGAGGTTCTGATTTTATCCAAAAACCTATCCCCTTATATAGACTTTCTTAAAGATAAAGAGAATCTAGTAAAAGTAAGATTTTTCGATATTTAAACTGAGTAACTTCCCAAAGGAATTTTGCTATGAAATTTTAACCACATGTCAAGAATGGATATTATGAATTTCTGAGGTGGAAACGAAACGAATTTTTAAATGCTGGAGCATTTTAAATTGAATTTCTCGTCAGATTCAATCAGAAATTGCTAGAAAATTATTGGAAATTCGAAAAATCAAAATTCCAACGCCATTATGCTTAAAATGTCATCCTCTATCATGGGTTAAAATATCAAAGCATTTCGAGCTGATTTGGGCACCCTTTGGAGGAGAGAGAAAGCCTATAGGAGAACTCAGAAGCCTTAAAAATTACGAAAACGCCCCTGACAACGACAAAACTGCTCCTCGGGCCCTGGAACACGCCGATCGGGCCGGAGTCTCTTACTGTTTGATGGAGATGGCTCTCACAACCTCGTAGACCTTAACCAGGGGGTCAAAATTTTGGGTATAACAGGGGGGTAGATTGAAATACCCCAAACCTTTAAGTGTTGATTAAAAATATTATTATGACTCTTCTAAGGCTGAATAAGTCCTTAAGAAGCATTGGTTAACAATTTGTACCGAAGAAAACACCATAAGTCAAACTAAGCAAATACTTGCCCTAGACTTGGGTGTGAGGTACCCCAAACCCAGATATGTTATTAAAATGTTAAACTATGGTATATTAAGGCTAAAAAGTGCCTTAGAAATTTAGTGAAAATTTAAACCATAGAAAACACAATTAAATCCCTTAAGGACAATATGGGCGAAAATGTGCTCTAAGCTTGGGCTAATCTTGGTTAAGACTTAATAGCCTTACCAAGACCTTATTTACATGTTAATGGACATATTAAATCAATTAACAAAGAAAACAAGCTTGAAACATGTTAAAAACACAAATGTGCTTTAAGGAGCCTTAAAGCACATTTTTTAAAAATTGTCTTGTAAATGGGTTTTGAATGGCTAAATGTCCATCATTACTCTTTAATTAATATGTGTACTACTTAGTATCACATTAGGAAGTCTAGATCAATGGGAAATCAAAAATTTCATAATTTTGTGCCTTGGTTAGTGAATAGTAACCAAATAGTGCAAGTTTAAGTTATAAGTCAACCTAAGTCAATTAATTGGTCAACAAAGACCAAAAATCATCCTATGTACTAAGGGGCCGATTTTATAAGTGGTGACTCACCACCATGTGTTAGATAAATAAAAAGGAAGAAAAGAAAAACAAGTAAAGTAAAGTACTATTTGCTTTTAAGCTTAAATATCTTACAAAAGTGAAACCTCTCACCTCTCTTCTTCATTTCCTTGCTTTCCCACCGTATTCTTCCTCCATTCTCCCAACCAGAACTGTGCTTGCTACAGCACCTCTCTTCCCCAACTTCAATTGCTCACCAAATGTTCATTATTGCTCCAAATCAAATTCTAAGACTATTTGTTTTAGTTAGACCAAACTCTTCACTTCTATCTTTTCAAATCTTCAAGAACTCAATTTTGGTGCCATGGAGATTCACCATTGATGGAGCTTGAGCTCACATTTTCATGCCTTGTCATTCTCTTTTGTTTCAAGGTAAGGAAAAGCAAAGAAAAACTAAGGTTCCTCTCATTTTGGTCATGGCCGAAAATTCATCTCCTTATGGTGTCTTACCTAGCTTTTTCCTTAGCTTAATTCAAACTTCAAAGGACTAGGAGGAGTCCTCTCTTGCTACTTAATCAAGTTCTCTTTCAAAATCCAAGGTAAACTACCATTTAGTGTTTTAAAACACTTATGTACATTTAGGGTTTATATGTGAGTTTAAGTATGAAACTTAATGCCCACCACCCTTATATGCATATTGGTTAGAAGATTGACAAGTGATAAAGGGCCTTGCCGATTTTCAATCAAGAAAGAACAAGAGAAAACAAGTGAGAAAACTTGGAAAACAAAAAGGTAAATGATCTCTCTTAATGTAGTTTTGTGCTTAAGGAATTGAGCTTTATATTTCCTTGTAAAAAAACTTAAAGAGCCAATGGGAAATGAGCTAGAAAACTATCCTCAAGGAGGTTATTAAAGGCATATGTGTTGTTGTGTGTATTTGTATGTTGAAGGCAATTAATATGTGGGAAATTCAGTGTTTATGGTTTATGCAATTTAAGGGCCTAAGAGCCATGTTATTTAAGGGCCTAAGTGCCAAGAAATTTAAGTTTATACACTATATTGTGATGTAGTGTAATTTAAAGGTTTAGTCATGTGTAAGGAACATTTCTTGTGAACATAAATGTCTTTGATGGTTAAAGGATGAAAAACCATATGTTAGTGTGTAAGAATGTGTATTAAGGGATTTAGTGTTCTTGGATTGTATAATGGTGGAAAACCATGTGTTTTGGTGTAAGGTGATACAAGAGAGACTATGGCAAAATTTAGTTGATAAACAAAAGTGTTTAAGTGTTGTAATGAGATTTTATGACCTAGTAGGTACTAGGAATTGTTAAGTGTTAAGATGGTGAAAGAAGGTGAATTAAGGTGTTCTTATGTGTTAAGATGCCTTGGGCACAGTCTTGGAGATTAGGGAACTAATGGATGATTTCAAGATACACCAAGGTCATGGTGGAGATGCGGTAAAGTCTTGTTTAAACTTGGTAACAAAGGGAAAAATGCCTTGTTAATGTCTAAGTGTAAACTTGTGGAAAATGGAAGGAGTTGTGTAAAGTAGGTGTTTGTGAGAAATAATGCTTATGGAGTAGTGGTAGTGTTAGTGGGGTAACATTTTGGTTAGTGGTGTTGTAGGTATAAAACTAACACTTAGAAACCTAAGGAAAATATTGCAAGTGTTAAGAGATTTTATAAGTAATTGAGAGTAACAAGTTTGGTGATGATTTAGAAAGGGTTATGCATGATTTAAGGTGTTTAAACATGTAGAAAACATGTGTAAAGTTTAAGAAATGATTGGAGGTGATTTAGGGTTTGAAAAGAGGTCAAAAACTGTCAATTTAATCACCTACAGACTTGGTCCGGGTTGCAAACAAGTACACAAACCCGGACCACACTTAAAACACGGCAAAAACCTGATTTATCAATTGGTCCGGGTTTACATCTAGGTACACAAACCCGGACCAGTGTATTTTCTTGGCAGAAACTGAATTCCGGGATTGGTCCAGGTTTGCAACCCCGGACACAAACCTGACCTGGACCAGACCAAAATTGCACTAGAGAGTGTTTTTAAGTGTGATTATGATGGGGAAATGAATGATAATGGTTTTAGATGATGTTTAGGCCTTGTTTAAGGACTTTTAAAGGCCATTGGAAGTATAAACAAGTGTGAGAGTGAATGTGTAAGTTGTGAACTTAAGATCACATAAATAAACTAAGTACAACGAGATGACGGGGTTAACTATGGGCATTAGATGTTAAGCAATTATGTTACCCCAATGTTAATGAAAGTAATTGTGATGTTACTAGTTGTACGGGATTTGTTCGAGGAACCTAGGAGGACACAATATCGTGGACCGTGGTGACAGGTACGGTTTCTTGCAACCTGTGTCCTACGGATTACACCCGCTTGTATGCCAATGTGTTTTCTGAGTGTTTGCCACCTTGTAAGATAAAACATGTAATGAGTTTATAGTAATTCATTTATGTGGCGTGTTCAATTCCGATACCGTTTAACCTTGAAAGTGCTAAACCTTAGCTAACTGAGTCTAGGATCACATGAGAGATCGGTATTCGTATTTAACGACCTGAACCATGGGAACGTTCAAACCACGGCTATGCGTGAGTTCGTTGTGAGATGTTTGTGTGTGAGTGTGTGAACCTCCCTTGTGAGTTTAACCCAGTGGTAACCCGTAAGGTGTATGGATGTGAAAGGTTCCATAGTGGAGCCCTTAACTATTAAGTTATATATATTGTGGGGGGGGGGGGGGGGGGGGGTGAGGAATCCGGTTGTTCCGGTCGCGCGTTGTTTAGGAGTTAATGTATACAGTTTCTTTAGCTCCCTCTCTGTTGGTTGTTTTCCTTCGATGGTCTTCAATCACCCTTAAGCTTAACCAAGGCTTTTCTGACTCACGTCAGTTGGGGAATATGTACGGTGTGTTCGGATCACTATATCCGATCATCATTAAGTAAGTTAAGTACTCGTCTGACTAACAGGACGGTAACGAGTGATGTAACAAGCTTATCATGAGGGCATTTTCATTCTCTAGGCTTACCAAGTTAACTAACTTTGTTCGGGTCGGTTCGTAAAGAGAACCATTACCGTTATGTTATGTGTTATTGTGCGCTGCAATTCTTATTGCGATGTGATGTTATATGTTGTTAAAATGTGGAGTATATGGATCATGGATATGAATCCCAATTTATAATAAGAGGGGTTTAAGGATAACTCGATTAGTGGGTAAGTGTCGTCTATTAAGGAAATAACTCCATTAGAGGAGACACACTCTAGGGTTAAGGAACACACTGACTGTTTATTTAAGTATAGGTGTGTTGTCTATTTGTTGAGCCCATTGTTGGGGAATCTAATGTGTTACGTGTTTATAGTTTACATGCATGATTTATAAATAATCAACCACATGCTTAGACGACAAATAGTTGTGCGTGGCCCGGTAGCATGCGGGCTGCCGGATTACCATACCAGCAAAGGTGCTGAGCCCCTGGGGGGCCACCCTTTCTTTTCCTTCCTGTTTCAGGTACATGGAGCTGGAAGCCGTTCGAGAGTAGGACAGGGTAGTTGTTTGTACATGGGTAGCCATTTAAATGGTGTATGTATTGTAGGTGTAGTAAGACCGAAATTGTTGTCGGCATTAGTTTATAAATACTCGGTATAGTTAGAATGTATATGTATATTGGTTGTTGTTAACAGAAAGGGATCATAATGTGTAGTTGCTCAGAAATCTAGTCCATCAGACCGATACAATGTATATGTATTAGCCTTGTTAGCCACGTTGGTGGCTAACGGCGTGTAACACCATTGAGTTAAGTATTGTGATGAGTTAAGTTTCCGCTGCGATTTGTTGTTATAAGTGATGTTGTTAGTTGGGGTGTTACAAATCCGGGACGGTCCGGTCATGCATGTTTGAAGTAGGAGGTCGGTTACCTTTATTAGAGTCGACCTCTATTGAGACCTGTCTTCGGACTTGTCGCCTAGGGTCGACAAACAGACCCGGCCACCTTGAATTACCGTTCGAGGTGGGAGGCCAGCTTAAGATGGTGCGGTGGGATCTCCTAAATCCCAAATTTAAGAAATATTGTTTATTTAACCCAATGGAGTTGATAGCCCATTGGCTAGGGTTACTTTTGACCCGACAAAGATAAACAATGAATTAAGGAACAACCAATTCTAATTAAAGAAGGGTTGTCATATTTGAGATGAGAGAAAATATGAGAATTAAATGTTTCTCAACTTAAGGAGTTAAAAGCTAAGTCGCTTACTTAAGGAACACTTATTAGGTTGTTCAATTGTTTTGGCTGTGATTGTTCACATGATTGCGTTTGTTTTATTATACTTCTTATTATTGTTGTATAAATAACCAATCGCATGTATACGACAAAATAATCGAGCGTAGCTCCGTTAGCTTGGGGGATACACGTTAACCGTACCAGCGAAGGTGCTGAGCCCCTAAGGGCATCCATATTATATTTTATAGGTAAGAGGTAGAAGACGACCCGACTTGAGAGTAGGAAGGTGTAGAAGTATTACGGGTTTACATTTGACCTACGAGTTGTGCATGTACACTTGTATGGTAGACTATGGTAGTATGATATGTATAGGATGAGATGATATTTTGTACTCAGTGTATGTATTTCGGTTAAGGCTTTTGAGTACTAACGTTTTGTATATTCGGGTCCATCAGACCATAGCTAGATCTTGGAGAGTTTAGTATGCCTAGTTAGTCACGTGGGTGACTAACGGCGGTAACGCCAACTGTTGTAGAAATTTTTGATGAAATGTTAATGTAAGTAATTGGAGGTTTATGAGATTATCGCGGTTTTAAGAGTTGGGGTGTTACAAAAAGTGGTATCAGAGCGTAGTTACGCTTTGATGACTAGAATTACCGAACTTAGGAGAATACCGAGTTAGAGTTTGAGTTATGGGTTAAGGGTTGAGAGATGCGTTGGTTAGGACTTCCGGTGTTTACCGGATACCTAGAATAACTAAAACAGCCCTCCACTTCCCAGCTTTAAAATACGGGGAACGAACACTGGAGAGAAGAAAGCCTTCTTTTACTCGGGAAAACCCGATCTGGCAACTAGATTAATATTAAGCAATACGAGGAAATCTCGTTATACACACATTTACAAACCTTGAAGATCCTAATTGGAGCGCGACTTTGAAACAGGCGCTGCCAACGAATCCTACCATGAGAGAACGGTAAATTATTGGCAACATGGGTCCACATGCTACACAGTCGAGATGACCCGCCATACCAATAGAAATGAAAGCACTACGAGTGCAATGGAGAGGAAAAGAGAGCGACAGGATCACCGGAAAGCAGTCCGAAGAAACATAACAGCGGGATAATGTTGCGCATGATAATAAAGACTACCTGAGAGTCTATTATGAAACGGGGAACTCCAAACCCTATACAACTCAAAAAAAATGACGAAAACCTGACCGACATAGCGCAGACGACCATGAAAACACATGCAAGTTAGATACTGGAAAGGACTACGACGTAGTGCCTAAATGAGAGTCAATACGCATAACCACGACTAATGCGTTGGAACGAGAGCAGAATTAAGGTGTAAGCAAATGAAAAAGGGTTCCCTGAGAATAAGGAACACCCTGATGAGAGACTATAATGTGGAAACAATCAGGAAGCTGCCCAGATAAATAGTTATCCCAAAACAAAAGGGTGAAGGAAGAGTCAACATGACTACGAATTACATGGAGATTAGGAGAAAGTACCACTACCGGCGTACACAGTACTGATAGCCCATCTTGCATGGCGCACTTGCCACAACAAGTGCTGCCACGATGAAGCTATACGGGAAGCCATCATGGCAAGATAGTAGAACGCTACAGTTATTATACATATAATACCGGATTACAATCTCTAAGAACTGAAGAACGAGACCTTGGAAAGCCTGATGGCCTGACCATGACGAACTAAGTCGACACACCAGTCAGCAGGGAGCTGGACTTGGTCAGAATACTAAATGATGTAAACATCAGCAATGAATCATAACCTTAAATTCATAATCTCGGACCCAGAAAACCTGCTTCAACTACAAACAACCGACACTACAGGTAAGGACACCAATTCCGAACCTCGAAGAAAAGAACCGAAGAGATCACGCTACAATGCGAACAGAACCCTACCCAAGTAATAACCTACAATGAACGTAGTGCAAGATACAATGAAGACAGTTGACACAACAACTTTCAACAAAACAGGATAAAACTCTCAGGATGACCTTTAAGAATGCCAGTAACAACATTCTTCATTAAAGATGTTGGTAGACCCCAGAAACTGAATCAGAGGAAATGAATTTAAGCAATGACCTATCTAGGATCAAAGATGTAAAATCTCGAATGAGGGAAGCTCAAGGGACTACACCACGGGGTTGGTATGGTGGAGCCGAGCGATGCCCATAAATGACGACTAATATTGTTTGCTTAACTCATTAACACCCAAGTATGGTAAGTCATTGACGGGTGGAGCAGTCAACAAGAGTTAAACGAAGCATTGAGATGAAAGCATATGAAAACCAGGATAAATATCCAACTTAGACATCGCACGACAAATGCCTAATACGAATTAATCTTTAAACACTAAATACGCAAGTCTATGAGAGCGAAGGTATTGTCATAGACACTAACTAACGTCAGACTACCTGACTAAACTTCCACAGTAGGAAGCAGGGTGCAGCAGCTACCATGAAATTCAATACTACATCACATGATGTAACCTAATGGTTGATAGAATTCAAAGAATGAGAAGCTTATAAGGATAACCTATAGATGAGTAAGAGTACAACAGTGAACCGAGCACCGACTCTCACTCATTGACATTAAGCACTAATAGCCTACGAGCCAAGGATGTTAACCAAATCAGAGCCCGAGGCACATGAAGGCCTAAGAGGGCTTATCTAAGCCATGGAAGAACTACAACTCATAGATACAACGGTTATAAACCTATAGCTTAATTGTGGAGGAATTGCCAAAAAAGGGCACCAATGAGATTAGAAAGAATATACAATTGACAGGGCGGAGAACAAACCACTCATTTTAGGGTGGGGATACCTCTCCTTGTTATGCGGCCTTTGAGTGGGAATAAACCCTCAAAAAGGGCTTTCACTTATTAGAGATAGAATACTCTTTTCTTAGAGAACTGAAACCGTAAACCTTGAAGTTTCCTTGGAATATTCCAGTTACATATATAATAAGGAAGACTGCATAGACAGACCTTTTATCCAACACCCAAGATTAGAAAGCAGTAATCGTCAGAGATAAACACTATGAGTGTACAATACGGCATGTTCAGTGACCAATGCTCAGGAGAGCTTGTGACTCAATGTAGTAATTTTCTTTAGCCAGCCAAATTACTTGGTAAGCTATACCCTAAGTGATGAAAGAACATGAGAGAGACTAATCTACTTGTGAAACAAAAATTGAAGCAAA
The DNA here is from genome assembly GCA_023374045.1 of Limonium bicolor. Lineage (NCBI taxonomy): Eukaryota > Viridiplantae > Streptophyta > Magnoliopsida > Caryophyllales > Plumbaginaceae > Limonium > Limonium bicolor. The sequence goes on along the minus strand of CM041781.1, from coordinate 232,100,289 downwards.
ACATCTTTACATCAAGAGATAACAATCTTACGACATAATACGGCAACAGCCATACACCCGAAACTAGAGGACTCCCAATGTGTTTACACTAGGAAGGGATTGAGTATAAAATGAGGCGTTGGAGTGAACAATTGAGGAGTTGTGCCAACAGTGGGCAACAGAATAAAGGCAAACTACCATAGTGGCAGAGGCCGTTAAGAAAATACCTGTATAAATGGATTAAGTCATGGTGCGCAGTAAAGCGACCTTAAATATAAACCGTCAAATATTGACACGAAGGCAGATAGACCCATGAGTTAAACTAATGTAAGTGAGAAAATGATATGGTAGACGAACTGTGCATTAACACCCAGTAGTCTGGACCATGCGATGAAAGATCTCACGGGAAGCACACTGTCCATTCCTTAAGGAACTGGAAGTGCATTCCTAGAAGATCAAATATGAGAAACAACATAATAAGCTCTATGGAAGGAGACCTCAATTACTGAAGGATCGAGTCCGTACTAAACAGAAAGAAGCTAGAACATATCATATTGATAAGTGTGAAATTGGTATGGTTTTATAGGTCCTAAATTCTTATTTATGCACCCTTTTTATGCGCTTTCTCACACTTATCGAATGCTTTTCATGACTCTTACTTTGGGCAACATCTGATGAAATTTATATTTTAAAAGCAGAAAATGATGGTGAAAATGCATAGTTCTCCTCAAGAGCTTTCCAACGCCGCAAACGGGGAGCAAATCAGAGCTCAAACGAAGAATCTGGACCCTGTCGAAGTTTACGGAAAAAAGGGCACAAATATACACACGTCCGGACTTACGTCCGACCCAGTTACCCGGACACGTTGTAACCTGTCCGGCAAACTGGTGCGGACGCTGAGCCGGACATGACTAAAATCTCACCAGTCGAAGCTTTAACGTGTCCGGATGACGTGTCTGACCTTGTGACCCGGACGCGCTCAGAAGGACAAAAATATTTACGACCAGGAGTGCAACGCGGAGATTTCGATACATATACGTGTCCACCCGGGGTGTCCGACTAACTGATTTGGACGTAAAGCTGGACATATCACAAATGAGAAAAAACTCACCTGACACTCTATCTCACGTCCGGCTAACTGACCAGGACAGTTGAGCCGGACGCATGCATTTTATGTCCAGATCTTCTATTTTAAAAGGCGTTCGCGAGAGACATTCAAAGATGGACGATTCAGAATTCAGATTGGAGACACCGCGACCTAGTTCCCTTCTCTGTAGAGCCGTGCAACTGAGGAGGAATTTCTGCTCCGATTTCTTCAGTCTGTTCAACCCTACAACTAGCAAATCTTTGGATTCGACATAGAGATTTTTTCTACTCCTTCTATAATTGTTTCCTCTTTTGATATGCTCGGCTAACGGATTAAGCTCCGGGGAAGGGTGGTTGTAAATAGTTAGGTTTTGTAGAATTAATATTAGTTGATTTGGGATCTAACCGCAGTTTGTTTCAGATTATAAATATTGTCTGCGCTATCAATAAAACTTGCTATTTTATTTTTAGCTTTGAGAAAGTTGTCAAGATCTAATCTGTGATTGATATCTAGGTCGTTATAATCTGTTAATCTGTGGAGAGATTTATCTGAATGATGAGTTAGCCTTCAGATGCAATTTAAATTCATATGCTTAATCCCTCTCCGTTAGTAGTGATAGGTTTCTCATTTAATATGTCGCGTTCTACATAGTGGAGTTCTAATTGGCTAGGATTTAGTCTTTTAGAAACTTGTCAGAATTTGGCGAACCCTATTCCCTAATCAACTGGTAATAGAACTGCGAGTCTTAACTTGGAAAAACCACCTGAACCCGGAGTTCCACTTTCGTTATACGTTATCAGTACTCTTTGCTTGTTTTCTATTTCATTGATCAACAATTTCCCCCGATTTGCAGCTTTTGCTAGGATTAGATTTGCTTTCTTAGTCCCCTGGTTCAATACCCCGGTTGCTCATATTACTTTACTACTACGATCGGGAATCATTTTGCAACCCGTAGGTTTATTTTATTTATTAACTTCTAGGATTAATTTCGTAGTTTTTAATATATCAAAATAATCGTTTGCACACATCCAAGAACACCGCAAATGGATTTCCCTTGATTAAGTTCAAGAAGAATAATAAGTGTTATTATAGGACGATGAAAGAGGATATCGACAACAAATACTTCATAATTAGGAGTAGCTAAACGTGTGACGAACACTACGAGTATACTAAACGAGATGTGGGACGACTGCACTCCATAGGAGCTTGCGGGCCTCACAGACTCACTCATGAGTTAGTCGGGTAAGTAGTAATGTAAGTAAGGTACCCTCAGTAAGGTAGAGAAACATAAACGAGTAGAGAAAGGACACGAGAAGTAGTCAACAATGTCACTAGCAGAAGTTCACACCAGAGCAGCTACTACCGCAAACAGTGAAGAAGAAGAACTTAGTTAAACCAACGACACAAGAGGAACTAGAGAATTCATTCCAGACGGAAAATAATTAAGCATTATGAAGTGCGAAGAGCACGCATTATTTAGCACAGACATCTGATATGTCTATAAACTTTAGAGAAAACTATAAAGGGCAATAAGCACTAAACAATAGTTTTGGATTAAGTATCATCTTCAGACCAAGATCAGTTGGAAAGAACAATTTTGGATACTTGAGAGAACACTAAGAGTATGAACATTAGATATTCAGAGAGAATGGGATAGACAAGCTACAACTCATTAAAGCCGTGTATAAATAAAGATAACACGCATCCATTCAGAGACCTTTATTCCTAAACTATAAGAATGCAAAGGGATGTACAATACATCAAGAGGATAAAACGGGAAATCAAGCCCTAAGGTTACCAGAGTCGTGCAACAGAAGCTAATAGACCGGTACCTTAAAGGTTCGATATACCAAATGAACGGCAAAAGGAATGATGTGTCTTACATCTTCCAAACGAATAAACTATACGGCTTATCTACCAAATGCCTTGTAGCATTAGAGGTTACACCAAACCCAGTTGAGAGATTGGTATAAATACCGATAAGAATCCGTGATATAGAGACTAAGCCATTAACATGATTAAGACCCTCCAATCGGATCATAATGTGAGATAGACGACATGGGAACAATAATGCTCCATGAGAACTAAACATCTTGAACCTATGTTCAAGGATGATATAATGTTGATTACGTGGGAGTAATTCATTTTAAGGGGGTAGAGCGAAAAACCGCTTAGCATATGTTTATGTATCGAGTACATGAACTATGATGTGCATAGCACAAAAGAACTTGTTTTAGAACATATATATACATTGTTAAATTAATAATGGTTATTGCGGACAGATGATGTGAATACCATACGTATTAAGTACCTATCTTATTAACTCTGGTATGAGAATACAAGTGAAGAGGATTAGAGAGACTTTAGGGGAATTAGAATCCCTATGGTATATATTTATATAAGACCGGATAAGGTAATATATGAGATATGAATAAGGTAATATATGAGGTAAGAATTGGTATGAAACCAATGTAGAACCTAGTAGGAATTAAATTCCCTAGGTACTTGCTGTGAGGTGAACTGAGAATGTTTGATGGACTGAGTCCACATTTGGAGATGTATTGATTATGACTAGAATTACTAAAAGATAGAAAATTGGAAATGAGTGAGTTATTGATGTTTGAAATTGACGTGGGAGGTGAAACTTGATTCCTGGGGATCAAGGGAAACCAAACACAAATTGGAGTGGAAGGATAGTTCAACACTGATGCTGATCACATCAGGGTTGGATGATTCCTAAAACTCCCTACAAGTCGTCATAATTAATCACGTTAGGAATAAATGCATTAGCATAAAGTGGAACTGGAGTTGACTTGTATTTTCAATTAGAGGAATTATTCCTTACTTGACCTCGTAAAAAGGATTTCCTTTTTACTAAGTCTCGCTCATGAAGCCAAGGACGCATGAGCCTTTGTCTTCGGACCGGTGACATGGGGAGAGCAGAGTGGTTTTGTATTTCTTGCTCATGAAGGCGAAGACGAATGTGCCTTTGTCTTTCGACCAGTGACATGGGAGAATATGACAAAAGTTATGTGATTTTTTTAATCATCCAATGGACCGCGGACCAGAGAGTGTAAGCGTCCAATAGTCGGTACTTGCTGGTGATATCTTGCATTACTCACTCATGAAGCCGAGGACATGTGAGCCTTTCGTCTTCTGACCGGTGACATGGGGAGGATACAACAAAGGGAATTTTGAGTGCTATACATGCTGAGACATGTTGTGTGATATTTGAGTATACATATATGACAGACCTAATGAGTGTGTAAGTTTATATGTATAAACATGATCTATATGGTCTATGGTGTGAGATTATCCGTGTATCCAAATGATATAAGATGCATGGGAACTTTGGGGACAAAGTTCTTTTAAGGGGGGTAGATTGAAATACCCCAAATATAAATATGGTAATTAAACATCAAGTTATGATGTAATAAGGCTAAAACATGCCTTAGAAACATTAGTAGACAAGTTAAACCAAAGAAAACACCATAAAGGCAATTTAAGCAAAAACTTGCTCTAGACCTTGTGTAACCATGGTTAGGACCCAAAGGTCATCCTTAGACCTTATTAACATGCTAAATAACATGTTAAAACAATTACCAAAGAAAACCAAACTCAAAAAAAGTTAAAACACAAAATGTGCTTTAAACCTCCTCAAAGCACCTTTTTGAGAAATTGTCTTAGATATGAGTTTTGAGTGGTTAAATGACCTAGATTATATCTTAATCAACATGTTTACTATTTAGTATCACATTAGGAAGCCTAAATCAATGAGAGACCAAAACTTTCACAAATTTGCGACTTCTTTAAGTGGTCAATGGTCAAAACACTCCCTAAATATCAAGGGGGCACGGTTTTGTAAGGGGTGAGTCACCACTTTAAGTGCTAGCACTTGTTAGAAAGGGGGAAGGAGAGTAAAAGTTCACTATTTGCTTTATAATAACAAATATCTTACCATATCTTTCTCCTTTCTCCTCTCTCCTCTCTTATTCCTTTCATTCCTTCCCCAACATTTTTCTTCTTCATCCTCCCGAAGGAAACCGTTGGTAGACAATTAAACCAAAGAGAACACAAGAAAACACCACAAAGTCAATTTAAGCAAATACTTGCCGTAGACTTGGTGTAAACTTGTATAATACCTAAAGGTCATTTCTAGACCTTATTAACATGTTAATGATCATTTTAAATCAATTACTAAAGAAAACCAAGCTTGAAAACAAGTTAAAACATAAAATGTGCTTTAAGGAGTCTTAAAGCACATTTTTGAAAAATTGTCTTGGAAATGAGTTTTGAATGGCTAAATGTCCATCATCACTGTTAAATCAACATGTGTACTATTTAGTATCACATTAAGAAGTTTAAATCAATGGGAAATCAAAAATTTCACAAATATGTGCCTTAGTTTGTGAATAGTGCTCAAATAGTGCTAGTTTAAGTTATAAGCCAACATAAGTTGTTTAATTTGTCAAACAGGGCCTTATGTATATTAATTAAAGGAGGGGGGACGGTTTTGTATGTGGTGACTCACCATCATGTGCTAATTAATTAAAGGGAAGAAGAAAAGTAAGTAAAAGAGAAAATACCTTTAAATCATAAATATCTTCAAAAGTAGACCTCTCACCTCATTCTCTTCTTTTCTCTTTGTTCCCACTGTCTTCATCCTCTCCTCCCTTCTTCAAATCGTTTTTGCTACAGCACACCATACCATCTCCATCTTCCATTGCTTGTAACTCCTAACTCCATGCTCCGAATTTAATTCCGAGACTACCGTTCTCTTAGTTGGAGCGAGCTCTACAATCTTGTCCTTTCAAATCTCCAAAACCTTCATTTCGGTGCCAAGAGGAATCACCATGGAAGGAGCTTGAACTCATATTTTTACATCTCATTGTTCTCCTTTGCTTCAAGGTAAGGAAACTCAAAGAAAAACGTCAATTCCTCTTGTTTTTTATATGTGTCCAAAATACACCTTGTAATGGTGTTTTTATTTTGCCTTGGTTTAGCTTCATTCTAATGTTCAAAGGGCTTGGTGGAGTCCTATCTTGCTACTTAATCCAATTCTCATTCAATTCCAAGGTAAATTGCTATTTTAATGTTTCAAAACACTTATGTAAAACTAGGGTTTATATATGAGTTTAGGTATGAATCTTAAAGCTCATTACCCTTATATGTGTGTATGGATAGAAGCTTGACAAGTGATCAAGTCCTTGCTAATTTTCAATCCAAGGAAACAAGAAAGAAGTTTGGAAGGAAAAGAGGTAAATAACCTAACCTAATGTGGTTTGATGTGTCTTAGGAAATTGAGCTTTAAAATTCTTGATAAATAACCTAAAGAGCCAATGGGAAATGAGATAGGAAACTATCCACAAGGTGGCTATTAAGGGCATATTTGATGTTGTGTGTATTTGCAGGTCAAAGGCAATACATATATGTGGAAATTCAGTGTTTATGGTTTATGCAATTTAAGGGCCTAGAGCCATGTTATTTAAGGGCCTAAGTGCCAAGCAAATTAAGTTTATGCACTATATTGTGATGTAGTGTAGTTTAAAGGTTTAGTTGTATGTAAAGAACATCTCTTGTTAAGGCTAATGTATTTGATGGTTAAAGGATGAAAGACCATATGTTTGTGTGTAAGGATGTGTATTATGGGATTGAGTGTTCTTGGATTGTATAAAAGTGGAAAACTATGTGTTTTGGTGTAAGGATGTACTAGGGAAGCTATAGCAAAAATTTAGTGGATAAACAAATGAGTTTATGTGTTCTTATGAGATTTTATGACCTAGAAGGTACTAGGAATTGTTAAGTGTTAGGATGGTAAAAGAAAGTGAATTATGGTGTTCTTAAGTGTTAAGGTGCCTTGGGAATTGTCTTGGTGGATTTAGAGTTTAAATGGGTGTTTTAAATACACCAAAGTTATGTTATGTGGAGTGTAAAGTTTTGTGCAAGTTTTGGTAAACAAAGGAGAAATAATGTCGTGTGAAGATCTAAGTGTGAACTAGTGAAAAATAGAAGGAGCTTGCATATGGGAGGTGTATGTGAGAAATAATGCTTTTGGAGAAGTGGTAATGCTTTTGAGACAACACTTTGGATAGTTGAGGTGTAGGCATAATATACCACTTAGAAAGCTAAGGAAAATATTGCAAGTGTTAAGAGATTTATAAGAAATTGAGTAACTAGTTTGGTGATGATTTAGAAAAGGTAAGGGCATGATTTAAGGTGTTTAAACATGTAGAAAACATGTAGAAAGTTTAGAGAATGATTGGAGGTGAATTAGGGGTTGAAAAGAGGTCAAAAACTGTCATTTTAATCACCTACAGACTTGGTCCGGGTTTGTAAACAACTACACAATCCCGGACCACTCATAAAACACGACAGAAACATGATTTAGCAATTGGTCTGGGTTTACATCTAAGTACACAAACCTGGACCAGTGTATTTTCTTGGCAGAAACTGAATTCCGGGATTGGTCCGGGTTTGCAACCCCGGACACAAACCCGGACCAGTTCAAAAATGCAACAGAATGTGTTTTTAAGTGTTGTTGTGATGGGGAAGTGAATGGTAATGGTTTTAGGTGATGATTAGGCTTTGTTTGGTGACATGTAAAGGCCTTAGAAAGTGTAAACAAGTGTTAGGTTGGATGTGTAAGTTGTGGACTTAAGATCACAAGAGTAAAATTAAGTATAACGGGATAACGGGGTTAGCTATGGGCGTTAGACGTTAAACAATCATATTACCCCGATGTTAATGAAAGTAATTGTAAATGTTACCAGTTGTTTGAGAATTATTCGAGGAACATAAGAGGGCACAATAGAGTGGACTTTGGTGACAGGTATGGTTTTCTTGCAACCTGTGTCCTACCGGATTACACCGGCTTGTATGCCAATGTGTTTTTCTGAGTGTTTGCCACCTTGTAAGATAAAAACATGTAATGAGTTTATAGCAATTCGTTTATGTAGCGTGTTTAATTCCGATACCGTTTAACCTCGAAAGTGTTAAACCTTAGCTAACCAAATCTAGGATCACATGAGAGATCGGTATTCGGATTTAACTACCCAACCATGGGAACGTTCTAACCACGTATGGCTATGCGTGAGTTAGTTGTGTGTTGTTTGTGTGTGTAAGTATGTTTACTACCCTTGTGTGTCTAACTGTACCTGAGCACTTACTTGTGAACTAATGTATTAAGTTTCAATATGGGACTTCTAACAAGTGCTAACCGGGGGATGAGGAGTCCGGTAGTTCCGGCCACGCGTGAGAGTATGGGGGTCGATATTATATCCGGTTCGATTCTCTCTGTATGTTACGGTTGTTCTCCTTTTTGGGTTCTAACCTCCCTTTAGCTTAACCAAGGCTATTTTACTGACTCACGTCGGGCCCAGGGGCATACTATGTACGGTGTGTTCGGATCACTATATCCGATCCATCTTTGTGTTAAGTTTTTCGTTCATCTAATAGGATGGTAACAAGTTATGTAACGAGCTTAGCATGAGTTTGGCAGTATTCTCTAGGCTCTCCAAGTGAACTAACTATGTATGGGTCGGTTCCTAAAGAGAACCGTTCCCGTTATGTTATGTGTTAATGTTGCGTTGCAATTCTTATTGCGATGTTATGTTGTATGTACGTTAAAATGTGGAATGAGTTGTTGTGTGGAGAATGTGGATCATGGATATGAGTCCCAGGTTGTTATAAGACGATTTGGAGTATAACCCGACTAGTGGGTAAGTGTCGTCTATTAAGGAAATAGCTCCATTAGAGGAGAACCCTCTAGGGTTAAAGGACACAATGAGTGATCTAATGAGTAAAGATGTGTTGACTGTTTTGTTGAGCCCATTGTTGTGGGTATGTAACGTGTTATGTGTTTATAGTTTACATGCATGATTTAAATATAATCAACCGCATGCTTAGACGACAAATAGTTATGCGTGGCCCGGTAGCATGCGGGCTGCATGATTACCATACCAGCAAAGGTGCTGAGCCCCTTGAGGGCCACCCTTTCTTTCCTATTTTTTAGGTGCAAGGAGCTGGGAGCCGTTCCAGAGTAGGACGGGGTAGTTGTTTGTGCATGGGTAGTCGTTTTAATTACTTATGTATTGTAGGAGTAGTAAGACCGAAACTGTTATCGGCATTGGTTCGTAAATACTCGGTACAGTTATAAGGTATAAGTATAATGAACGTTTGTAATGGAAAGAGATTGTAATGTTTAGTTGCTCGGGAATCTGGTCCATCAGACCGATACAATGTACGTGTATTAGCCTTGTTAGCCACGTGGGTGGCTAACGGCGTGTAACACCAATAGTTAAGTAATGTGATGAGTTAAGTTTTCCGCTGCAATTTGTTGTTAAGTGTATGGTTGTAGTTGGGGTGTTACAAAACCGTTCATGCTACAGCACTCCAGCTTCTTCAACTTCAATTGCTTGCGAAATGCCACTCCCAGCTCTTAATCAAAAACCAAGAGCATATTTGTGCTAGTTAGACCAAGGCCTTTCATTCTCTCTTTTCAAAACTGTAACACCCCATTTCAATCCAATTGTGGTTATCGCAAACTTAACAACATATATATAAATGTCACAACGGAATTTAATGCACTCCAGGACCTTGCCACGGTCTGACTAACAGAATATACCGAACATTAGCATACTAAAATCTTAGCCAATACATATCCTCAGTACAAATCCTTCATACCCTATTACATACTAACATTTCATTCCATTTACTAAACGAGTGTACATGCACAACTCGTATAACTAAAGGAAAGCAACCCAAGGTAATTCTACCCGATCCTACTCTCAGGACGGATGTCTTCTGACATTCACCTGCAAAATATAAACAGCAGCCCCCGAGGGGGTCAGCACCTTTGCTGGTACGATTCTCTTATGGCCCCCAAGCTAACGGGGCTACAACGACCAATTGTCGATAGCATGGAGTTGATTAGATACCAAACATAAATAAGAAGTGTGCAATAAAATAGCAATCCAAAGAATGAACAAGTATAGTTCACACACAATGAAGGACTTAAAAGCGTTCCCTTAGTAAGTGGGTTAGTCTTTTAACTCCTTAATTTATGATACCCCTTAATCTCAGTCCATTCTTATCTTACCTCAGTCTTAATCCTTATCTCAGTCTCAATGTACCAATCGTTCTTCAATTAGAATTTGTTGTACTTTATCTCAAATCTTATCTCAGATCTTATCTCAGATCTTATCTCAATTAATACAACCGTTCTTTAATTAGAATGGTTGTTCCTTACCTCAATGTATATTTTTGTCGGGCCAAAAGTATCCCTAGCCAATGAGCTATTAACTCCATTGGTTGAATAAACAACTTATCTTAAATTTAGGATTTTGGTGATCCTACCACACCATCTTAATTTGCCTCCAACCTTGGACTGAAAATCCAATGTAGTTGAGTCGACATTCGACCCTAGGCAACAAGTCCGAAGACAAGTCCTCAAGCGGAAGTCGGATCTTATTCAGATACCGACCCCCTTTCCTTAACATGCATGACCGGAGTCAGTCCCGGTTTCCTCCTCACCCCCCCCCCCAAGTTCCAGTTAGTAGAGATCTTATAGACGAAGTGTTGGTTAAACCTTTCTCGGGTATTAACCAACCAACAATTTTGGGAGTGAATTCCTTATCTCAAACCAATGTTACTAAGTAATGTTAGTAACTAAACTCAAAGCCAAGTGTGTTAGTACTATGTAAACACACAAGTAAATAAATGGTCCGGTTGCATGCTTTATCTTGTTTAAGTCATAGCAAATAAACAGATAGCACACAAGCCGAGGGACACCTCGTTAGCAAGCAGGTCACAAGAAAACCATACCGTACACCGTCGGTTGTTCGGTTGCTTACTCTCCTCTGGAGTCCAAATTCCCAAGTCCTAAAACATTCATTCAGTTTTAGGTTGTTAATTACTTAACTTAACTCAACTTACTTAGCCATCAAGATCCCCATTCAAAACCACTTAAGTTCTTACAATCTTAACCTTAAACATTTAAAATCCTTTCCTTAACTTAATCCCTTAAGTCCTTATATGCTTATTTATCTAATCATCATTTCCCCCTTAATGGCTTGCTACTAATACCACTTAACAATTCTTAAAGTTGAAAGTATTTTTTTATAAGTAAGGGCCGACCGACCCAACCCCCTGGGTCGGTCCATTCCAGTAACATTCTGGTTCGAGAAATCTTGCCCGACGGACCCAAGCTCAACCCGACCAACCCAAGACCCTCTGGGTCGGTCGATTCCAGAAACATTCCTACTGGTTTAACACAGTCCGACCGACCCAGACAGGGTCGGTCCCCTGGGTCGGTCCACTGCCGAATCTTCCCAAAATTTCTACTTTGTTCCCAAACTCTACTTTGTTCTAACACCATTTGGTACTTTATTCCCACCTTAAAACAGCCACCAAAACACCTTAACCATTTACTCAATTCTTACAAGAAATTCCTAACACTTAACACTTAACCACCTACACTTCCAACTTGCAAATTGTTTGCCTTAAACTCCAACTATCCAAAGTGTTCTTTTTTCACCAATAAACCTCTCCTAAAGCATCAGTACTCATCCATCTTTCCTTTGCTAAACTTCCCAAGTTACCTTGCATCTCCATGCACAACTTTCTCTCATTTCCATTTGTTACTCATCACTCCTAAACTTGAACACACCTATACATTTCTTTCTATCCTCTTAACACCTTAACATTGTTCTTCATTTACCTTGACCATGCTACACCTTCCTTAGACATTTCCATCTCCTTTACTCAATTCACTCACCATTCTCATGATCATACACTCTTATACATTCTTAGCCATCCTCTTGACAACTTACTACATTCTCTTATAGTTTTTCACCTCCATCACCCAAGTCCACTCATTACCATCCAACTATAACCTTATTAATCCACTACTAGCATCTTCATCACTCACACAAGCTACCCAAAAGTTCTCACTATTATATTCTCTAGTTCATACCTAAATCATCATAAAACATTATGCACCATTTCCTTCAGATTTTCGCACAAGTCTTAACATTCCTCATAATATGATTTTGGTGCGTTTAATACACCACCTAACCTCTAATACCTCCTAGACAACTCTAGGTCATTCTAATCCTCAAGATTACTTTTGGTAACTCATTTTCACTCAAATTTCTTTTAATGACTCCTAGTAAATCCTAGGTCATATTAATTCTCAACAACCACTTAAACACCTTATTTTCTACTCAAATTTTGTCATATCTCCTCTATTATATTATCATGCCCATATGCATAGTTTTTCTCATTTAATTATCTCACACACATCAAATCTTTTTCTCATCTTATTTCTCACCCAAATCAACCCATTCATACCAAACTCAATATAGTGCAACAATCTTAAATTGCATAGCACTAAGGCTCTTAAATGACATGGCTCTTAGGCCCTTAAATGACTTAAACTTAAACACTGAATTTCCCACATATAAAACTTTCAACCGGCAATACACACAACAATGCTCCAATAGCAGTTATGATGCTCTTAAAATCCATCTTATTCTTATTTTACTAACTCATATACCATTGGCTCCTTATTCACAAGTTCACAAACTTGTTCAAATCCTTTTTCCTAGGTTATATAACTCATTACCTAATGTAAGCTTTAAGCTACATTTAGTACTTATCTAAATCCCATTCCTTAAATCCTTAAACCACCATTAGGTAGGCAATTTACCTTGTTTCCAAGCTTCTCTCTTAACTTTCTCTTTAGGCTTTTTCCTTGGACAATCTCGGCCACCAACTTAATTTCCCTTGCCAATGTTCTAATAAATATCCAATGACTCCAATGAGTGCTAAATAATACACTAACCTTAAGGAGTCATTCCTAGGTTAAAAATGTGTTTTAAGGTACTAAGATGATTGTTTACCATGAAGCCTTAAGCTAAGCTTGGATATGAATCAAGGAGGACCTCCTCTAGTCCTTGGAGAATAGAATCAATCTAGAACAAGGGATAAAAACAAGGCTCCATGAGAGGTAATTTTCGGTCATGAAGGAAAAATGATGGAAAGATGATTTTTCTTACATTTTCCTTACCTATAATGAATGGAGAATCTAATGAACCCTTCAAGCTAATTTTTCCTCCTCTAATGGCGATTTCCCATGGCTCCTAAATGAAGCTTTTCCAATTATGAAAAGATAGGAAGCAAGTGTGAGCCTCGATTTTAAACCCTACCCTAAGTTGATTAAGGCTGATTAGGATCTAACCGGGTTTTAGGTCCACTTATAACCTAAGATTAATAACTATGTCATATAACAATAATTATTACCTAAGCTAGCTCACTGGAACCTATTGTGAGTCGCCACCTAATTTTAACCTAGATCAAATTAGGAAAGGAGAGTTCGGGTTCGGGGGCTTGGTATTCAACTTATTTAGGGTTCAAATTACTTTCATTACCCTTCCTAGGTCGTTTTTCCTCTCTACTTGGCTTATTTACGGCTTTCTACAAAGTTGTTTTTAACCTAGGTGTGTGCTTCTGTGTTTTTTATTTTTTAACGTTTTTTGACAGAAAATTAAAGTGAAATTGAAAGTTACCTAAACTAGGGTTTCGGAGGCAGAATTAGGTCAAATTTTGTTTCCGTCCGTAGCCACAGACCTAATGTCCGTAACCACGGACCCTAGTTAACCTATGTGAAAATAAAAGTCGAACTAAATAGAAAACAAAAATTTGAAAAGTCCGGGGCCACGGACAGGATGTCCGTAGGCCAGGACATTTTAGCAAAACCTAAATTTTTAAATTTTAAAATCCCGCCGCCGTCCGTGGGTGTCCGTGGCCACGGACAACCCGTTCGTGGTCCCGGACCATAGGTCCGAGATCCCGGACAACGCACGGACGGGGGTTTTATGGTGGTTCCCGAAGGTGTTTTCGGCTCAAAATTTATGCACGTGTAGCCTAAAAGATGTACAATATGTTAGTAATTGAAAGATCGCAGTTTGAAGTCGAATTATGTACGAAACGTGATAAACAAGTAACAAGGCAGAAGCAAAAGTAATTAGCTATACAGAAGCCGAAAAGGGTTGGTTTGAGCCCAAAATTTAGCAGAGAGTTAATGAGGTTGTGGGGAGTTAGAAAAGTAGAGTTATAACCTTTTTTACCTACAGATTCATGGTGTTTCTTCACGTCGGGATTCTTCGGTGGCCTCGTTGATGGCGGATCTGGAAGAACTCCGAACCCAGCTTCTGACTCCTTGTTGTTCTTGATGTTCTTCACGTTTTGGTGCGGTTTTGGTGAGGGTTTGATGATGGATGATGTTGTGGGAGTTGAAAAATGTGTTTTGGTGTTGATTTTGGTGAGATTTCGGTGTCTGATTGTGGCTCTGGAGTTCAAAACGTGAAGAGAGAGATACGGCTGCCTTCTTTGAGATTCTAAGGTTCTTGAGGTTCTGATTTGATCATGGGATAAGGTTCCTTATATAGGCTTCCTTAAAGATAGAAAAATCCGGTAAAAACCGAGATTTACCGACGTTTTAGCTCAAGGGCTTCCAAAAGGAATTTGATTATAAAATTTGACACATGGGTAAAGGATGATATTTCTGATTTTTCTAAAGTGGAATCGAATTTTTTGGATATTGGAATATTTTTAAATTCAATTTCTCGTCAGATTCAATCAGAAATTGCTAGAAAATTATTGGAAATTCGAAAAATCAAAATTCCAACGCCATTATGCTTAAATGTCATCCTTTATCATGGGTTAAAATTTCAAAGCATTTGAATTTATTTAACCCTTCTTTGGAGGAGAGAGAAAGCCTATATAGAGGCTTAGGAGCCTTGAAAAATTACAAAAATGCCCCTAGAGATGACTAAGCTGTCCCTAGTACTCTGAAATGTGCCGATCGGACTGGGAACCCTTGCTACTAGCCTATTTGTAGAGACTCTCTTCTGGGGGGGTTGAAATTTTGGGTATAACAGATTGCCCCCCGTCAACTAGACTTTGTAATGGAAACGAAAAGGCTAGTTAATGCTTGAGTGATACCCCAAAATTTTGGATCTTAAAAGACCCCACATGCAACTGAAATCCGATAAGTTATGTCAAGCTGTTCTAAGGCGCTGACTACCTAAAGGTAAAAATGAAGTAATGTCGGACTATTCTAAGGCGCCGACTACCTATAAGGATGAGATGATGTCAAGCTATTCTAAGGTGTTGACTACCTATAATGGAATGAAGTACGCTGAGCATTCTAAGGTGTCGAGAACCTGAAAGTGAATGAAATACGCCGAGCATTATAAGGTGTCGGGAACCTGAAGTTGAATGGAATACGCCGAGCATTATAAGGTGTCGGGAACCCAAGCTTGAATGGGATACGCCGAGCATTATAAGGTGTCGGGAACCTGACATTAAATGAGACACGCCAAGCATTATAAGGCGTTGGGAACCTGAGATTGAATGAGACATGCCGAGCATTATAAGGTGTCGGGAACCTGAAGTTGAATGGAATACGCCGAGCATTATAAGGTGTCGGGAACCTGAAGCCGAATGGAATACGCCGAGCATTATAAGGTGTCGGGAACCTGAAGAGAGATGTAATGAGATTGATGTGATGTGTCCCTAAATTGATAAATGTAAAGTATGACCTATGGGTTCCTAAGTGGAATGGTAGGAAATTAGGTTCATGACGAGCCTGAGGTTGAGTTCATCTATTCTGGTGAATCTGAATCTTTGGCTGAGAATCTGTATCTCTGAAGATTCTGTATCTTCGGCTGAGAATCTGTATCCCTGAAGAATCTGTACCTTCGGCTGAGAATCTGTATCCGGTCTATGTCGAGGAGCCTCGTACGGATGGATGCAAGGTAAATTTTATGCATATGATCATGATGAAAGTTGATTATGAAAGTGCCAAACGTGGCAATGATGATGTGCATGTCAAAATACAATCAAAGTGTATGTAGGAAACTTGTCCAAAACAAGAAACCACTGGAAAATGTGCCAAACATGGCAATGTTAAGGATCGAAAATTGTCCAAAGCAAGACATTGCTAGAAAGTGTAACAAATGTGGCCATGATGAGGTTTATGAACCCGAAGTGTTTGAAGGAAAGTTGTTCAAGACAAGAAATTGTTGAAAGAGGTGCCAAACGTGGTAGTGTTTGCAGAAAATTCTATTTAGTGAAAAAGGAAAGTGAAATTATCATTTCCTAACTATAGACTTCGGACTTGTAGTTTATCTCCTATAAGATGAACATGCCACCGGTGTATGGTGTATGATGTGTAAGGTATGATGGCTTATGATGTATGTGTGGTTGGTGTATGATGTGAAGGTAAGGGCTTATGTGGGCCTGTGGTGTGATGGGTAAGGCTTAGTGGGCCTGGTAGTGGTGGCAGGTATTATGGGCCTGAGGTATTTGATGTGGAGGTAAGGGCTTATGTGTGCCTGTGGTGGAATGGTGGTGGTGATGTTTGAGCTCTAGGTTCCAATTGGTGTTGTCATAGCAATTGTTAGAACCAACAATTGCCCCCAGTATTTTTCCTTTGGACAATCAGAACTAGAGTTCATGGCAATCGATCGGAACGATCGATTGCCCCCAGTATTTCCTTTAATTAAACATGCGAACGAGTCTCGTCCTCACAGGGTCAAGGCTTATGTTTTTATGTGGTGCTTCCTAACCTACACTCGGCGTGTTTGGTGCTTGCACTCGTTCCTCACCTACGGTAACAACTTCTAGACCATTGAATTCGATATTAGATGGATTTACGCATTTGATCTGTTACTTTCACGTGATTGGACACACACCTATTAAGTCGGAAGTCTTTAAAGCTTATAACGTGGCCATGGGGTGTGATAAAGGACAACGGGACCATGGAGCGATATTTGAGGTATGTGGAGCTTAAGTGGGTGACCAAAGCTGCACCTTGCATCTTCTCTCGGATTCATCTTCCTTGTCTTGAAGTCGTCTAGCTGCTTTGTGTTGACGTTGTTTTCGAGCTTCTGGACTTGGACTTTTGAAGTTGTCCTTTACACCATTTCTCTTCTCTTTGTCATTTGGATTTCTTCGAGGCACTTCGGGTTTGCCTCTTTGTTTTATCCTTTCTTGACTTCGCCTTCGGGGTTCTTGTGTCTCCCGGTTTTGAGTTCTGAGAGCTGTTTTGATGTGAGCTCTTTGGATCCTGTGTCACTTTGGGACCATTTGCGGATCACCTCGTCATGCTGATAGCGGCTTTGCTTCTTTGGACTGATGAAAATATTATCTGAGAGTCGGGCTCCTCGCTTCTTCCTTTGGTCACCGGGTCGGTTATTCATCATGGGCTGGCTTGTTCTATGAGCTTTGCAATATCGAAAAGGGATATATGAAAGGCTCAGTGGGGGTGCCTAGGGTTTAATGTCAGGGTTCACAAACTTTTGGCTATGCGGTGCTGTACCTAGGTGCTTCGTCATTCCTGATAGTTGTGTATCCATTCTTTGTTACTTTTCGCAGATCTAAGAGTAAATTTACAAATCATCTCCTTCGGTCGGAGTTATGCCGTTTACCTTACCTTTGAATGTGGTCTCACTGAAGTCGTGTAAAAATGACACGCTCGTTCACTCATGGTTTTACCACTCAAGACACTCTCGCGAGATTTTCACTCGGAAACTCGTTCGCACATTTAAACAAAAGATAAAAGATGACGAACTTAAACTTAGATTGCCCCCAGTATTGCTTTTGGGGTTTGTGACAACAATTCGATAGATATGGGCCTTGAACCTCTATGGGGGTTGTGAGTTGTGGTGTTTGGTTAGGCATGCTCAATTTTCAGAAACAAAATGCAAGTCTTTGTATTCCATTGCATAGTCATGATTACTTGGTGATCCATGAAAGACATGAGTGCTCTTTTTTTTAAGTTTTTCGAATTAATGAATAATGCTTTGTACAAAAATTATGAAAATGGAACTATGTTTTATTCAACAAAATTAATAATGTTGGAAATTACAAACTCAGGAAAACTACCGAAAATGATCAAGGAAACTAACTACTACAAAAGTTGAAAGACGACTAATAATAAAAAGAAATGCATTTAATGAGAAAAACACACAAAAAAAACAACATTTCTGATGATGCTTGGGCACGCGTGCTCTGCGCTCTCCACCATGTTCTTAGAATTGGAGCCCTTAATCAATTAGATCCTGTATTCTGTGTTGTAGGGCCCTGCATTGGTCAGTGTCGTGACCGGGCAGCTGATGGAAGTGACAAAATTGATTAAGATCCTTCCCCAAATGAGTAGTTCATGGCCTCAGGGTGAGCGGTTGCATCGGATATCTTCCTCAAAGCTCTTCAAGTGCTTGTCTTGGTGTTCGACCGATGTCTGTAAACTCTCTCTGTCGAGAATTCCGTCGGGGTGGTTTCTACTGTCCCAACGCTCCAACCAGGTCCTTTTGACTGTCAATCACTGTCTTCCTCATGTTGCCTGGTTCTCTTGCGGGTGCAGCTTTGGATGCAAGTTGCTGCTCCCGGTTGCCTAATCACTTTCCTGAGTTTTGTAGCAATTTAACTCATCCCAAGCTTGACGTTCGGACTCGAGGGAAAGAGCCTTTGCTTTCAACTCTTCAATGACAGCAACGTAGTTAGATTCCACGGCGTCCAAGGCAGCACTATGCCTCTGCTGCATGGCTTCAATGGTGGCCATGTGCTTTTGTTCCAAAATTGAGAGCTGGGCTTCCATGTCGATTGGACCGCACTTAGGACTTGAGTCTACCTGTGTCCAAGGTGTCCATTATTAGCTAACAAAAGGAAGTGGGCTGAAAGATGACGCTTCACAAGATAGATCGAAGCAGACTTAGGCTGAAAGCAAGTGGGCCAGGATACCCAGAGAATGAGGTGTTTGGGCTGGAGTATCTTTCAGACTATGAACTGGAACTTGGACTGAAATCTAAACAGATGATTTTGATTGGGCCTGAGAGGTGACACCTAGATCTAGGGTTTGGGGCTAGGGCCCGAATAAGAAGTCTACCTAGTCTAGAATGAGCCCTTGGGCCGGAATGTGTTTGGGCCTGGAGTAAAGCACATGGGCTGGAATGGTCCCTAAATCACAAATGGGCCTAACTTTCTTTGGGCCAGAGAAGATGGTTGCTAAGCCGAAAAAGATTTTATTTTCAGAACTTGTGGGTTATTTCAAGTTCAGGTGGATTTCTTTTTATAGGGCCTAAAACTAATTGGATAATTCAAATTGGGCCAGAAGAGAAATCACCTAAGTCTAAGCTTTTGGGCCGAAGCCTGAATGGCTCACATATTAAACCAAACAGGACCTCTAGACCGCAAACAAACAGAGCCGCCAATTCGGGTTGGGCTAGGTTAATGTCAGAGAAGTTCCTATCAATCTCTAGGCTGGGTAATGGGCCGATCATACAAGCAAACAAGGCCCACACAAATTCAACATGTCCTCACTAGACGTTTAAATCAAACCGGGTATGGATTGATCCGGAGAGGTGCTTGGGGCATGGGCCTAGGTCACCTCAAAGGAATAGGGCTTGCTGTAACACCCCTACTCTAATCGGCTCATAATCATCTTACTTAACATTACAATCGCAGCGGTAATCTCAACAATTGAACTACTGGTGTTACCGTTCTTACTCGCCCATACGAGTAATAACGTTCTTACTGATATATTCTTAAATACGAAACTATTTCCCACAGTGACAACAAGAGATAGATCTAACCTTCCCAAACCAATATAAAATACATTCACAGTGAGCATTCTAAGTATCCCAATCCTATACACATTTCTAAGTTCGTATCAAAATGCAACAGTGCATATTTAAACAACTGTAATTAAACTACCCAGCGCGTCCCTCTCTTTGCTGACACCGGAAGCTGCATACCTGCAAAAATGGTTGTTTGTGGTATGGAATCAGCCCCTGCTGAGTATGTTACTACATGACTGTCATGCCCCCTCGGACCCTCAGTTATTTGGTCGAGAGCATGCAATTCATTTCCATGCAAGAAGTTTAAGGTTAAAACTGTAAAGCAACAATATATATTGCAGTAAACTCAAATAACAAACAAGCCCCCGGCTTCACACATCGCATCGTAATAAACCACTGAAAGCGTTACAACGCTTATATGAGTACAGAGACTCCATTCCAACAAACACTTAATAGTTCATAATTGAGTTCGGCGACTCACTCGACAACACAATCCACCATAATCTACACATGAGTACAGCGACTCGGCACAACCAGTTCACAACACACAATATGAGCACAATGGCTCGTTCAAACAAATCCACCAACATACCACACATAATTACAAAGCATAACCACTGAGCAACAAGGCGAAACAACGAGAGTTATAAACAAGTATAATTACTCGTCTTTGGCGTACAAGCCCAAATAATGTTCGCTAATGTACGAGCTAGTATAGTCATTCGTAATTGTTCAGTCATGTCTAATGACAACGTCTCGTTAGAACGACGAGTCTCTAAGTTACCCATCTCTTATGGCGGGTCACCCACGGCAGTAGCCACTCCAGCGGTAGAGTCTCCGACCCACGAACAATCTGTAGTTCGTTGGAATTTATCCAGATACTTACGACCACCACACGGTGTCCTAGTATCGTTAATGGATCACAGTTCACAACAAGAGCACATCCTCTTGATAAACTTACTTATTCCATCGCATCGTCTTACAATTCTTCTTAACACAGCAGAATAAGGTCATTAGTCCAATCCTGAGTATGTCGACTCGGGATCCAGTGTTAGGTACGAGAGCGGCGTTAAACAGGCCAGTGCTCCGTATATAAGTCTCGGATAATATATGTATATATATCTTATTATCCTAATGCTACAACGTTTTTACTTACGTTCCTTATATTACATATAAGATAGCATCATTGCCGCTAGTTCGTTTTATAATATGTTCATATATACGAACGGTACTGTTATCGTACAGCAGTAATAATAAAGCAGCATTAATACACAACTCAAGCATATTAATTCACACAAGCAGACATTCAATCTTATCACAGATTTTCACACAATGTCTGAACTGAGGAAATCCTCAGAGACAATCAAGCCACATAAATAACATACCGTTCACCCTGAAAGTATTACGGTGGAGTCTGATTCGGCTAGCTCCGATGCTCCTCGTGTCATCTCTAACAGTCTAACAATACATAACGCTACTGATTAGAATCCGTATAACAACTTAACTCTACGGTACCCCGTACCGTCGCTATTACCTCCCGGTTAATCCCCCGTTATTAACTGTCAACGTTTTGTCGGGTTTTCGGCTTAACTCGGAATTGGAAAACGTTATATTACATGCGTAGTCTTGTCTAATAACATACTGAATGTTGAACCTTGTTATCGCACGTAACTTAATATACTCTTGTATATCATATAGTCTATCACTATATTGCGTGCGTATCTTAATCATATACTATACATTTCACCTTAGTATTTATCTTTTCCTAAGGTTTTGTTTTTCCACCATCGTTATAATACCTGGTTTCCAACCATAAATATATTCATCCTTATATACATTTTTCTTGTATATGTATATACTACCACATAGGTAAGTTCCAAGTTAGTTAAACTCTTATATTATATGTTACACTTTTTTATCATCTTTTGTTAGATGATTATTCCCTTTAGTTGTACTATATTATACAACTTATATTAAGATATTTATCCTAATATTATGTAACATTTTAGGTTGTATCTTTACAACTCCCAAGGTTTAATTAACAAATTCCTTAGTTTATAAATCGTATTTATTCTAGTTTGTCACATTAATTAATGTGAATTATCTTACTTTTTATTAATTGTCTAAACATACAATTGTTATAAATTTATAAACATTATAGACCTTAGTCTAAAATTCATTTTCCAACCTTTAATACTTCGGTACATCCCATGATTTATTTAAATTCTATTTGACCACATAACATTATGTAATGTTTATACCATATACTAATATCATATATTATGATATTTTTATTCCTTTAATTTATAACCTATGTTTTTTATACAAAACTATTATATATTGCCGCATAGGCACATATATTAAACCTTATTCTTTTCCATAAACCCATAGTTTCCTTTATTTACAAAATCACCCCATTATTTATACCATGTTATATATACCATTTAAATAAACATTTCTAACTTATAAAAAGGGATAACCTATGGTTATATTTTGTAAAATCCGAGCAGACCCATATATGTTCTATAATTGCCATTTGGCCCAATTTATAACAATATAGTTTAATAATTAATAAAAAACTATATATTATTACACATATCTTAATAAATACTTATATAATCCTAAAAACACCAAAATTCACCAAAGGGTTTTAATTACCTTATAACCCATTACTTTCGGTATCTACTATCCACCACATATATTTCTCAAGTGTCATAATGACCAAATAATTATGGATTATACATATATAATTTTATTTTAATTCCAAAATCAACCCAATAAATTCCTAAAAAACGAATAGCCCATGGGTGTTATAATACCATTATACACCCCTTATTTTCGGTAATAACATATATACCACATATGTTATAAAGTTGTTAAAATTAAATACATAACTTATTATAAAACCTTAAATAAGTTATCTAACTTATTTAATTTGGTCAAAAACCTACCATACGGTCAAGGTTGACCACCTTAAAATTTCCTTGACTATCAATATCCATATATACGGTTGTACCCATATTTTCTATAAATCACCATTTAACCACCAAAACTTTATATAACCTTATAATTTTATATAAACTCATTTAAACTTCTAAATTTTGGCTATATCCTTTTATAGCCCCAAAATTTTATTTTAATTACACTATAACCCCAATAATATGCGGTAATGCATATTTAGCACCTTAAACTTAATTAAAAGCTTATAAATGCATGAATAAAATGGCCTAAAGTACATGGCCTTATTACAAACATTGGCTTATAAAAGAAATTACACATAAATGTCCATAAAGCCTTAAACTCTCGGCCCTTACACATATATTTTCTTTATTACCAATTTTCCACATAATGTCTTAAATTTGACAATTATGCTAATTAATTAGTTATAAAATTTACTCAACCATTCCTTAATCACCTAAGGTCAAAATAAGACCTTAAATACCTTGTTCACTCATGGCACAATTTATATAAATATGTATAAGCACATATTAATATACCAGGTGAAGGTTTAAGTGATTTATACTTGTTTTTGCCTAGTATATGCCTTGTTTGCCACGGCTGTATGGGAGATTTATTTTCCATAGCTTATTTACATGTTTTCAAACAACAATTTAGGCATGATTAGTCTCCAAGCAAGATCAAACATAAGAAGTATTTAATGTCAATTTTCAAGGTAAAATTTACCTTAGAACACCAAGGTAAAACAAGGTTGGTCTCGGCCTGTTTTTACAGTAGGCAAAGAGTGTTAAAGGAGCTACTAAAACCAAGTTTAAACTGGGTAGACTCAGATTAGAAGATAGCTAATCTTTACCTTGTTTAAAATGCCCTAAAATGGGGTTTTTGGCTGGGATCTGGGTTTATATTCGAAGCTCTTGATGTACCAACTGGATAAGTATGATAAGATTAAGATTATAAGCTTAGAAACAAAGTTTCACAGCCGAATTTGAAGGGAATCAAAAGATATGTGCTTAAAGCACATTTTTATACCTTAAGAACAAGATTAGCTTCCTCCACCTTCTTCCCTTGTTAAGGCCGAGATACACCCTCCATTTAACCCCAAAACAACCTAAGAACATGATTAAGTGGTTGATGCTTTGCTCCTTTGAAAGAGGAAAGAATTGTGAAGAAAATGAACATTTCAAGGCTTAATTAGCTTACCAACATTAATTGATGTTCTCTTCTGTTCTTGGTGAGTTAGCCACGACTTGGAGAAGCTAAAGGGAGGTTTGGAGCTGCTGGTTTCGGCAGGCAAGAAGGCAAATGAGAGAGGTGAGTCAATTTTGCCTTATAAGTCAATTATTGTTACTTTAATTTGCTTTTTGAATTGGTAATTAGGTGACTCATCAAACAGCTGGTTAATTGATTGAAGATTTATATCAAGTGGGAACGACAGCTGTAGGGGGGTGGCAGCCTTTGGTCAAGGCAATAGGTGAGCTTTGACCATGATTTAAGTTAAGTAAGTAATTAGTTGTTATTTTTCGAGTACTATTCATACTAAATTGCCAATTTTGATTTTTATTTTTAAACTTTGATTTAGACTTTATAATATAGTATATCATGTCACATTAATGTTATAAAGAACTTATTATAGTCTTACAGTGACAAAAAGTCAATATCTTAAAGCTCATAGACAAAAATGTGCTTTAAGAATTTTAGTGCACATTTGAGTCGCAGGGTGTTTCCGAGCTATGTTTTCTTGAGAACGGTTTTTTTTGTGTTAATTACATGATATTTGATCATGGTATCCAATCTTATATCATTTAGAGGTCATTAGACCCTTAAGGTATTCTTAGAGCACATTTTTGCCCTACTTGACCTTGAAGCATGTAAATGCCTGTTCTTTGTGTTGGAGTGTTGTCCAACAATTGTAACATGTTTAGTAATGTGTTAATAAGCTTAGGACAATATCTTAGGTCCTAAGAAGTTCATTTGGGTATTTATTTACCCTAACAGTCAAAGGGTGGCAACATCTTGCTTTGTGTTGACCACTGTTGTTCTCAGTTGACTTTTAAGGCATGTTTAGGCCTTAATCATGTGATTAAATATTTAATCCATATTTTATTAGTTTGGGGTATTTCAGTCTACCCCCCTTAAAGAGACTTCATCCCGAAGTCCTTACCTATCTTCAGTTCACCTAAGGAATCAAGTTCCACTAATAATCACAGACAGATCATCACTAGGAGTACATTCCACTACGTTCAGACCTAGTCTTATGTATCACATTTGATACAGCATCAATCTCATTACATATAGTCAATAATCATGACACATTCATTCATAAACAGCACTAAACAAGGTGCAAAACTCGTAGTACACAACACTAGACAAGGTGCAAAACTCATGGTACATAGCACTAGACAAGGTGCAAAACTCATGGTACACAGCACTAGACAAGGTGCAAAACTCATGGTCCCAGCACTAGACAAGGTGCAAAACTCAATAAAGTACTCAAGGTGTCTCACAAGGGGTACTCCACGCACCCCTATTCATATGCAAGTATCTCGCGAGGATACCTCTACACCACTCCGCGTGTATGTGTATGCATATCTTTTAACGATGGCAAATCACAGGGGAAGCAGTCATGAAGACCAGGACTTGACGATCCCCAACCCCATGCTAACCAACGTCTATACCCGTGGACACACCGGTTTTAATAACGAAGGACACTGCGGTCCACGGCTCCTCGGACAGTAACACCTAATTTCCTTAATCACCCGCAGGCACACCGGTCTAATGACAAAGGGCTCTGCGGTCCACGGCTCTTTGGTTGATGTCACTCGCAAAGACACCGGTCTCATGACGAAGGACTCCACGGTCCACGGCTCTTCGAGTGACACCCTAAATTCCAATTTCTATTCATATCTGTGTCCACTTGTAGGAAGTTTCGAGAGTCATTCAACCCCGACGTGGTCAGCGTCAGTGTTGAACTATCTCTCACCTCAATTTGTGTTCGGTTTCCTTGATCGGACCAGGATCAAGTTCAACTTCCCACGTCAATTTCAATCAAATAATTTTTATTCACTTCTAATCTTGTTTCCTCTTGATATTTGCCACCTTGTGTTCTATAGATACACAAGTCAACTAGTATAATTAATCTAATCACCGGCATATGGGATCATGTATCCTAACCATGTACCAAGTTCTTTCAACTTATAATTATTCATACAACTCCTAGAGGTTTTACCTCCACTAGGTTACAACATGGTCTCATGCCGATTCACTCATCGCATTCCAATAATCAGTTTCATACCGAGTCACAAATCATATAGTATGGAGCTTTCTGCTCCTTCTATTTGACATCTCCCACCAAAGCTACCAGATAGGCCTACTTGAACTCTCAACCGGAGCTAACAAGTTAGGCGTTTATGTGTTTAATGTTCGCAATGTTTGCATAAATAGTCGGAAATAGAATAAGAACACTCTATCTGTTCTCCCTTTCCTATTCGCCACAATAATGCGAAAACTAATATATATATTCATACACATATACATCATAATATTACCTCAAGTAATATAACACAGTCATAATACTTGTACTCTACGTACAATAATAGTTTGCAGCATGTGTACCATGCGCAACGTACTCCTAGTACGGTATATTTAAGCGTGCGAAATCGCTCTACCCCCTTAAAAATGATTACGCCCACGTAATCTATGAATATATCATCGGGAAGTAATAAGTTCAAGATGTTCCATTCTAGTGGAATTATTCGTGCACTAATGTGCTACATATTTCATTACCCCTTTTTATAGGGTCGGGCTTTAGCCCCTCAGGCTATACCGCCTATCTCGGTTAGGTGTGTGTATATTCATATGCGGTTTGATCGGGAGATGTAAACACATCATTGGTTTTCCCGAAACCTATTAGGTACGTCAACTCTAAGCAATATGGGCCCACTCGCTCCGCGAGCAGTATGCCCAACTATTTTATGGTTAGTTTACCCCTCTTAGGTAGTAGTTTCGTGTCGGTTTCAAATCCACGTGACGGTGTTTTCTACACGGTCTTCCATAATTATAGGAATGGAGTAATTAATTTTGCTGTGTGGTCTCGTTCGTCACACACGCTTATTATTTCAACTAGCCATTCTATTCAGTCCTCCTGAATTCTATACATGCTCATGGTATATTCCCAAGAGTTCATGCCACCCTACCGAACTAACCTTCGGTGTAAGGGTTGTCGGGCTATGCTCTAGCACCTAGTGCTCGTAGTAGTCGTGTCTAAAATCTCAAGATGAGTCTGATATGCGCAACTAACTGGCGCCTCATGACTCCAAATTATTTCCCTCTGGAATGAGTTCGTTCTTGGGTACCTTGTAGGTCCGCTTTTGCTAGTGTGAACTCGTATTCCTCGTGTGTTGGTATTTTAGTATCCACGTATATGGTTCATCCTCTTCTCGATTAGGGGAATCCATTTGTTTATCTGATCTCACCAACATAATTCGGTCAATGGTTATTATAATGGTCGCTTTATTGCGCACCATGTCCCAGTCGATTGGACGGTTATCCGCTATTGCGGTTTGCATGGAGTATCTAATCTCCAGCTTAGCGTATCTCTTGTAATGCTTGCTTTGCCCTTCGTCTGTTGTAAACATACAATACGACTGTGGGTTTTAGCTTGGTATTCGTTTTCTGTTCAACCCTAATTGGTACTAATATACTAACGTTTTATGGCTTGAGCACGTGGTTATTATTGTTTAATGCGACATCATCGCAGTGCCCTCAGCGCATGATATAACTCTTCTGTGCCCCCTTTTGGGGTAGCATCTAATATCACAAAGGTTTCTCTAATAAGACTTCCTTAGATACCACAATTCCTCTTCTCATTCATGGGTTCACCTCGCCTTTACCATAAATCGGCCTTAGCTCCCTCGTTTATTAAAATCCTCAAACATGTATTCTAACTCATCCACTATGGAGTTATGACCTTATGTCGTTTATTACCAAGCTATCCTTGATTTTTCCTAACTTGTTAGTTTGACTGAGGTCTCTCTCGTCAATACATGGTTTACCTAGTCAGGGTTCCATTCGCTAACTTAGACACAGAGTTGACTACCTCCTGGGTCCTTACACTACTCGTTTACATACATGGGGTACCATACTGATACATACTACTTACCCAACCAACTTAATGTGAGTTTGTCTGGCCCACAAGATCCTAGGAGTGCGGTCATCCCATGTCTCGTTTAGTGCACTCATAGCGTTCATACCCGGTGGTATATAGTACTCTTAGTCCTGGTAATTTATGTTTAAGTAATTATGCTGCCAATTCTTAACCTTTAATATGAGAATGGCCCTAATACTAGGTTCTATGGTTTCCCTTTTTTTTAATCTGTATTTCCCTTACCTTCTCTAAGATAGGTGTTTCAACTTATCGCTCTAATTCTGGTTTCCACATGCTCGTCATCTGGCATCTGTGGGTGGGGATCAGTAACTACTTATTATTTCTCCCGTTCACTCCTAGGCTGATAACGCCTTTAGATATTAGTTTTCAGTTTTCGAGCTCCACCCAATCCATTGGGTTACACCCTATGGTTAGCCCGGACTCCATGATAGTGGTTGACACCTCGTGTTTCCCCTGTCTTATGGTAGTCCTGTTAGTCTGATATTAATCAGTACTTGTGATTCATCACCCTTGTTCTCCTAGTTTGGGTCACTTTGGTGGTACTAAGGTATCCTTCCGTAGGCCTATGCCATACGATATTCAGACTCAATACTTATTCTGATAGTTAAATGATTGTTAGTCTTGTTATTTAATTTAATCCCAAATGGTTCTAATACTTTCTCCTCAGGGTACAATTGGATACCCACAACTTAGTGGGTTCCGCTAATCATCGCTCTACATTGTGTAGTCCTTACTCTTATTCAACTCGTACATCCTCCATCCTCTTCGAGGTAGGTAACGGTATCTTCCGTCATCAGGCAATTTTCACTTTTAGTTTATATCCACTGCCCTCCATACGGGAGTCGCAGCATAATGGATCAACAACACCTCCGGTGTGTGTGGTGCGGGCATTACATCGGCCCCTCTTATTGCACGTTCACATCTGCCTAATAAATTTTTTTTTAAGTCCTGACTCGTATAGCTCACTTCTTGCCCTCTGGCAATGTTCAATGGTAGTGGTTTAACCACGAGTGTCGCGCACTCTCTAAATATGGTTATGCTGGTCCTGAAGACTCGAAACTCACCACTGGTAATGATTGACGTTTGATGTCCACACCTGCACTAGGGTTAGGCATTTTAGGCACTAATTATCGTTATCCTCATTTACTTCCTTTCCCATACTCTACTAAATGGTGTATTATTTCAGGTTTAATGGTCAGACCGGCTAGGTCTTCCCGAGGTTTAACAACCTCAATCCCAAGGGTTTCGTACCCCTGCCCTTAAGAAGGTTGTGTCCTGCTTTATTGCATTACGGACTCACATAAGATTTAGTGTTTATTGGTAACCACCTGGACCACTCGGTCCTTCAGGGTTAGTTTACCGTTGCTGCACTTGCTGTAGCAAGTGCGCAAGGTCGGTTTGAATTTAGTTTTTGGTTAGTGTGGCACTTGCAGTGGCAAGTGCACCATGTGCATAGCGGCACCGGTGTCTTGTGTCAGTGCAGAGCTATTCCCTAATCGTTTCCTGTTTTAGCCAAAGGTCTTACTCAAATTAAAGCAGTCTCACTCCCGCACTCGTTCCCACAAGTTTACCGTGGTAGTAAGGTCTTACTTTTCTCACGAGGCGTTGCATGATAGCGACTTAGCGAGTTTTTGTCTCTACAGTTCTCATGATCTCTCCCAATGCACGTCAGGCCATCTTGAACCTTCAGTGTTGCATGGTTTTAAGTTACTCGCTTCGGGTGAGAGACTTCTAAAGGTAGTTCCTTCCGTATGTTACATATCTCATAAACTAATCATTACTCGCCGTTTCAACCTCTTTTTCCCCAAGCGCACCATCGGTGCTTTCCTGGATGTAAGACAGGGTCGCCTTGCTTATAGCAAGCTAGCCCCATCAGTCCTACAGGAATTTTTTCCCCAAGCTCGGTCTATTACTTATCTCATCCTCGTATGGTAGACATTACGTCATTACCAGGACCCCCGGTCCTAAACATTACATCAAAACACAAAGTCTTATTTTCTACAGTTAACATAGTTCCCATATCATCCACATCGGGTCTTCCCGATCAGGAGAGTTATCTCTGTGGCGCTTCTCATTTCTTGTGTTACCAGGTAGTACTCGAGGTACGGGCTGTGGCGGGTGGGGTATCATTGCAAATTTCCCGGGATGCTCTCCCATCGAGTGCGAGCGGTTCATACCATCTTCGCGTTTACTGGGGTTGCTGGACCTTCACCACCTTCCGCTGCTCCATGTTCTTCCTTAGTACTGTTACCCAGACCTCTCTCTGACATAAGTCAAGAGGACAGGTTAGACCCTTACTCGGTCTAATACCGTACTCCCGGTCGTCGTTAATATTGAAGTGCCTATACGGCTATGGTGTGCAAGCTTTAAGCATTGCATCAACCCCGCAAGGTCACGTATCCTCACAAACATTTCCCGTATTCCCAAAACCTATGCTCATTGTATAAATCCTACTATCTCTTGTCATCAGAGCGGTACTCCGCTCTGATACCACTTTGTAACACCCCTACTCTAATCGGCTCATAATCATCTTACTTAACATTACAATCGCAGCGGTAATCTCAACAATTGAACTACTGGTGTTACCGTTCTTACTCGCCCATACGAGTAATAACGTGCTTACTGATATATTCTTAAATACGAAACAATTTCCCACAGTGACAACAAGAGATAGATCTAACCTTCCCAAACCAATATAAAATACATTCACAGTGAGCATTCTAAGTATCCCAATCCTATACACATTTCTAAGTTTGTATCAAAATGCAACAGTGCATATTTAAACAACTGTAATTAAACTACCCAGCGTGTCCCTCTCATTGCTGACACCGGAAGCTGCATACCTGCAAAAATGGTTGTTTGTGGTATGGAATCAGCCCCTGCTGAGTATGTTACTACATGACTGTCATGCCCCCTCGGACCCTCAGTTATTTGGTCGAGAGCGTGCAATTCATTTTCATGCAAGAAGTTTAAGGTTAAAACTATAAAGCAACAATATATATTGCAGTAAACTCAAATAACAAACAAGCCCCCGGCTTCACACATCGCATCGTAATAAACCACTGAAAGCGTTACAACGCTTATATGAGTACAAAGACTCAATTCCAACAAACACTTAATAGTTCATAATTGAGTTCGGCGACTCACTCGACCAAACAATCCACCATAATCTACACATGAGTACAGCGACTCGGCACAACCAGTTCACAACACACAATATGAGCACAATGGCTCGTTCAAACAAATCCACCAACATACCACACATAATTACAAAGCATAACCACTGAGCAACAAGGCGAAACAACGAGAGTTATAAACAAGTATAATTACTCGTCTTTGGCGTACAAGCCCAAATAATGTTCGCCTAATGTACAAGCTAGTATAGTCGTTCGTAATTGTTCAGTCATGTCTAATGAAACGTCTCGTTAGAACGACGAGTCTCTAAGTTACCCATCTCTTATGGCGTGTCACCCACGGCAGTAGCCACTCCAGCGGTAGAGTCTCCGACCCACGAACAATCTGTTGTTCATTGGAATTTATCCAGATACTTACGGCCACCACACGGTGTCCTAGTATCGTTAATGGATCACAGTTCACAACAAGAGCCACATCCTCATGATAAACTTACTTATTCCATCGCATCGTCTTACTATTCTTCTTAACACAGCAGAATAAGGTCATTAGTCCAATCCTGAGTATGTCGACTTGGGATCCAGTGTTAGGTACGAGAACGGCGTTAAACAGGCCAGTGCTCCGTATATAAGTCTCGGATAATATATGTATATATATTATTATCCTAATGCTACAACGTTTTTACTTACGTTCCTTATATTACACATATAAGATAGCATCATTGCCGCTAGTTCATTTTATAATATGTTCATATATACGAACGGTACTATTATCGTACAACAGTAATATAAAGCAGCATTAATACACAACTCAAGCATATTAATTCACACAAGTGGACATTCAATCTTATCACAGATTTTCACACAATGTCTGAACTGAGGAAATCCTCAGAGACAATCAAGCCACATAAATAACATACCGTTCACCCTGAAAGTATTACGGTGGAGTCTGATTCGGCTAGCTCCGATGCTCCTCTTGTCGTCTCTAACAGTCTAACAATACATAATGCTACTGATTAGAATCCGTATAACAACTTAACTCTACGGTACCCCGTACTGTCGCTATTACCTCCCGGTTAATCCCCCGTTATTAACTGTCAACGTTTTGTCGGGTTTTCGGCTTAACTCGGAATTGGAAAAACGTTATATTACATGCGTAGTCTTGTCTCGTATAATAACATACTGAATGTTGATGTAACACCCCAACCGTTAATCTCGTCATTACCTATTAGACCGTCTCTAATTACTCTTATAATCTCATAGTGGAACTCTATTACAACAGAGGGTGATACAACGCCGTTAGCCACTCATATGGCTAACCAGGCCTTTCTCACATGCAGTAACGATCTGATGGACTGGAACAACCGATTACACAATACTAACACAATACACATTTCATTTCTTTACTATACGAGTCTACAATATACGGTTGCCGATAACATATTCGGACTTACACCTCAATCAAATACATAAGCAATTACAATCTAACTACCCATGCTATCACCAACCCCGTCCTACTCTCGTACGGTTTCGTCTTTGGTGTACCTGTGAATAAAAACGTTGCCCCTAGGGGCTCAGCTTAAAGCTGCATATGAAATTCGCATACCCCGAGCGCTAACCGGGGTACGCCGACTACTTTCGTCGGATATACATGGAGTTCATTAGTCAAATAACATGCATCATAGCAATACAATATATATGTGTATTACTCAAGGAATCTACATCCAATCACGGAACACAATTCCTAACTAACATAACAAGGTTGTTAGTTGTATCAGTTTACTCTTAGGCCTTGAGGGTTATACCTCACTATGCCTGGTTTACTTATTCAATATCTCACCCGCTCTCTCGGGTTACTTGCTCATATATACACCCATTCTCCAAGGCTACTCGTACTATACTCACCCATTCTCTCGGGTTCTTATACTCATTATCTCACCCACACTCTTGGGTTATCTATACTCATTATCTCACCCACACTCTTGGGTTAATTATACTCAAGCTCTTGTAGATTCTCGAGACACTACAGGTCTCCTACGTCACGCTTGTTACTCTGAATACATACTTAGGCCAAAACTCATGGCTCTCAAGCATAGTCTTACTTCCCCGGTTTCGACCCTACTCTGGGTCTAGCATGGTGGGAAGGTTCAACTAGCTCACGGAACTCTCTCTTAGTTCCTATCTCTTTTACTTAGGTCCGACTACTCTTGGACCACTCACATTCCCATACACTCCTCTCTCGGAGTTATAATAATATTATGTATATTAGTCTAGAAGCATCACTCTCGATGTTTCTAATGACTTGGGAATATTACTTAAGTTCGGTTAATCTTAGGTTCTAAGAGTTACCCTTACATTTACTTTTACTCATACTTTCGGTTATTTACATATATCAGGTAAAATCCTCATATAGGAGGTCGACCATGTCTCAGGGAGTTACTAATCCCTCAGGTCTCTTTTACCTTCTTCACTAGTTCACATCTTCGAACTATCTTAAATCCTCTTGAAGGAGGTTCACTTATCTTTCCACTCTCATTTGTTTCGTGGATTGTTTCAATGTGGTTTCCTAACCGTTATCGGGTATTTACTCAACCTGTACTTCTCCTCACATTCTAGGGAGTTCACATGTTTGCGTTATCGTTATACATTTTAACGGATAGTTTGTGTGTTTGCACGTTTTTTTTATCATAAGCATCGACCCGATCTATGGGTCTCTAGCCAAACGTTACTCACCACGAGTCGGTCCATACACTATGTTAGACCACACCGGCATACAAATATGTTAGCTCACACAACATACAACAAGGCATACATAATCAAACAATGGATTTTTTCATGTTTTAATCTTGATTAAGCCGGCACACAAAACACAAATCAACGTAACTCGGTTAGCACGCGGAGTATGAGAAAATCATACCTTTCACCGGGGTTTACATTTACCGTGTCATCTCACCATGCTCGGGTCACGCACGACTCTCTGATAATGTTTCAAACATTACTGTTAATACTAAGATCATACGGTACATAATAAAATACTACTCCCGTACTTACCCTGTTATCCCGTTAACTCGGTTTTACTCTTGCTAATTTGAGTTCTCACTTTCTAACACTTTCTTACACTTCCTAGGGCCTTTACATGTCACCAAACAAGGCCTTAACATTTTATAACATCATTAACACTTAAACCCCCATCAATTACAACCTTTAAAATGCTCTCTGTAGGTTTCTGGGGGTGGTCCGGGACTTGGTCCCTACCTTAAGTCCCGGACCTATACATGGGCAAACTCTCGGCTACTTTTCATGGGGTGGTCCGGGACCTTGTCCATACCCCAAGTCCCGGACCAAGTGCAGGGTAAATTCTCGGGTGATTTAGCAGGTGGTCCGGGACTTTGTCCATGGACTAGGTCCCGGACCCTGCTACAGATTTTACAAATTTGACAGTTTCTAACTCTGTTCAAGGTCCTCTCCTAGCTCATTGATTACTCAATCTTCACCAACTATAATCCTCATGTTTTAGCACCTAATTACTCATCTAAACCACCTTAAACTAGTCACCAAGTCCACTCACTAAGCCATGCTTAATTCTCTCCAATTCACTTATATTCCTAACTTGGTTTTCTTGTTTTCTAATACTCTTGTAACAGATTTTGGTATTGCCTCCCACCATTCAATACTCCTACAATAATGCCATTCCTAGCACTCCGAATACATTATTTCCACTACTTTCACACTCTCTTCGCACTTTGGTTTTCAAACCATAGCCACTCACTTAACACTCTCATGCACACCTAGTTTTCCTTTGTATAAAACACTCAAGTCCATACTTCCCTAGGAATTTTTACAGCACTTGCCTACTTATTTAGTATATTCACCACATTCAAATCAACTCCAAACACTTCTTCACACCTGTTTGGTTTAGACACCAACAATCACATTAAATTCCCACTTGTTCACATATAAACTAGCTTGGGTTCCTAGGTTCATTTTGCACACTTAAACCCATTGAGACATTCCCATTCAACAACCAACATTATAGTATCAAGACTACCACAATTCAAGGTCCTTAATTCAACCTCGCATATGATTCACAAGTCAAATAAAATCTAACTCAAGGTAAGCTTTTTACCTTGCTTGTTTTCGGTTTTCTTTCTTTCTCCTCTTTCTTTTCTCCTCCCTCTTATCTTCATGTTTTCACAACACAACAGGGGGTCTAGATTGCCATCTACAATCATATCCCCATACACACATATTAAGCTTTTTAATTACTAATTTTTCCTCACAAAAACTAGTATTAGCTTAGAGATTTCAAATTCACATCAAAGTCCAAATGAGAGCTTAGGCAATCAAAATGAAGTTCCAGCACTGCACTCCCCAAAAGCAAGAAGACCGGCTGGACATGGGAAAAAATTCAACGTGGAGGAATTTTTCCAAAATTGAAAGAGCTAGCTAAATGAGGAGCTTATGACTTTCTTTTTACCTTGGAGTATCAAGAAGATGATGGAGGCTTAAAAAACTTCTTAAGCTCTAAAATGGACTACTTCCATGGAGGTGAAGATGAAGGTTTCAAGCTTTTGATGGGTGAAAAACTAGCCCTCGCCGATACGAATCCAACGGTGGTTGTGTGTTTTGGTGAGTTTGGTGGAGAAATGAGCAAGTTAGAGGAGATTGAAGGTGGCTGTTTGCTCACTCTTGAAATCGCCATTTACAGAGGTAGAGAGAAGGAAGCTCTGGGTGTGGGAATGAAATTACCGTGAGCGATAGAAGAGAATAGGGGAGTGAGGGTATTAATGCCTCATTTAACTATTCACTCCTTTACTTTAATATTTTGTCCTTTTGTGACTAAATAAACTAGCTGTTTATTTAATAAGTGTGTGTGTGTATATTAAAACCGGTCCCACATTATTAGTGAGCTGGAGCGTTCTTTTTCCGTTTTACAGAAAATGCTCGTTATTTTACCCGGTTTGGCACTATTCACTTACCGGGTCCGTTTTCCAGAATTTTCCCGTTTAATTAATTTTAATGGTTATTAAGCTTCCATTAATACTTAATTATAGTTATTTAATCAACTGTAATTTTTACGGGTCCGTTTGACAACTTAAATTCATGTTTTCGGGTTTTCTCGAAAAACGTGCTTTAAAACTCCGTTAGCGTTTTAATCCATTATTTGGATCCGTTTTCTTCGGGAATCCTTCCCGTATACTAATTAGGCTTAACTAAGCCTTAGGAATCCATCTCAGACCCTAACGAGATCATCTATCTCTTATACTCATTTAATGCGCGTTTTAGCGTTTTTCGCTTTTCAAGAGTTTTCTCTTTACTTTTGGTTTTATTTTCTTTACCAATACTCTTTAGGCACCATTAGACCTTTAATAATCATATTAGAGTAATTTAATCGCCATTTTTAGATCCGGGGTATTAAAATCTACCCCCCTTAGGAACTTTGTCCTCAAAGTTGGTGAATCTAGATGGTTACTCTCAGGGGCGTACTATGCCAAGGTTATAATACATGTATAAACCTTACAGACTCCATAAGTCAATCACATTTCATACTACACTACACATACCACACACAAATCACAGCATGTATAGCAATCAAAAATACTCTTTTACTCTCTCCATGGAATCGGTCCGAAGACAAGAAGGCACTACAGCCCTCGAATCCATATTGAGTAATACACTACTGATCCCTCAGGTACCGGTCACGTTGAACACTTACTCTTTCTGGTTCACGGCCGTTTCATGACAAATGGCCACTTACTTTCTCTGGCCCACGGTCCCTTCGGTTCTGATCAAAACGTTACACATATACATATCCTTAGGCACTCTGGTTGACTCACTCAACACAGGACATCTCAGGGTACTCTCCCCGTCCCGCTGCCCTTGGAAAAATCACACAATGTCACCGCCCCAACGGTCACTTAGGACCGCCGCACGTACGGTGCAATGGTTTCAAAACTAATACACGCCCACCGTTCTACCGGTCATCAAGACTTAAGGCCGTAGCCATCGGCGGGTGATAGCAGTTTAAAAACCAGTTTTCATTTCCATCTTCATACTTGAAGAAATTCCTTTTAAATTCTGTTTGGAAATTGTTTTTAAAACATCACACAACTCCAAATCAAATATGGTAGCTGCATCTTTTCTTAGCGTGATAACTTGTGACCACTTATAGGGAGCTTCAAGAATCATCCAACCCTGATGTGATCAGCATCATCAGTGTTGAACTATCCTTCCACTCCAATTCGTGTTCGGTTTCCCTTGATCGCTAGCAGATCGAGTTCCACCTCCCACGTCAGTTTCGAACAATCAGATAGTCAAACATTTTCGTTTTCTATCTTTAACTCTTTCTAGTCATATTCATGAAGAAATCATTTCAATTAATCTCTAGTTCCTAGTACTTAGGTCATTCATCATTCAAACTTACTCCATTTACTTACCTAGGCATTCACTACTCGAGGCTCATTTCATCATTTATTACTTAATTGAAACACACAACATACAACTCCAAAGGATGGAACTCACTCCATCAATCATTCTCAAATAAATCACCTAGGGAACTCACTCCCTACAAGGTTCCACATCGGTTTCATACCAATTCGTACTCATTATGTCTCATGACTAATCTCACTAGACATATACTATAGGGATTCTCATTCCCTAGGAGTCTCTCTACTCCTCTTTTCATAAATATTACATACTCGTTACTTGCATCGCTCATGCACAATAATCATTATTACACAATGAATGGGTACATATGTTTATGTAACATAAGTTCCAATCATCAAAACAATTTCTTTTGTGCTATGCACATAGTAGTTTACGCACTAAACGTAAAACATACTCTAAGCGGTTTCTCGCCCTACCCCCCTTAAAAGGGGTTACGCCCGCGTAACTAACCATATGTTATCACTGAACATTGGTTCACTAATTCGAGTATCATGAAGTGTTTTAACTTCAATGTGGTTAATTAACTCATAATCGGGCTCGATTCTAGCCTCTAAGGCTTCAAGGCATTTATGATGAGCCATCTACTCACATTTGCTAGGTATGCTTAACCTTTGAATTATGGTCCACAAGCTTCTGCTGCGTGACCTGATAACTAGAGCTTAACTCGCCCTTTTGGTATTCTCAATGTATTATCCACTCCCTTTTATCCCTTTTTGACTTGGGATTAAAGGTTTCCCAATCGTCGCTAGGTATCTCTTACCGTATGCGAATTCGATGAGTTATAGATTTTCTCTCCAGCTCTTGGAAATCTGTTTCGTATAATCTGTATACCTTCGTGTTATTCACTTACTTTTCCGACTTGTTGTCGGTTGGGGTCAAGCTACTACTCAGTATATAGTGCTTCCTTGTTTAATTTTGCTTCTCAATTATGTTTATTCATTATTTATGTACAACAATTCCTCCTTCATACTACTCTGCATTAACCATTCATCGGTCCTGGGACCTGTGGGTTACAGCCCACATTCTTCGTGCATCTTTGGCCAAAGGCCGCACGGTTATTTCTTTAGATTCTCACTCAACAGGCTTCGTTGACATTTCTCAATTCCTGGCTCTCCCACTCGATCATTACCGCACAAGTGCAATACCAAAACACTCAGTCATACAGAGTGCAGAAGCGTAAACCCTTGACAGTAAATCTCTCCTGAGATAGGAATGATTATGTCTCCTTTACCACATTTTCTCATCAGCTCCGTATCATTATCTGTTACTGTGTATCATGCTCTACTCATTACAACATTCGCTTATATGGCATCCGCTACTACTTTAGCTTCCGCTCATGTGCTCCCGCCATTTATACTATGGCTTGCCATTCACTTGGCTCAATAAAATATATTACTCCAAAATCTTTACGCTTACTGCGCATCGTTTACTCTGCAATTCATATTGCACACATATAGTGTTTACTACTAATCCGATTACTCTCTCAGTTTTCTTCCACTGCTATCAACGCCTTTCTATGCCCTATCCTGTTCGACTTACTCCTTGGCAATAAACACATGCTCAAGTTTCACTACACCGCTTTAGCGGTTTCACATTACATACTTAGTGGTAGCCTTTCTCTGGAGGATTCATGCAATTGCCCCTCTTTAGGCCCCATAATAAAAAGTGGTGTCCCCACTCTAAGGTAGTGGTTCGTTCTCCACAATTCCTTTTTATGCCTTTATGCATAAGTTTTACAACGTTTGGATCTACAAATTGTAGTTGGTTTTCCGGCTAACAAGCCACATTGCCTCGCCACGCTCCATGCAGCTGTTTATACAGGTTCTCCTTCTCCGTATGCCATTAAATGGTTTGGAAGATATTACTGGGCTCTTTGTTATGGTTGTCTCACCACACTTCCGTACCTGGAAGGCCCTTTTGTACTTTGATATTAATTCATGCCCTCTAGCAATTTAGGGTATCCCTTGTTACGAGGGATCCCTTCGGGTTCTACCCGAGTGTTTGCTTTAACACTTGTGTTCTCAACACGATGTTTCGTTCAACTACTGTTGACTCCGGCACCCTTCTCGGATTGCTCCTGGGTGTTACTGAGTTTTGCCATCTCATCTGGCCTGAATCATGGTATATTCAGTTCCTTACTCCGCCTTGCGGTTATATGCTTGACTATCCCGTTTAGGGTTGTAATGTCTCCCATTATTGGGTAGATCCTTGGTACCTTCTAATACTTTCTGGGTCAGGTCATTATTCTCTTCAGTGAGGTATAATGTGGGAATTCTATCCCGTTTATCGTAACATTAATAAGTTCATTTAGGCATTCGCCGTATTGCTTACACTGGTATTCATTCCAGTCATTATGTATTTCCTAAGACATATCCAATGTCTATACCTAATACTCTGTGCTTCTCGCACTTCTCTATGCTTATTCTTAGATCCGTCATCTTACTGGATTCTTGACTTCCTTATCTTGGTAAGCTTCCTTGTGTTCTTCGATCATTCGAGGTGTCCAACTGTCTTTGTTTGAATGGCTCTTTCGTCCGTAGTATAGGAGTGGGCTACTTCCCGGGTTCCATACTCCACTAGTGTACATACATGGAGTATCTTATTGATACGTTACCACTTACCCGACTAACTCATAATTGGTCTGTCAGGCCCGCAAGCTCCTTCCGAGTGCGGTCGTTCCAGTCTCATTTGTGTACACTTGTAGTGTCAGTCACACGCCTAGATGGAGTATTCTGCTACCAACTCCCCTTATATCATTCAATGATAATTTACCGTGGTTCTCTGGTTTGGTTTTAAAAATTGGGGGTTTTTGGAAAATTTTGCGTTTGAGAGAAAAGTTGAGTTTGAAAAAAAATCTTCATGGCATTTCAATGCCGGTTGCTTCTTACCGAGTCCAGCTTCTCGCTGACTGGTATGTTCTTCATACAGTGATCAGGCCGTTAGGCCTTTTCAAGGTTTTGTTTCATAGTTCTTAAGGTTGTCTTGCCATATTGGCTTCTCTCGCCATTTTGGTACTTACTAAGTACTGGTCGCTTGTCAAAGCTCTTCTTATTAGTCCGCTATTACTGCACTTGTCGTGGCAAGTGCGCGGTACTGGCGGTTTTAGGTTAACTCACACCGGTCACGGTATTGTTCACATTATATTTGGTAGCCTCGTTGGCTCTTCCTTGATCCCTTAGTTGGATAACTGCTCCTTAGAGCTGCTTCTCATTCCTCTTGACATGACTGTCATTCATTTAGGTGCTCCTCCACTCTCGGAGTTCCTTAATTACTTTAATTCTTTGCTTTACCTCGTTGCTCGCTCCCACGTCTTTACTGTGGTTACCGAGGTTTAACTTATTTGGTACTACTTCTGTAGTCCTATTCGGGTATATCCCGTAGTTATGCTCGTAGCTGTCTAAGCTGTATCAGTTAAGTATTGCAATGTCTTTGGGTGTGTGGCAGGGTGGGTGCATCTACCTTTGACTAGATTCTTATAAATGGGTATACCGTTGGTGGTATTATTAACTATGGCGGTCCGTAGACACGTGTCCCGTTCTCGTTAGTTCTCATAAATCCGCCTTGTGCACGGTTGGTGCATCCTTCTTGCTGCTGCTCGACCAGCTGGGTTCTCGCGACTGCTAAGCATGTCGCCCCATGCTGCCACAAATTCTGGTCTCCTTGGATTAGGATGTTTCGATCTCCCGCCATTGACTGCGGTTATTGTCGTTCCAGCGGGATCCGTCTCCGGGATTTCCGGTTCTTGGGATCTACCGCATGACAGGTTCTGGTTCATATTGAAATATAAATAAGTGCCAGATCGGGTTTCTCCCGTCTCTTGGCGTTCTTTCCAAGCTTTAATACGGGGATTGTGGGAGTGCGGGTTTGGTATGTAGGTATCCAGATCATACTGGAAGTTCCTAACTAGCGCATCTCTTACGCTAGCATCAACCCTTAGCCCAAGCCTCTAATTCCTAACTCGGTTATTCCATTCATCAGAGCGATACTTCGCTCTGATACCATTTTGTAACACCCCACCGTTAATCTCGTCATTACCTCTTAGACCGTCTCTAATTACTCTTATAATCTCGCAGCGGAACTCTATTACAACAGGAGTGTGATACAACGCCGTTCTAGCCACCCATATGGCTAACCAGGCCTTTCTCAAATGCAGTAACGGTCTGATGGACTGGAACAACCGATTACACAATACTGGTATACCCAAAATTTTCAACCCCCTCGAGTAAGTAGTCTCTAAAGGCATACGTGTTACAAAGGGCAAAATGGTCAAAATGCACCGATGCAGGATTTCCAAGGACATTCTCGGGATTTTCTATTTTCATATGACTTGTTCATTATCTCCAAACACTTCCAAATATCATAGTCATTATGAAAGGTATTTCATGATTTTCTGATAATATTTATTCTGGAAATTAATTTTAATAAGCTAGTTTCTTTAATAATTAACACATGAAATAACCTCAAAAATAGAATAAAAGGGTTTCAAAATTAAAATAAAATGTCACATGGTTAGCATGACTACACACAGCTATAAACCTGAAATTTTTTATTTGGAACCTTATCCCAAATTTAAAAGAGAATTCAATCATTTTGCAATTTTCTCTCTCCTCTGGAAAGTACCGAAATCAAAACAAAATGTCATGAAATTTTAACACAGGGTAGAGGATGATTATTAGAGACTAATGCCGTTGGAATTTCGTAATTTCGACTTTCCAATAATAAGTTATGAATTTTGGGAGATGCCAGATTGTGAGATTTTTGTCTAATCGGTTATTTAACAAAATAACCCGATTCCAACTCTCCAAATTCCTAAAAATCATTCTTTACCTTCAGTTAAATTTTCATAATTTTATCGGCTTGCAACATTTTTAAAAATCAGATTCTCTTAGAGCACAAAATCAAGGTTTTAGATAAAAATTCTGTTCTATCAACTTGGCCATGCTCTTTCTATAAAAGGCCTTCCAAAAAACGACCTAGGGCAAGGTAGATGATCCCCATAGTCAGAAGACACAGCGTTCTTACTTGCCTCCCACGTTTTCAACACTCCCAATACCGAAACACTGCAGAAATCACTCCGAAATCACCAAAAACTCATCCTTCCTTCTCCTATTGAACTTCCAAGCACCAAAACACACAAAACCACCACAAAACAGAGAGAAACGTCCTTAACAGCATAAGAAGGGGAGTCAGAAGCACAATTCGAAGTCAATCCAAAACCGGCATCAACGAAGCATCAAAAGATCCCCGTTGTGAAGAGTCTCATTAGATCCGAAGGTAAAACAGGTTGAAGCCTTGTTTTCTGACTTTGTTCAACTTAACTACTCTGTGTAAAATCTGGAGTCGAATTGACTTTTTATCGCTTCTGAATAGCGTTTGTTTTCGCTTTTGCCAATAACTTGTTTGCTAAGTTTCGTGTTTAATTCGAATTCAAATTGTAAACTTTCAATCACTAACGTGTTTAGAATCTTTCAGCTACGCACCCATAAAATTTGAGCCAAAAAACACCTTCGGGAACAGCCTCAACGCCGCCGTCCGAGGGTGGTCCGCACCCACGGACGCTTATGTCCGGGGTCCGGACGCCCTGTCCGCAAGACGGACGCCCACGGACGGCGGCAAGGATTTAAAAAAATTCAAAATTTAGGTTTTTTCTGATAATGTCCGGGCCCTCGGACAGCCTGTCCGAGGCCCCGGACCCTGCAAATTTTGTTTTTCTTTATTTTCGACTCTTCTGTATAGTTTAGGTTAACTGGGGTCCGTCGTCTCGGACATGGGGTCCGTGGCTACGGACGTAAGCAAATTTGACCTAATTCTGCCACGAACCCTAGTTTAGTAGCTTTCAATTTCACTTTATTTTTCTGTCAAAAAATGCTAAAAAAACACAAAAAAACAGAAAGCTTGCGCACTTAGGTTAAAACGACTCGTAATAAGCCGTAATTAAACTAAGTAGAGGAAAAACGACTTCTAGGGGTAATGAAAGTAATTGAACCCTAAATAAGTCGAATACCAAGCCCCCGAACCCGAACTCTCCTTTCCTAATTTGATCTAGGTTAAAATTAGGTGGCGACTCATAATAGGTTCCAGTGAGCTAGCTTAGGTTTTAATAATTATTGTTATATGACATAGTTATTAATCTTAGGTTATAAGTGGACCTAAAACCCGTTTAGATCCTAATCAGCTTTAATCAACATAGGATAGGGTTCAAAATCGAGGCTCACAGACTGGCGACTCTGCTGGGGACAAACTTCTTAATTTTAACTTGTTTGATTTTAAGAAAGAGGGTTTAACTCGAAAAATTGTTTATTTATGGCTTTATTACTCTGTTTGTTTACT
The DNA here is from genome assembly GCA_023374045.1 of Limonium bicolor. Taxonomy (NCBI): domain Eukaryota; kingdom Viridiplantae; phylum Streptophyta; class Magnoliopsida; order Caryophyllales; family Plumbaginaceae; genus Limonium; species Limonium bicolor. Next base: position 232,056,552 of record CM041781.1, on the reverse strand, counting down.
TTTGTGCGCACTTTAAATTTTTGCACCCTTGCATCATATGAGAGCGAGGGTCCACACAAACCAGTTCCACCCCGGGACCCATCTAGGGTCCCCTGTCAGGGACTCACACCTTTTAGGTGATGTGAATAAGCGGGGGAAAAGAGGAGGATGTCGTCTGACCACATCCCCTTAATACCTGGGCCTTAGCCCCAAGCGTTTTCCTGGCAGTGTCCTTACCTAGCCCATCGTTTGGTCAGTCAAAGACCCGACCGTAGACGCACACCTTCAGGTGATGTGAAAAAAGTGGGGGAGCCCAAAGAGAATAGCGTGCAAGCCCTATTCCTTTGTGGTGACCTGGGCCCATGCCCCAAGCACCTCTCCGGATCGATCCATACCCGGTTTGGTTTAAACGTCTAGTGAGGACATGTTGAATTTGTGTGGGCCATGTTTGCTTGTATGATCGGCCCACTACCCAGCCTAGAGATTGATAGGAACTTCTCCTACATCAACCTAGCCCAGCATGAATTGGCAGCTCTATTTGTTTGCGGCCCAGAGGCCCTGTTTGGTTTAACATGTGAGTCGTTCGGGCTTCGGCCCAAAAGCCTAGACTTAGGTGATTTCTCTTCTGGCCCAATTTGAATTATCTAATTAGTTCTAGGCCCATAAAAAAGAAATACACCTGAGCTTGAAATAACTCACAAGTCCTGAAAATAGAATCTTTTTCGGCTTAGCAACCATCTTCTCTGGCCCGAAGGAAAATAAGCCCATTTGTGATTTAGGGACCATTCCAGCTCATGTGCTTTACTTCAGGCCCAAACACATTCCGGCCCAAGGGCTCATTCTAGACTAGGTAGACTTCTTATTCGGGCTCTAGCCCCAAACCTAGATCTAGGTGTCACCTCTGAGGCCCAATCAAAGCCATCTGTTTAGATTTCAGTCCAAGTTCCAGTTCATAGATACTCCAGCCCAAACACCTCATTCTCTGGGTATCCTGGCCCACTTGCTTTCAACCCAAGTCTGTTTCGATCTATCTTGTGAAGCGTCATGTTTCGGCCCATTTCCTTTTGTTAGCTAATAATGGACACCTTGGACACAGGTAGACTCAAGTCCTAAGTGCGGTCCAATCGACATGGAAGCCCAGCTCGCAATTTTGGAACAAAAGCACATGGCCACCATTGAAGCCATGGAACAGAGGCATAGTGCTGCCATGGACGCCGTGGAATCTAACTACGTTGCTGTTATCAAAGAGTTGAAAGAAAAGGCTCTTTCCCTCGAGTCCGAACGTCAAGCTCGGGATGAGTTAGTGGACAGGCTTCTCAACACCCTTTATGACTGCATTGAAGTTGGCTCTATTAGGGTCCGAGGATCGAAGGGGAATGTCAAAGAAATTGCTACAGAACTCAGGAAAGTGATTAGGCAACCGGGAGCAGCAACTTGCATCCAAAGCTGCACTCGCAAGAGGACCAGGCAACATGAGGAAGACAGTGATCGACAGTCAAGAGGACCTGGTTGGAACGTTGGGACAGTAGAACCACCCCGACGGAATTCTCGACAGAGAGAGTTTACAGACATCGGTCGAACACCAAGACAAGCACTTGAAGAGCTTCGAGGAAGATATCCGATGCAACCGCTCGCCCTAAGGCCGGGAACTACTCATTTGGGGAAGGATCTTAATCAATTTTGTCACTTCCACCAGCTGCCCGGTCACGACACTGATCACTGCAGGGCCCTACAACACAGAATCCAGGATCTAATTGACCAAGGGCTCCAATTCTAAGAACATGGTGGAGAGCGCAGAGCACGTGTGCCCAAGCATCATCAAAAATGTTGCATTTCTTTTCTTGATTAGTTGTCTTTCAACTTTTGTAGTAGTTAGTTCCCTTGACCATTTTCGGTAGTTTTCCTGAGTTTGTAATTTCCAACATTATTTCTTCTTGTTGAATAAAACATAGTTCCATTTTCATAATTTTTGTGCAAAGCATTATTCATTAATTCGAAAAACTAAAAAAAGAGCACTCATGTTTTTCAAGGATCACGAAGTAATCATTTTCTGACTATGCAATGGAATACAAAGACTTGCATTTTGTTTCTGAAAATCTGAACATGCCTAACCAAACACTGCAACTCACAACCCACAAAGAGGTTTAAGGTCCACATCTATTGAATTGTTGTCACAAACCCCAAAATCAATACTAGGGGCAATCTAAGTTTAAGTTCGTCATCTTTTATCTTTTGTTTAAATGTGCGAACGAGTTTCGGAGTGAAAATCTCGCGAGAATGTCTTGAGTGGAAAAACCATGAGCGAACGAGCGTGTCACTTTTACGCGACTCCGGTGAGACCACATTCAAAGGTGAGGTAAACGGCGTAACTCCGACCGAAGGAGATAATTTGTAGATTTACACTTAGACCTGCGAAAAGTAACAAAGAAAGGATACACAACTATTAGGGATGACGAAGCACCTAGGTACAGCACCACACATCCAAAAGCTTGTGAACCCTGACATCACACCCTAGGCACCCCCGCTGAGCTTTTGATATATGACCTCTTTTACAACACTACAAACTCCACAGAATAAGCCAGCCAATGGTGAATACCCGACCCGGTGACCAAAGGATGCAAGGAGCCCGACTTCCGAACAGCAACTTCACAAGTCCAAAGAAGCAGAACTGCTACCAGCATGACGGAGTGATCCGCAAATGGCCCCAAAGTGGCACAGGATCCAAATGCGCTAACATCAAAAACAGCTCTCAAAGTTCAAAACCGGGAAACACAAGAACCCCGGAGGAAAAGAGATTCAAAGAAAGGCAAACCTGGAAAGCCCGAAGTAATCCAAAATCAGTAGAAAGAGAGAAGGCGCAAGGAACAACCCAAAAGTTCTAAGTTCCAAGCTTATAAGCGAAGTCATCACGAAGTAGCCAAACGACTTCAAGGCAAAGAAGACAAGTCCGAGAGAAGGTGGAAGTTGCAGCTTTGGTCACCCTTATAGCTCCACATACCTGAAATATCCCTCCATGGTCCCGTTGTCTTTCATCACACCCCATGGCCATGTTATAAGCTTTAAAGACTTCCGACTTGATAGTTGTGTATCTAATCACGTGAAAGTAACAGATCGAATGCGTAAATTCATCAAATATCGAATTCAATGGTCTAGAAGTTGTGACCGTGGGGAGGAACGGAGTGCAAACACCAAACACGCCGAGTGTAGGTTAGGAAACACCACGTGAAAACATAAGCCTTGACCCTGTGAGGACGAGACTCGTTCGCACGTTTAATAAAAGAAAATACTGGGGGCAATCGATCGTTCCGATCGATTGCCATGAACTCTAGCTCAGATTGTCTTAAGGGAAAATACTGGGGGCAATTGTTGGTTCCAACAATTGCTATGACAACACCAATTGGGACCCAAAGCCCTTACCTCCACACCACCACTACACAGGCCCACCAAAGCCTTTACCTGCACATCAAACACCACAAGCCCACATAAGCCTTTACTTTCACACCATACACCACACAAGCCCAAACCACTACACAGGCCCACATAAGCCCTTACCTTTACATCATACACTATACCCCACCGTTGGCATGTTCATCTCCTAGGAGATAAATTACAAGTCCGAAATCTATGGTCAGGAAATGATAATTTCACCTTCCTTTTCAGTAAACAGAATTTTCTTCAAACACTGCCACGTTTGGCACCTTTTCCAACAAATTCCTGTTTTGGACGAGTATCTTTCATATATTTTGATTGTGTACATCTTATCATCATTGCCATGGCACTCCAGTGATCAGTTTTTACCATTTGCACGAGACCATTATCCTCCTAACTTATTTTGAGTTCGAGACCCAAAATCGGTGCAAGGCCCTGCAGATTCCTCTTTCAGTGCGAGACCCAGCATCTTCATTCAGTACGAGACCAAGAATCAGTGTGAGATCCAGCTTTTCCTTCATCCATTTAGTACGAGACTTCAGTGCGAGACCCGTCATCTTCTTCAGTGCGAGACCGAGCGTCATCATCCAGTGCGAGACCAGTACGAGAACCTAGTATCATCTTCGTGCGAGACCCGTCATTCTTCAGTGCGAGACCGAGCGTCATCATCCAGTGCGAGACCAGTACGAGACCTAGTATCATCTTCCGTGCGAGACCCATCATTTTCTTCAGTGCGAGATCGAGCGTCATCATCCAGTGCGAGACCAGTACGAGACCTAGTATCATCTTCAGTGCGAGGTAGAGCGTGATCTAAGTTGGCGGGGCAGAGGCAATAAGTCCCCATCTTCATGTCAACTTCTTGGAGAGAAACAACTAGTGGGCAGTGGCAATAAGTCCCCTTGGTAATCTAGAAGTTATCCCAGCACCCCAGTTGGTGGGCAGAGGCAATAAGTCCCCATAGTATACCAACCAGGAGCATTGGAACGGGTTTCGGTCCCCAGAAGCATCCGAGCATCATCATCATATCATATCATCTTCTTCTGCATGACATCTACATTTGCATTACAGGTTCCCGACACCTTAGAATGTTCGGCATACTTCATTTCATTTTAGGTGGTCAACGCCTTAGAATAGCTTGACATATCTCATTTCATTTTAGGTGTCAACGCCTTAGAATAGCTTGACATTATCATTTCATTTTAGGTAGTCAACGCCTTAGAATAGCTTGACATATCTCATTCGTTTAGGTGTCAACGCCTTAGAATAGCTTGACATATCATTCCTTATAGGTAGTCAACGCCTTAGAATAGCTGACATATCTCATTCCTTTAGGTGTCAACGCCTTAGAATCGCTTGACATATCTCATTCGTTTAGGTGTCAACGCCTTAGAATCGCTTGACATTATCATTTCCATTTTAGGTGTCAACGCCTTAGAATGACCGCTGACATTGCTTCATTTCACTTTACTTGCAGGCAGTCAACATCTAGAATAGTTTGACATCATCATATCATCATTATAGGTAGTCAGCGCCTTAGAATAGCTCGACACAATTTATCAGTTTTCGATAACATGCAGGGTCTTGGAAACATTGAAATTTGGGGTATCAACTCAAGCATCAACTAGCCTTCTCACTTTCATTACAAAGTCCAGTTGAGGGGGGCAATCTGTTATACCCAAAATTTCAACCCCCTCGGAGTAGTCTCTAAGGCATACGTGTTACAAAGGGCAAAATGGTCAAAATGCACCGATGCAGGATTTTCCAAGGACATTCTCGGGATTTTCTTTTTCATATGACTTGTTCATTATCTCCAAACACTTCCAAATATCATAGTCATTATGAAAGGTATTTCATGATTTTCTGATAATATTTATTCTGGAAATTAAGCTTTTAATAAGCTAGTTCTTTAATAATTAACACTGAAATAACCTCAAAATAGAAATAAAAGGGTTTTCAAAATTAAAATAAAATTGTCACATGGTTAGCATGACTACACACAGTCATAACCTGAAATTATTTATTTGGAACCTTATCCCAAAATTTAAAAGAGAAATTCAATCATTTTTGCAATTTCTTCTCTCCTCTGAAAGTACCGAATCAAAAACAAAATGTCATGAATTTTAACACAGGGTAGAGGATGATTATTAGAGACTAATGCCGTTGGAATTTCGTAATTTCGACTTTCCAATAATAAGTTATGAATTTGGGAGATGCCAGATTGTGAGATTTTTATCTAATCGGTTATTTAACAAAATAACCCGATTCCAACTCTCAAAATTCCTAAAAATCATTCTTTACCTTCAGTTAAATTTTCATAATTTTTATCGGCTTGCAACATATTTTAAAAAAATCAGATTCTCTTAGAGCACAAAATCAAAGGTTTTAGATAAAAATTCTGTTATCAACTTGGCCATGCTCTTTCTATAAAAGGCCTTCCAAAAACGACCTAGGGCAAGGTAGATGATCCCCATAGTCAGAAGACACAGCCGTCTACTTGCCTCCCACGTTTTCAACACTCCCAATACCGAAACACTGCAGAAAATCACTCCGAAATCACCAAAAACTCATCCTTCCTTCTCCTATTGAACTTCCAAGCACCAAAAACACACAAAACCACCACACAACAAAAAAGAAGAGAAAAACGTCCTTAACAGCATAAAGAAGGAGGAGGAGTCAGAAGCACAATTCGAAGTCAATCCAAAACCGGCATCAACGAAGCATCAAAAGATCCCGTTGTGAAGAGTCTCATTAGATCGAAGGTAAAACAGGTTGAAGCCTTGTTTTTCTGACTTGTTCAACTTTAACTACTCTGTGTTAAAATCTGGAGTCGAATTGACTTTTTATCGCTTCTGAATTAGCGTTTGTTTTCGCTTTTGCCCAATAACTTGTTTGCTAGTTTCGTGTTTAATTCGAATTCAAATTGTAAACTTTCAATCACTAACGTGTTTAGAATCTTTCAGGCTACGCACCCATAAAATTTGAGCCAAAAACACCTTCGGGAACAGCCTCAACGCCGCCGTCCGAGGGTGGTCCGCACCCACGGACGCTATGTCCGGGCGGCCGGACGCTGTCCGAAAGACGCCCAGGACGGCGGCAGGATTTAAAAAATTCAAAATTTAGGTTTTTTCTGATAATGTCCGGGCCCTCGGACAGCCTGTCCGAGGCCCCGGACCCTGCAAATTTTTGTTTTTCTTTATTTTCGACTCTTCTGTATAGTTTAGGTTAACTGGGGTCCGTCGTCTCGGACATGGGGTCCGTGGCTACGGACGTAAGCAAAATTTGACCTAATTCTGCCACCGAAACCCTAGTTTAGGTAGCTTTCAATTTCACTTTATTTTCTGTCAAAAATGCTAAAAAACACAAAAAACAGAAGCTTGCGCACTTAGGTTAAAACGACTCGTAATAAGCCGTAATTAAACTAAGTAGAGGAAAAACGACTTCTAGGGGTAATGAAAGTAATTGAACCTAAATAAGTCGAATACCAAGCCCCCGAACCCGAACTCTCCTTTCCTAATTTGATCTAGGTTAAAATTAGGTGGCGACTCATAATAGGTTCCAGTGAGCTAGCTTAGGTTTTAATAATTATTGTTATATGACATAGTTATTAATCTTAGGTTATAAGTGGACCTAAAACCCGTTTAGATCCTAATCAGCTTTAATCAACATAGGATAGGGTTCAAAATCGAGGCTCACAAATACTAACACAATACACATTTCATTTCATTACTATACCGAGTCTACAATATACGGTTGCCGATAACATATTCGGACTTACACCTCAATCAAATACATAAGCAATTACAATCTAACTACCCATGCTATCACCGACCCCGTCCTACTCTCGTACGGTTTCGTCTTCGGTGTACCTGTGAATAAAAACGTTGCCCCTAGGGGCTCAGCTTAAAGCTGCATATGAAATTCGCATACCCCGAGCGCTAACCGGGGTATGCCGACTACTTTCGTCGGATATACATGGAGTTCATTAGTCAAACAACATGCATCATAGCAATACAATATATATGTGTATTACTCAACGAATCTACATCCAATCACGGAACACAATTCCTAACTAACATAACAAGGTTGTTAGTTGTATCAGTTTACTCTTAGGCCTTGAGGGTTATACCTCACTATGCCTGGTTTACTTATTCAATATCTCACCCGCTCTCTGGGTTACTTGCTCATATACACACCCATTCTCCAAGGCTACTCGTACTATACTCACCCATTCTCTCGGGTTCTTATACTCATTATCTCACCCACACTCTTGGGTTATCTATACTCATTATCTTACCCACACTCTTGGGTTAATTATACTCAAGCTCTTGTAGATTCTCGAGACACTACAGGTCTCCTACGTCACGCTTGTTACTCTGAATACATACTTAGGCCAAAACTCATGGCTCTCAAGCATAGTCTTACTTCCCCGGTTTCGACCCTACTCTGGGTCTAGCATGGTGGGAAGGTTCAACTAGCTCACGGAACTCTCTCTTAGTTCCTATCTCTTTTACTTAGGTCCGACTACTCTCGGACCACTCACATTCCCATACACTCCTCTCTCGGAGTTATAATAATATTATGTATATTAGTCTAGAAGCATCACTCTCGATGTTTCTAATGACTTTGGGAATATTACTTAAGTTCGGTTAATCTTAGGTTCTAAGAGTTACCCATACATTTACTTTACTCATACTTTCGGTTATTTACATATATCAGGTAAAATCCTCATATAGGAGGTCGACCATGTCTCAAGGGAGTTACTAATCCCTCAGGTCTCTTTTATCTTCTTCACTAGTTCACATCTTCGAACTATCTTAAATCCTCTTGAAGGAGGTTCACTTATCTTTCCACTCTCATTTGTTTCGTGGATTGTTTCAATGTGGTTTCCTAACCGTTATCGGGTATTTACTCAACCCGTACTTCTCCTCACATTCTAGGGAGTTCACATGTTTGCGTTATCGTTATACATTTTAACGGATAGTTTGTGTGTTTGCACGTTTTTGTTATCATAAGCATCGACCCGATCTGTGGGTCTCTAGCCAAACGTTACTCACCACGAGTCGGTCCATACACTATGTTAGACCACACCGGCATACAAATATGTTAGCTCACACAACATACAACAAGGCATACATAATCAAACAATGGATTATTTTCATGCTTTAATCTTGATTAAGACGGCACACAAACATACAAATCAACGTAACTCGGTTAGCACGCGGAGTATGAGAAAATCATACCTTTCACCGGGGTTTACTTTTACCGTGTCATCTCACCATGCTCGGGTCACGCACAACTCTCTGATAATGTTTCAAACATTACTGTTAATACTAAGATCATACGGTACATAATAAAATGCTACTCCCGTACTTACCCCGTTATCCCGTTAACTCGGTTTTACTCTTGCTAATTTGAGTTCTCACTTCTCAATCACTTCTAACACTTTCTTACACTTCCTAGGGCCTTTACATGTCACCAAACAAGGCCTTAACACCTTATAACATCATTAACACTTAAACCCCCATCAATTACAACCTTTAAAATGCTCTCTGTAGGTTTCTGGGGGTGGTCCAGGACTTGGTCCCTACCTTAAGTCCCGGACCTATACATGGCCAAACTCTCGGCTACTTTTCATGGGGTGGTCCGGGACCTTGTCCATACCCCAAGTCCCGGACCAAGTGCAGGGTAAATTCTCGGGTGATTTTAGCAGGTGGTCCGGGACCTTGTACCAGACTCAAGTCCCGGACCAAACATGGTAGGAAACTCTCGGCATGAATAAAGGGGGTGGTCCGGGACTTTGTCCATGGACTAGGTCCCGGACCCTGCTACAGATTTTACAAATTTGACAGTTTCTAACTCTGTTCAAGGTCCTCTCCTAGCTCATTGATTACCCAATCTTCACCAACTATAATCCTCATGTTTTAGCACCTAATTACTCATCTAAACCACCTTAAACTAGTCACCAAGTCCACTCACTAAGCCATGCTTAATTCACTCCAATTCACTTATATTTCCTAACTTGGTTTTCTTGTTTTCTAATACTCTTGTAACAGATTTTGGTATTGCCTCCCACCATTCAATACTCCTACAATAATGCCATTCCTAGCACTCCGAAGACATTATTCTTCTTCGTACTTTGGTTTTCAAACCATAGCCACTCACTTAACACTCTCATGCACACCTAGTTTCTTCCTTTGTATAAAACACTCAAGTCCATACTTCCCTAGGAATTTTTTACAGCACTTGCCTACTTATTTAGTATATTCACCACATTCAAATCAACTCATAAACACTTCTTCACACCTGTTTGGTTTAGACACCAACAATCACATTAAATTCCCACTTGTTCACATATAAACTAGCTTGGGTTCCTAGGTTCATTTTGCACACTTAAACCCATTGAGACATTCCCATTCAACAACCAACATTATAGTATCAAGACTACCACAATTCAAGGTCCTTAATTCAACCTCGCATATGATTCACAAGTCAAATAAAAACTAACTCAAGGTAAGCTTTTTACCTTGCTTGTTTTCGGTTTTCTTTCTCTTTCTCCTCTTTCTCTTGTTCCCTCTTTCTCTTCATGTTTTCACAACACACAAGGAGGTCTAGATTGCCATCTACAATCATATCCCCATACACACATATTAAGCTTTTTAATTCAATTTCTTCCTCACAAAAACTAGTATTACAAGAGCTAGTTTTTAGGGTTTAGCTTAGAGATTACCTTCAAATGTCCTAATGAAGAGCTTAGGCAATCAAAATGATGAAGTTCCAGCACTCCCCAAAAGCAAGAAGAACCGGCTGGACATGGGAAAATATTCAACGTGGAGGAATTTTTCCAAAATTGAAAGAGCTAGCTAAAAATGAGGAGCTTATGACTTTCTTTTTACCTTGGAGTATCAAGAAGATGATGGAGGCTCAAAAACACTTCTTTAAGCTCTAAAATGGACTACTTCCATGGAGTTGAAGATGAAGGTTTCAAGCTTTTGATGGGTGAAAAACGTAGCCCTCGCCGATACGAATCCAACGGTGGTGTTTTTGTGTGTTTTGGTGGAGAAATGAGCAAGTTAGAGGAGATTGAAGGTGGCTGTTTGCTCACTCTTGAAATCACCATTTACAGAGGTAGAGGAAGAAGGAGCTCTGGTGGGGGAATGAAATTACCGTGAGCGATAGAAGAGAATAGGGGAGTGAGGGTATTAATGCCTCATTTAACTATTCACTCCTTTACTTTAATATTTTGTCCTTTTGTGACTAAATAAACTAGCTTGTTTATTTAAATAAGTGTGTGTGTGTGTATATTAAAACCGGTCCCACATTATTAGTGAGCTGGAGCGTTCTTTTTCTATTTTACAGAAAACGCTCGTTATTTTACCCGGTTTGGCACTATTCACTTACCTGGTCCGTTTTCCAGAATTTTCCCGTTTAATTAATTTTAATGGTTATTAAGCTTCCATTAATACTTAATTATAGTTGTTTAATCAACTATAATTTTTACGGGTCCGTTTGACCACTTAAATTCACGTTTTCGGGTTTTCTCGAAAAACGTGCTTTAAAACTCCGTTAGCGTTTTAATCCATTATTTGGATCCGTTTTCTTCGGGAATCCTTCCCGTATACTAATTAGGCTTAACTAAGCCTTAGGAATCCATCTCGGACCCTAACGAGATCATCTATCTCTTATACTCATTTAACACGCGTTTTAGCGTTTTTCGCTTTTCAAGCGTTTTCTCTTTACTTTTGGTTTTATTTTCTTTACCAATACTCTTTAGGCACCATTAGACCTTTAATAACCATATTAGAGTAATTTAATCGCCATTTTTAGATCCGGGGTATTAAAGTTGAGCCTTGTTATCGCACGTAACTTAATATACTCTTGTATATCATATAGTCTATCACTATATTGCGTGCGTATCTTAATCATATACTATACATTTCACCTTAGTATTTATTTTCCTAAGGTTTTGTTTTTCCACCATTCGTTAAAATACATGATTTCCAACCATAATATATATTCATCCTTATATACATTTTTCTTGTATATGTATATACTTACCACATAGGTAAGTTCCATGAGTTATAAACTCTTATATTATATGTTACATTTTTATCATCTTTTGTTAGATGATTATTCCCTTTAGTTGTACTATATTATACAACTTATATTAAGATTATTATCCTAATATTATGTAACATTTTAGGTTGTATCTTTACAACTCCCAAGGTTTAATTAACAAATTCCTTACTTTATAAATCCTATTTATTTATAGTTTGTCACATTACTTAATGTGAATATCCTTACTTTTATTAATTCCATCTAAACCATACAATTGTTATAACATTTATAACATTATAGACCTTAGTCTAAAATTCATTTTCCAACCTTTAATACTTCGGTACAGCCCTTGAATTTATTTAAATTCTATTTTGACCACATAACATTATGTAATGTTATACCATATACTAATATCATATATTATGATATTTTTATTCCCTTTAATTTATAACCTATAGTTTTTATACAAAACTATTATATATTGCCGCATAGGCACATATATTAAACCTTATTCTTTTCCATAAACCATAGTTTCCTTTATTTACAAAATCACCCCATTATTTATACCATGTTATATATACCATTTAATATAACATTTCTAACTTATAAAAAGGGTATAACCTATGGTTATTTTTGTAAAATTCCGAACAGACCCATATATGTTCTATAATTGTTGGCCCAATTTATAACATATAGTTTAATAATTCATTAAAACTATATATTATACACATATCTTAATAAATACTCTTATATAATTCTAAAAATCACCAAATTTCACCAAAGCGTTTTAATTACCTTATTAACCCATATACTTTCCGTATCTACTATACCACCACATATATTTCTCCAAAGTGTCATAATGACATAATAATTATGTATTATACATATATAGTTTATTTTGATTCCAAAAATCAACCCAATAAATTCCTAAAAATTCCTAATAGCCCATGGGTGTTTAATACCATTATACACCCCTTATTTTCGGTAATAACATATATACCACATATGTTATAAAGTTGTTACAATTAAATACATAACTTATTATAAAACCTTAAATAAGTTATCTAACTTATTTAATTTGGTCAAACCTACCATATGGTCAAGGTTGACCACCTTAATTTTCCTTGACTACTAATATCCATATATTACGGTTTGTACCCATATTTTCTATAAATCACCATTTAACCCCAAAACTTTATATAACCTTATAATTTTTATATAAACTCATTTAAACTTCTAAATTTCGGCTATATCCTTTTATAACCCCCAAATTTTATTTTAATTACACTATAACCCCAATAATATGCGGTAATGCATATTTAGCACCTAAACTTAATTAAAAGCTTATAAATGCATGAATAAAATGGCCTAAGTACATGGCCTTATTATAAACATTGGCTTATAAAATAAATTACACATAAATGTCCATAAAAGCCTTAAACTCTCGGCCCTTACACATATATTTTCTTTATTTAAAAATTTTCCACATAAAGTCTTAAATTTGACAATTATGCTAATTAATTAGTTATAAAATTTACTCAACCATTCCTTAATCACCTAAGGTCAAAATAAGACCTTAAATACCTTGTTCACTCACGGCACAATTTATATAAATATGTATAAGCACATATTAATATACCAAGTGAAGGTTTAAGTGATTTATACCTTGTTTTTGCCTAGTATATGCCTTGTTTGGCCACGGCTGTATGGAGATTTATTTTCCACAGCTTAGTTTACATGTTTTCAAACAACAATTTAGGCATGATTAGTCTCCAAGCAAGATCTAAGCATAAGAAGTATTTAATGTAAATTTTCAAGGTAAAATTTACCTTAGAACACCAAGGTAAACAAGGTTGGTCTCGGCCTGTTTTTATAGTAGGCAAAGAGTGTTAAAAGAGCTACTAAAACCAAGTTTTAAACTGGTATAACTCAGATTAGAAGATAGCTAATCTTTACCTTGTTTAAAATGCCTAAAATGGTGTTTTTGGCTTGGATCTGGTTATACTTCGAAGCTCTTGATGTACCAACTGGATAAGTATGTTAAGATGAAGATTATAAGCTTAGAAACAAAGTTTCACAGCCGAATTTGAAGGGAATCAAAAGATATGTGCTTAAAGCACATTTTTATACCTTAAGAACAAGATTAGCTTCCTCCACCTTCTTCCCTTGTTAAGGCCGAGATACACCCTCCATTTAACCTCTAAAAAACCTAAGAACATTGATGAAAGTGGTTGATGCTTTGCTCCTTTGAAAGAGGAAAGAATTGTGAAGAAAATGAACATTTCAAGGCTTAATTAGCTTTCCAAGATTAATCGATGTTCTCTTCTGTTCTTGGTGAGTTAGCCACGACTTGGAGAAGCTAAAGGGAGGTTTGGAGCTGCTGGTGTCGGCAGGCAAGAAGGAAAATGAGAGAGGTGAGTCAATTTTGCCTTATAAGTCAATTATTGTTACTTTAATTTGCTTTTTGAATTGGTAATTAGGTGACTCATCATAACAGCTGGTTAATTGATTGAAGATTGATAATCAAGTGGGCAAGACAGCTGTAGGGGGGCGGCAGCCTTTGGTCAAGGCAATAGGTGAGCTTTGACCATGATTTAAGTTAAGTTAAGTAATTAGTTGTTATTTTTCGGGTACTATTCATACTAAATTGCCAATTTTTATTTTTATTTTTAAAATTTGATTTAGAATTTATAATATAGTCTATCATGTCATATTAATGTTATAAAGAACTTATTATAGTCTTTACAGTGACAAAAAGTCATTATCTTAAAGCTCATAGACAAAAACGTGTTTTAAGGAATTTTAGTGCACATTTTGAGTCGCAGGGTGTTTCCGAGTTCTGTTTTCTTTGGAATGGTTTTTTGTGTTCCTTACATGATATTTAATCATGGTATCCAATTTTATATCATTTAGAGGTCATTAGACCCTTAAGGTATTCTTAGAGCACATTTTTGCCCTACTTGACCTTGAAGCATGTAAATGCCTGTTCTTTGTGTTGGAGTGTTGTCCAACAATTGTAACATGTTTAGTAATGTTTTAATAAGCTTAGGACAATATCTTAGGTCCTAAGAAGTCATTTGGGTATTTATTTACCCTAACAGTCAAAGGGTGCAACATCTTGCTTTGTGTTGACCACTGTTGTTCTCAGTTGACTTTTAAGGCATGTTTAGGCTTAATCAATGTGATTAAATATTTAATCCATATTTTATTAGTTTGGGGTATTTCACTTGCACACTATTCTCTTTAGGCTTCCCTACTTTTTTTCACATCACCTGAAGGTGTGCGTCTACGGTCGGGTCTTTGACTGACCAAACAATGGGCTAGGTAAGGATACTGCCAGGAAAATGCTTGGGGCTAAAGCCCAGGTATTAAGGGGGTGTGGTTAGACGACACCCTCCTCTTTTCCCCCACTTATTCACATCACCTAAAAGGTGTGAGTCCCTGACAGGGGGCCCTCAAACGGATTCGGGGTAAAAGCGGTTTGCATGGACCCTCGCTCTCACATGATGCAAAGGTGCAGAAATTAAAGTGCGCACAAAAGTAAACAAACAAAGTAATAAAGCCATAAATAAACTTTTTTGAGTTAAGCCCTCTTTCTTAAAATTAAACAAGTTAAAATTAAGAATTTTGTCCCAAGCAGAGTCGCCAGTCTGTGAGCCTCGATTTTAAACCCCTACCCTAAGTTGATTAAGGCTGATTAGGATCTAACCGGGTTTTAGGTCCACTTATAACCTAAGATTAATAACTATGTCATATAACAATAATTATTAACACCTAAGCTAGCTCACTGGAACCTATTGTGAGTCGCCACCTAATTTTAACCTAGATCAAATTAGGAAAGGAGAGTTCGGGTTTGGGGGCTTGGTATTCGACTTATTTAGGGTTCAAATTACTTTCATTACCCTTTCTAGGTCGTTTTTCCTCTACTTGGTTTATTTACGGCTTTCTACAAAGTTGTTTTTAACCTAGGTGCGCGCTTCTGTTTTTTTTATTTTTTAACGTTTTTTGACAGAAAATTAAAGTGAAATTGAAAGTTACCTAAACTAGGGTTTCGGATGCAGAATTAGGTCAAATTTTGTTTCCGTCCATAGCCACGGACCTAATGTCCGTAACCATGGACCCTAGTTAACCTATGTGAAAATAAAAGTTGAATTAAACAGAAAACAAAAATTTGAAAAGTCCGGGGCCACAGGACATGTCCGTAGGCCCGGACATAGTTTAGCAAAACCTAAATTTTTAAAATTTTAAAATTCCGCTGCCGCCCGTGGGTGTCCGTGGCCACGGACAACCCGTCCGTGGTCCCGGACCATAGGTCCGAGATCCCAGACAACCCACGGACGGGGGTTTTATGGTGGTTCCCAAAGGTGTTTTCGGCTCAAAATTTATGCACGTGTAGCCTGAAAGATGTACAATATGTTAGTAATTGAAAGATCGCAGTTTGAAGTCGAATTATGTACGAAACGTGATAAACAAGTAACAAGGCAGAAGCAAAGGTAATTAGCTATACAGAAGCCGAAAAGGGTTGGTTTGAGCCCAAAATTTAGCAGAGAGTTAATGAGGTTGTGGGGAGTTAGAAAAGCAGAGTTATAACCTGTTTTACCTTCAGATTCGTGGTGTTTCTTCACGTCGGGATTCTTCGGTGGCCTCGTTGATGGCGGATCTGGAAGAAATTTGAACCCAGCTTCTGACTTCTTGTTGTTCTTGATGTTCTTCCCGTTTTGGTGCTGTTTTGGTGAGGGTTTGATGATGAATGATGTTGTGGGAGTTGAAAAATGTGTTTTGGTGTTGATTTTGGTGAGATTTCGGTGTTTGATTGTGGCTCTGGAGTTCAAAACATGAAGAGAGAGAGACGGCTGCCTTCTTTGAGAGTCTAGGGTTCTTGAGGTTCTGATTTGATCATGGGATAAGGTTCCTTATATAGGCTTCCTTAAAGATAGAAAAATCTGGTAAAAACCGAGATTTACCTACATTTTACCTCAAGGGCTTCCAAAAGGAATTTGATTATAAAATTTTACACATGGGTGAAGGATGATATTTCTGATTTTTCTAAAGTGGAATCGAATTTTTTGGATATTGGAATATTTTAAATTTAATTTCTCATCAAATTCAATCAGAAATTGCTAGAAAATTATTGGAAATTCGAAAAATCAAAATTCCAATGCCATTATGCTTAAAATGTCATCCTTTATCATGGGTTAAAATTTTAAATCATTTTGAATTGATTTAACCCTTCTTTGGAGGAGAGAGAAAGCCTATATGGAGGCTTAGGAGCCTTGAAAAATTACAAAAATGCCCCTAGAGATGACTAAGCTGTCCCTAGTACTCTGAAATGTGCCGATCGGACTGGGAACCCTTGCTACTAGCCTATTAGTAGAGACTCTCTTCCGGGGGGTTGAAATTTTGGGTATAACAGCAAAGCCTTGGTCTAAATAAGAGTTATCTAAGCTTATTTTTGGATTTGAAGCTAAAATGGAGATTTGGTGAGCAAATGAAGGTGAGTCTACAATGGGGCTGGTTTTTACGGTTTGAGAGGATGAAGAAGGTGAAGAAAAACATGGAAGAAGAGAATAAATGAAGAAGAGAGGTAGGAGAGAGGCTAAAAGGAAAGATTTTCTTTTAAAAGCAAATAGTACTATTCTAACTCATCCTTCTCTTTTCCTTAATATCCTAGCTCATGTGGTGACTCACCACTTCAAAAACTGACCCCTCATTAATTATGGGATATTTGTGGTCTTGGTTGACCAACTAATTGACTTATGTTGACTAAAGACTAAACTAGGCACTATTTGGCACTATTCACAAATTAGTGCACAAATTTGTGAAATTTTTGGATTCTCATTGATTTAGACTTCCTAATGTGATACTAAGTAGTACACAAGTTGATTAAGGAGTAATCATGGGCATTTAGCCACTCAAAACCCCTTTCTAAGACAATTTTTCAAAAATGTGCTTTAAGAGTCCTTTGTAACACCCCGTCTCGATCCAATCGTGGTTACCACAAACTTATCACTATATATACAAACACTGCAGCGGATTCAAATACATTCCAGGACCTTGCCACGGTCTGACTAACAGAATATACCGAACATTAGTACTTACAAGTCTTAACCAAATACATATCATTCCTACAATCCCCTCACATTCTATACAACTTACTAACTCACAATACCATACGAGTGTACATGCACAACTCGTTGGCCACGCTTAACCCGTAACACGTCTACCCCATCTTACTCTCATGACAAGCGCCTTTTGTCGTTCACCTGCGTAGTAAAAACAGCCCCCAAAGGGGGTCAGCAAAATTGCTGGTACGATCCTCTCATGGCCCCCAAGCTAACGTGGCTACGACGAATAATTGTCGATAGCATGGAGGTTGATTAGATGCACAACATAATAGAAAGTGCAATAAACAACAAGCCAAATATGAATAATCAAAGTTCACACACAATGAACGACTTAAATGTGTTCCCTTAATTAATGAGTCAATTATTTAACTCCTTAAATTATGTTTCCTCTTATTCTCAATCCAACCTTATCTTACCCCAATCTTAGTCCTTATCTTAGTCTTAGAAAACAAACCATTCTTTAAATAGAAATGGATGTAGCTTATCCCAGTCTTAAAATACAACCCATCCTTTAAATAGAAATGGTTGTAACTTATCTCAATCCTTATCTTAATCTTAGAATACAAACCACTCTTTAAATAGAAATGATTGTATCTTATCTCAATGTTTATTTTTGTCGGGTCAAAAGCAACCCTAGCCAATGAGCTATTAACTCCATTGGTTGAATAAACAACTTATCTTAAAATTTAGGATTTAGGTGATCCTACCGCACCATCTTAATGCCTCCTACCTTGGACTGGATGTCCAATGTAGCTGAGCCGGCAACCGACCCTAGGGAACCAGTCCGAAGACAAGTCCTTAAGCGGAAGTCGGATCTGCTTTAGATACCAAGTCAGTCCCGGATTCAGTCCCGGATTCCTCACTCCCCCCAAGTTCCAGTTAGTAGAAGTCTCAAGACAATATTTGTTGGTTAAATCTCTTACGGTTATTAACCAACTAATATTAGGGAGTGTTCCTTAGTCTCACTCGATTCCTTACTAAACGTTAGTTAGTAGGTTCTCACGGTAAGTTGTGTTAGTTTTCAAACATCACACAACAATACAATTGACATAATATTCCGGTTGCATGCTTTATCTTGTTTAGTCGACACACATAAACAAATAGCACACAAGCCGAGGGACACATCGATAGCAAGCAGGTCACAAGAAGACTATACCGTTCACCGTTGGTCGTTCGGTTGCTTACTCTCCTCCGGAGTCCAAATTCTCAAACCCTAAAACATTGATTGAATTGGGTGGTTAATCACTTTTAATTAACCTCACTTACTTAATCACTAATGATTTCCAACTAAGAACCACTAAGTCATTGTCGTTTAACCTTAACCACTTATGTTACTTACTTCTCATTTTAACTCACACTTGTTCACACCTCCAATGGCCTTAAAACTCCACCAAACAACTCTTAATAACCTTATAATAACATTACCAAACAAGCCCCCTCCATTCACCATTGAAAAACCACATTTTCATTGTAAATTGCCCTGGTCCGGGACATGGTCCGGACCTAAGGTCCCGGACCAATGTCTGTCCTTACTCTCGGCCTTATTTTAGCTATGGTCCGGGACTTGGTACTTACCCAAGGTCCCGGACCAACCCCTGGGTACATTCTCGACCTGTTTTTAGTGCTGGTCCGGGACTTTATCCAAGGACTAAGTCCCGGACCACATCTTAAACTGTCAAATTTTATAGTTTTGAACCTCTTTCCACACTTGTTTTTTGTCCAATCTTATTCTAATCTTTCCCCATGTATTAACACATGTTCCAACACCATTTTAGCACTTAAAATCCTCCTAACTCATGGATCAACTCACCTCTAAATTCCTTGATCATTATTCAAGTTCTTACTAAACTCTTAACACTTATAACTTAATTCCTTACATTTCCAACATGTAAACTTTGTCTAAAACTTCAACTAACCCAAGTGTTTCCTTTCCAACAATATAACTACTCCTCAAACATCATCACTCATCCATCTTTGCTTTGCTAAACCTTCCAAGGTCATCTTGCATCTCCATGCACAAATTTCTCTCTTTTCCATTTGTTACTCATCATTCCTAAACTCTTGAACGTACCTAAACATTTATTTCCATCTTCTTAGTACCTTAACCTTGTTCTTCTTTATCATGACCATCCTACACCCTCCTTAGACATCTACATCTCTTTTACTCAACTTACCCACCATTCTCATAATCTTACACTCTTATACATTCCTAGTCTTTTTCCTTGACGATTTACAATATTCTCTTACACTTTTCTCTTCCCTCACCTATGTCCACTCATTACCATATAAACTAAACCTTATTAGTCCACTACTAGCATCCTCACACTTACACAAGCTTCCCAAAACTCTCATTGTTATATTCCCTAGTTCATACCTAAATCATCTTAAAGCATTATACACCTTTTCATCCAAATTTTTGCTCAAGTCTTATCATTCCTCTTAACATGACTTTGGTGTGTTCAATATACCCACCAATCCTCTAATTCTCCCTAGACAACTCTAGGTCATTCTCATCCTCAAGAACTCCTTAGTTAACTCATTTCCACTCAAATTCCTTTTAATGATCCCAAGTAAATCCTAGGTCATATTAAATCATAACCATCACTTAAACACTTGTTTTCTACTCAAATTTTGCCATAGCTCCTCTAGTATATTATCATGCCCAAATACATTGTTTTCCTCATTCAACCATCTCACACACATCAAGTTCTTTCTCATCGAATTTTCTAACCCAAATCAACTCATTCACAACAAACTCAATATAATGCAATAATCTTAAATTGCATAGCACTAAGGCTCTTAAATAACATGGCTCTTAGGCCCTTAAATGACATGAATTTAAACACTTAATTTCCCACATAAAAAGATTTCAACCTGCAAATACACCCATCAATCTCATAGTAGTTATAATGCTCTTAAAATCCATCTTAAACTTATATTACTAACTCATCCTCATTGGCTCCTTAGTCACAAGTTCACAAGCTTGTTTGAATTCCTTTTTCCTAGGTTATATAACTCATTACTTAATGTAAGCTTTAAGCTACATTAGTGCTTATCTAAAACTCATTCATTAAAACTTAAACCACCATTAGGTAAGCAATTTACCTTGTTTTTCTCAAGTTTCTCTTAACTTTATCCTTAGGCTTCTTCCCTTGGGAATCTCGGCCACCATTTTAATTTCCCTTGCCAATGTTCTAATCAATATACATTGACTCTCATGAGTGCTAAATAATACACTAACCTTAAGGAGTAAACCCTAGGTTAAAAATGTGTTCTAAGGTATAAAAATGAATGTTTTACCTTGGAGTCTTAAGATAGGCTTGGATATGAGTCAAGAAGGACCTCCTCTAGCCCTTGGAGAATAGAAAACAAGCTAGAACAAGGCATAAAAATGAAGCCCCATGAGTAGTAATTTTTGGTAATGTGGTGAAATGATGGAAACCTAATTTTTCTTACACATTCTTTACCTTAAGAGAATGGAGAAGCTAATGCACCCTCCAAGCATATTTTTCCCCCTTCAATGGCGATTTCCCATGGCTCCAAAATGAGTCTTTTCAAAATTTGAAAAGATAGGAAGCAAGGCTTTGGTCTAACTAAGAGTTAATTAAGCTTATTTTTTGATTTGGAGCTAAAATGAGCAAGTTATGGACAAAGCAAGGTGAGGCAACAATGGAGCTGCTTGGGAACGGTTTAGAACAGAGAGAAGAAGAAGAAAAACATGGAAGAAGAAGAAATGAAGAAGAAGAAGAGGTAGGCTAATATAAGATATTTTGCTTTTAAAAGCAAATAGTAACTTTCTTTACTTTCCTCTTCATTTCCTTTAATTGCTTAGTCATGTGGTGACTCCCCACATCAAAAACCGGCCCCCCTCTTATAATGGAGATATTTATGGTCTTGGTTGACCATCTTATTGACTTATGTTGACTTAAATTTGGGCACTATTTGGCACTATTCACAAATTAGTGCACATATTTGTGAAATGAATTTGATTTTTGGTTTCCCATTGATTTAGACTTCCTAATGTGATACTAATTAGCACACATGTTGATTAAGATGTAATCATAGGCATCTAGCCACTCAAAACCCATTTCTAAGACAATTTCTCAAAAGGGTGCTTTAAGGAGTCTTAAAGCACATTTTGTGTTTAAGCTTGTTTTTGTGCTTGGTTTTCTTTGGTAATTGATTTAACATGTCTATTATCATGTTAATAAAGCCTTATAATGGAATTTGGGTGCTAATCAAAGTCACTCCAAGCTTAGAGCACATTTTTGCCTTAATTGCCCTTAAGGCATTTTCTTGTGTTTTCCTTAATTTAAATTGTCTACCAATCTTTCTAAGGCATATTTTAGCCTTACTACATCATAATTTATGTTTACTTAGCATACTTAGGTTTGGGGTATTTCATCCTTAAAGCACAATTTGTGTTTTAACTTGTTTTGGATCTTGATTTTCTTTGGTATTTGGTTTAACATCTCCATTATCATGTTATTAAGGTCTAAGAATGGTATTTGGATATTACCCAAAGCTATCCCAAGCTTAAAGCACGTTTTTGCTTAAATTGCTCTTATGGTGTTTCCTTGTGTTTTCTTTGGTTTAAATTGCTTACCAATGTTTCTAAGGCATGTTTTAGCCTTATTACATCATAAATTGATGTTTAATTAACATACTTAGGTTTGGGGAATTTCAAAAACTCCAAAACCAGAAGTTGGACTCCATTGAAGGATCTCCATTTGAAGAGGAAATCTCATGTTCTAGAGCTAGTTTAAGCTCCCTTTGATTCAAGGTAAGAAAGGCTTAAGAAAAATCAAGTTTCCATTCATTTTTTAAGTGCGAAAATTGCCTCTTAAGACGGCGTGTTTTACTCCTTGTTTTAGCCTTGATTCAATCTTCAAAAGACTTGAGGAGGTCTTGCCTTAATTCCCTATCAAAGTTCATTCCAAACTCCTAAGGTAATCATCTTATTTTAGTGCACTAAGCACTCCTTTGCAACCTAAGGACGATTCCATGAGTCTAGGTATATTACTTAGTACTCATTATACCTATTTGAATGTTGGTTAGAAGATTATCAAGGGAACAAAACACCTTGGCCTATTTTCAATCAAGAAAACCAAGAGAAGAGAAAGAGAGAAAGGCTTGGAAAACATAAGGTACATGACTTACCTTGAGTTGGTTTAATGTCTTGAGGAATGGTGTTTAGATTGATACAAAATATAACCTAGAACTTACATTATGTTAAGGATTATATAGCCTAGGAAACAACATGATCATATTTGTGAACTTGTGACTAAAGAGCCAATGGTAAATGAGTTAGTAACATAATCATAAGGTGGATTACAAGAGCATTTATATTTGCCATGGGATTGATGTTGTGTAAATGCAGGTTGAAAGCTCTAAATGTTGGAAATTCAGTGTTTAGTTATTGTCATTTAAGGGCCTAAGAGCAATGTCATTCAAGAGCCATAGTGCTATGCAATTTAAGATTAATGTAATGTACTGTGGATTAATGTATTTGAGTGTAATTGGTGTTTTGAGAACATCCACTAAGGATTTAGTTAGCTTGTGGTGATTAGAGGAGAAAAACTATGCATATGGGCATGATAATATACTAGAGAAGCTATAGAAAATTTTGAGTAGAAACCAAGTGCTTTTAGTGGTTGTTGTGAATTAATATGACCTAGGATTTACTAGGAGTCGTTAAGGGAAATTTGAGTGGAAGTGAGTTAACAAAGGTGTTCTTGAGGATTAGAATGACCTAGAGTTGTCTAGGAGGAATTAAAGGTTAGGTGGGTGTATTAAACAGACCAAAATCATGGGATGAGGAATGTTAAGACTTGTGCAAAAATCTATGGGAAATGATGTATAATGTCTTATGATGATTTAGGTATGAACTAGAGAATATAACCTTGAGAATTTTGGGTAGCTTATGTAAAGGAGATAAAGATGCTAGTAGTGAATTAATAAGTGTATAACTTGGATGGTGATGAGTGGATTTGGGTGATGGAGATGAAAGTTGTCTAAGAAGGATTTAGCGTGGTCAAGATGAAAGAGAAGAGGTGTAAGGTGTTAAAAGGATGGCTAGAAATGCCTAGGTATGTTCAAGCTTGAAAAGGATGAGTAGAAAGTGTAAAGGAAGGGGAAATTGTGTGAGGAGATGTAATGAGGCTAATTTTAGTATAACTAGGTTGGTAAACAATGACATATGGAGTTAGAACTGAAGAGATGAGGTTAACACACTCTAGGGAGAGTTGTGAAAAGATTTGGTAAGTAGTACCACTTGAGATGAGGTTAGAAATGAGTTACAAGGAAATATTGCATGAATGTTCAAGGTTTTAAGTGTGAATTAATTACAATATTTGGGTCAATATGTAATGGGGTTGTAACCCAATGATGAGAGGTTTTAAGGTGTAAAAATGGTGTTAGAACATGTTGGGATACATGTGGAGAGATTAGAAGAAGATTGGATAAAAGAACAAGTGGAGAATGGAGTTCAAAACTGTAAAATTTAACAGTTTAATGCATGGTCCGGGACTTGGTCCTTGGATAAAGTCCCGGACTAGCACTAAAAATATGCCGAAAATCATCCCTAGCATTGGTCCGGGACCTAGGATAAGTAACAAGTCCTGGACCACCTCAATTTAGCGGCCGAAACTCATCACAGACATTGGTCCGGGACTAGTACAATTTGTACATTAAAGGCTAGTTTTTGAAGGGGGCTTGTTGGGTAATGTTATTATATGATTGTTAGGGGTTGTTTGGCGAAATTTTATGGTCATTAATGGTGTGAACAAGTGTGAGGAATAATGAGAAGTAAACAACTTAAGTGGTTAAGTTTAAACTACAATGACTTAGAGGTTTAGTCGTCGGTAATCCTTAGTGATTAAATAAGCTAGGTTAATTACAAGGAAATAACCACCCGATTCGATGAATGTTTTAGGGTTTGACTAAGAGGAACTCCAGAGGAGAATAGGAAACCGAACGACCAACGGTGAACGGTATGGTTTTCTTGTAGCTTGCTTGCTAATGAGGTGTCCCAACGCTTGTATGCTATTTGTTTATATGTTCCGACTAAACGAGATAATGCATGCAACCAGTTTATTGTATTTGTTGTGTGTGGTATGAAACTAACACAACTTACCTTGAGGACTTACTAACTATGTTAGTAAAAAATTGTGTGAGAAATTTGAAATCTCCATAATATTAGTTTGTTAATAATCGAAAGAGGTTTAACTAACAAACATTGACTTCAAGACTTCTACTAATGGAACTTGGGGGAGTGAGGAATCCGGGACGGTCCGATCATGCATGTTTGAAATAGGAGGTCGGTTACTTTTTATTAGAGTTAACCTCCATTGAGACTTGTCTTCGGACTTGTCGCCTAGGGTCGACAAACAGACCCGGCCACCTTAAATTACAGTTCGAGGTGGGACGCCAGTTTAAGATGGTGCGGTGGGATCTCCTAAATCCCAAATTTAAGAAATACTGTTTATTTAACCCAATGGAGTTGATAGCTCATTGGCTAGGGTTACTTTTGACCCGACAAAGATAAACAATGAATTAAGGAACAACCAATTCTAATTAAAGAAGGGTTGTCATATTTGAGATGAGAGAAAATATGAGAATTAAATGTTTCTCAACTTAAGGTGTTAAAAGCTAACTCATTTACTTAAGGAACACTTATTGAGTCGTTCAATGTCTTTGAGCTGTGATTGTTCACATGATTGCGTTGTGTTTTATTATACTTCTTATTATTGTTGTATAAATAACCAATCGCATGTATACGACAAAATAGTCGTGCATAGTCCCGTTGGCTTGGGGGATACACGTTAACCGTACCAGCAAAGGTGTTGAGCCCCTTAGGGCATCCATATTATATTTTGCAGGTAAGAGGCAGAAGACGACCCGACTTGAGAGTGGGAAGGGGTAGACGTATTACGAGTTTACATTCGACCTACGAGTTGTGCATGTACACTCATATGGTAAACTATGGTAGTATGATGTATTAGGATATGAGATAGTTTGTACTCAGTGTATGTATTTCGGTTAAGGCTTTTTGAATACTAACGTTCGGTATATTCGGGTCCATCAGACCGTAGCTAGATCTTGGAGAGTTTAGTATGCCTTGTTAGTCACGTG
Organism: Limonium bicolor; assembly: GCA_023374045.1. NCBI lineage: Eukaryota > Viridiplantae > Streptophyta > Magnoliopsida > Caryophyllales > Plumbaginaceae > Limonium > Limonium bicolor. Next base: position 232,030,831 of record CM041781.1, on the reverse strand, counting down.
GGTGACTAACGGCGGTAATACCAACTGTAGTAGAAACTTTCAATGCAATATTAATGTAAGTAATTGAAGGTCCATGAGATGATCCCGGTTTTAAGAGTTGGGGTGTTACACTTACCACTACTAAGTAAACAATTAACCAAGTTAAGGCACATATAAAACACCTTTAAATACCTTAAAACAAACTCATGTTTAAGGTCTTACGTCTGTATAAATTCAACCCATATTTTTACCAATTCAATACCAACATCTTATGAGTAATTACCCACGAAATCAAAGCAAGATACCTTCGAAAACCTCTTCATAATTCCAATAGAATACAGAAGGGTCTTAGAGCCTGTTTTTAGGTCTTATCTTACCTTTAACTCATCAAAACTCAACTGAAGAACTTACCCATGAGCTGGACTACTGTAAAGGGATAAGTGTTCATAAATTTTAGCAGAAAACCCACGATAATCATACACCAAGCTGGCTCCAAGTTAAAGCACCGAATTCACAGAAACTGACATCAAAAGTTCAAGGTTTGTTCACCAAGTTTCCCAGATCCTCGTGGCCTACTATATATCAAAATCACCATTGAAGAGTGTTGGAACCTAAGGTTTTGCTGATAATGGCAACAGAGTAAGTCTGGTGACAGAAGAAGTATCACTGATAATAGCATTAGAGTAAGTCTGGGCAACGAAGGAGTCTGACTATCGAAAGAGTCGTTCTGCGACATAATATTCTCTTGGAAAGTTCTAGAAGCTTAAAGGCGAACCTCTACTGTCAAAACATGGAGAAATTCAAGGAAGTAACTATCAAACACGTTCATATATTTTCAGGCCTGAAAATCAAGGCGGTCAAGCTAAAAGAGCGCCAGAACGAGTCCCTCTGCAGGGTAGTTGAGATATTTTGTAACGCCCCTATTTATCATATTTATAGCGGAAATAAAATACTAAAGGCGTACAGACCATCGGGTTCCAAACACCCGGTACCAAACCTCACCAGAATACAACTTAATGATTACAACTGTCACGGCCTGAACCTCGAGAAAACTTAACAGAATTAAAACAGAAATTTACACATAAACTCTCAAGCCTAATCCCATCCCAATCACTCTTTGTAAAAATAACTCGTACCTGCAAGATAAAACCAAGCAGCCCACCCCAAGAGGGGTGGGTCAGTTCCCTGGAATGGAACTGGTACGGTCCTCCAAAAACAAACTTATAATACAATTCTCAAATAATTAATAGCAGGAAAAATAAACACTTAAACCACACAGAGGAACAAGGCACTTCACAAATCTTCACACCAAGATAACAAATTAAGAATAAAGATAAATAACATAAAGATAAAGTTAGTGAAACAAAATCACATCATGTGTTAGTGATCATCCATTTCCTTTGTTAAACCCAATTCCCGTTAGGAGTAGAAAGACTCAGATTGTCACAAAGGACTAGGAATAATAAGATAGATCCAAGAACCAATAACTCAAGAATGGAATAATTCATCTGGGAGAGATGGCCCCCACCACCAAGTACGTCCTTTTAGGACAGGGGATATACAGCCCCTCACTGTCTATCACGTCCCTTTTTCGGGACAGGGGATATACAACCCCTCACTGTCTATCACGTCCCTTTTTGGGACAGGGGATATACAGCCCCTCACTGTTACCATTGAAGACGCGCGCACATCGAAACCTCAAGAACCAGCTCATGGATGAAACGATATCCAGAGTCGAAAGAAAGAATTTCCAAGATTGACCTTTTTCCAAATCCCCACTAGATCACTAACTACCCAGAGCAATACCAAAACACTCAGTCCTACAGAGTGCGGAAGCGTAAACCCTAAGCAGTCAATGTCTAACGAGGTAACCAAATAGAAGGAACCAATACCCACGTAAGTTTCACATTCAAGGCTTAGTTTGTCACACAAGCTGAGTTAGTCACACAACCATTTCCTTTTTAGAAATTCCTCTTAAAGACAGTTAGCGTTTTCCGAAAATGTCTCATACGTCAATCAGCAAAAGTAACGGAGTACGAGAAATAGTACATGGTATGTGAAGAACAATAACTAACTCGAATGAGTGATTCCCCAATAGTAACCTATAATTAAGGTGTTCCAAGTGTCGATTAGTTAAGGGACTTATAAACTAAACAACCCTCCTTTCGTGCTGATTAGTAGTTCCAGGTTTACCATTATTCTCTTACAAAGGTTTGGGCTTGACTTGTTAACTAAATCCTTTGTTAGGCCCATTTCGTTTAGTTTGGAATGATTTAGAGTTTATTCCTGAGAGTGGCCCAAACTCTTTTTGAATTGTTTAAGTGGGCTTTTGGAGTTCATAGACTTGGGCTTAGTAGGTTAGCCCAAGACCGTGTTACGTTTATGTTGTGTAATTAAACCCTTAAGTTAATAGTGACTATTTAATTACACACCGATTAAAACCTAAGGTTTAACATATATATATAATCTACTTATTATAACTATCACAAGGAATATTATTTCCCTCAACTATTTTATTGTATTTATATACATATATATTTATATATATCTTTGTGTATTAAGATTTATCCATAACATTTTTAGGAAATTTTATTGCATTTATTAATGTTTAATAACTTCTAGGCATAACACAACCGACATATGGTTTAATAAATAAAATGTTTTCCCTTTATTTATTTTATAAATATAAGTATACCGGTATTAGCATTTAACTAAGACATCCACTATGTAACTTATGATATTTAAACTATCTTATTACTACAACCTTTAACTGCATTCCACGTATGTTTCATTAAATATTACTTTTACTATATCCTAGGATACTAGCTCTTATAACATTTAGTTATTATAAGTGTTAATTTATTAGCTTCCTGTTTTACCCTAAGTTACCACTTTACTCCCTTTTATATATTTGTAAATATATATATATATATATATATATATATATATATATATATATATATATATCATATTTCCCTTAGTTTTAATTAAAAATATTAACTCCCATATAATATAATAAATAAAAAGTAAAATAATTAAATTCCTTGATTTACATAAGTTTCTACTTATGTATATATATATATATACATATATGTAAATAATTTCACTTCTATTAAAAACTAATACCTAAACATTTATAAACTTACTGTTATAAAATGTTAATTTAGTGTTCCAAATTTTCCCAGCTTAAAAAGTTTATTAACAAACCATACTCTAATTTTTGGTTAGATTAAAAACTATATATTATAAGTTATTCTTATGAAAAACTCACAAAAACAATTTTTAAAACCTTTTACCATTGCCCAAAAATCCCAAAATTTAATACACAGTAACTATAACATTTTAGACATATTATAAAATTTGTATTTCATTAAAATCTTTTTAATTTAGCCAAATAATTCCAGAAAACTCGTAACTTGCAAAAATCATAACTTATGTTTAAAAACTCCAAAACCATAATAATTTACATCAAAATAAACTAGATTAAATAAGGAATCTATGGTTAAAATTTCAAGTCAAAATACATTCGGGAAGGTTTTTAAATCAATTCAACAAGTTAGGGTTATTTACTGGAACTTATAAAAACTTAAATAAACTTAAACTGAAACGTTTTAATCTCGGCCGTCCGTTTCTTTTAACTACGATCGGACGGCCAAGAATCGTCGAGTTCTTCAGCTATCCCTAAACCCGATTCGAGTACTAATTCGCCTATTCCATCACAATCTACAAACCAAATCGAGTGATTCTTGTTTATATAGTTTCGAAATCAAATTCCGGTTCTAATGATGCTAATTTCCCCAATTATAATGCAGTATTCAGTGGATTTCGAATTCAGTACGAAGTTAGGGTTCATATTGGATACAGAATTCGATTCGAAAACAAATCTAACAAATTCTCCTAATCTAACACGTAATTGATTAAATTGTGAGAGACTTAGAGAACTGAAAATACCTCATTATTATTGTGTAAAACTATACTGTAAATGTTAAGCAGGGTAAGTACTTATACATGAGTACTTATACAGAAAAAACGGGAATATTAACCTAGAACTAGAGAAGGAATGTAACGAATATATTGTAATATAATACATGAGAATATATATAGACTTATACTCCTAACACCCCCCCCCTCAAGATCGACTCGGTGGACTGTGGAGATCTTGCAAGAGTATAAGGCCTATGTCGTGCAGAATAGAGGAGTAAGATTTGCCGGGAAGAGTCTTAGTGAGAAAGTCAACCAGTTGGTCTTTATTGGATATGTGTTTCACAATGATGAGGCCATCTTGGATTTGTTGTCTCACATAGTGAATGTCGATCTCGATGTGCTTGGTGCGTTGGTGCTGTACTGGATTTTTAGCGATGTATACTGCAGATCTGTTGTCACAATGAAGTGGGACTGGGGAAATCTCTATGATGCCGGGTTCACTGATCAAGCGGGTGAGCCATGATAGTTCACTTGTAACAGCCCTCATCGCACGGTATTCAGCTTCTGCTGACGAGAGAGAAATGTTGTGTTGTTTCTTTGATTTCCAGGAGAGTGGTGATCTGCCCAGCATGATGTAGTATCCAGAAACAGAACGGTGTGTGTCTTGACAGCCAGCCCAATCGCTGTCACAGTAAGCAAGCAAGGAGAAGTCTGGATCATTGTTGAGATGGATTCCATATTGTGTTGTTCCTTGCAGATACTGCAGGGTGTGCAGAGCTGCTCGCATGTGAGTTGTAGTGGGTGCCTGCAGAAACTGGCTTAGTAGTTTTGTTGTGAAACATATATCAGGTCGAGTGTGAGTTAAATAACTCAATTTACCGATCAAGCTGCGATAAAGAGTTGGGTTAGGAATGATCTCACCATTGGCTGAGCTGAGTTTCAGTGTGGAAGGAAGAGGAGAAACAGAAATGTCATTACCATTGTTGCTGTGTTCCTTGAGTATTTTTGTACAAAACTTGCGCTGGGTGATAATTAAACCTGTAGAATGATGTAGAAATTCCATACCCAAAAAGAAATGAAGTTTGCCAAGATCCTTTATTTTAAATTCGTGATCAAGATGTTGTTTGACACTGGTGATTTCATTCTGATCACTCCATGTTAAGAGAATATCATCTACATATACAGCAAGAACAGTTAACTTGTTCAAGTTATTTTTCAGAAAAACAGAATAATCATTGCAAGATCTTGTATACCCCAAAGATTCCAAGAATGTACTAAGTCTTGCAAACCATTGTCTTGACGCTTGTTTTAAACCATAGAGAGATTTTCTTAAACGACAAGCAGTGATTCTGCTTTCTACTTTTAAGCCTTTTGGTAGCTGCATATATATTTCTTCTTGTAGATTACCATGGATGAATGCATTGTTAACATCCAATTGATCTATGATCCATTTCTGTTTAACAGCTATGGCTAAGATAGTTCTGATTGTAGTCATTCTGACCACAAGAGAGAATGTTTCAGTGTAATCTAAGCCATGTTTTTTACTGAAACCTTTGGCAACTAGTCTTGCTTTGTAGCGTTCTATTGTGCCATCAGCTTTCAGTTTTGTTTTAAAAACCCACTTACAGCCTATTGCCTTTTTATGTTGAGGAAGTTTTGTTAACTCCCATGTACCATCTTCAGTTAGGGCTGTAAGCTCGGTGTTAATAGCCTCAACCCAGTGTTTGTGTTTTAAGGCTTCCTCATATGTTTGTGGGTCTTGAAATTCCATGATATTGTTAATGGTAGTGAAATTATGGACTGAGGTGGCAGCCAAAGAGAGTGTGGGAGTGATATCTGTCAGAGAATGAAGAGAGAAAGAGGATTTATCAGAAGGGAGAGATGGTGGTATTGAATCTATTTTGAGAATTTCAGTAAATGTGTCTTGCTCAAGGAAGGTAGAGCTTGTGTGATAGTCCTGCAGATAAGGTGGGGGATGTCTTGTCCTGGTGGATCTTCAGAGAGTTTCTTGGGCAGTGGGAGTAGTGTTGTTTGTTGTGTCTGATGAGGTAGTAGAGGAAGGGTTGAGAGAAGAGGTGATTTCTGGTTGAGTTTCTAGGTTGTGTGTAACAGGTGGTGGATCAGATGGTAAAGAAGGTGGGATCTCATCATCAGAAACATATAATGGTGTGTGGGGATGGAATGGTGGATTTGTTTCTGAATCTGTGGTGAATGGAGGAAGATGTGGGTAGGGATGCTTAAAAGGGAAAATTGTTTCATGGAATTTTACATCTCTAGATATAATGATTTTGTTATCCTCTAAAGATAGTAATGTATATCCTTTTTGTCTTTGTGCCAATCCTAAATGCACGCAAGGTTTGGATTTTGAACTGAATTTTCCTTGTTTAGGACCGAGGACAAGAGCATAGGCTAGACAACCAAAGGTTTTCAAATTTTGGTAGTCTACTGGTTTGTTATAGAGGACTTCGTATGGAGTTTTGCCTGAAAGAGGAGGAAGGCAACTTATTTATAATATCTGTGGCGGCTAATAAGCATTCTCCCCAGTAATCTAAAGGAATTTTGGATTGGTGAAAAAGAGCTCTAGCAGTATCCAGTAGATATCTATGTTTTCTTTCCACGATTCCATTTTGCTGTGGTGTGTGGGGGCTAGATGTTTGATGTAAGATGCCTAGGGTAGTGAAATAATGTTTTCCTTCATTAGAGTTACCAAGTTCGAAAGCATTATCAGACCTAACACATTTCACTTTCCTGTTATATTGTCTTTCTGCATAAGTGATGAAATGTTGTATGAATAAGAAAGCTTCTGATTTTGATTCAAGTAATTTGATCCAAAGAGCTCTGCTTTTCTCATCAACAATGCTGAGGAAATATTTTTTATTGTTGTGACTAGGTTGTTTAAAAGGACCACAGATGTCTAAATGAATTAGGTCAAAAATATCAGCACTGGTTGTAACAGAATGGGGAAATGGCAACCTATGATTTTTTGCCCTATTACAACTGTCACATAGAAAATTTGGATCTATATCGGCACGTTTAATAAGTTGAAGTTTCAGAAGTTTATCTAGGGGAGTATGGCCTAATCGTAAATGCCAGAGAACAACATTGTTTGCAACAGAAGAAGAAAGAACATCTTTATTAATGTCATGCTCATTAGCAGCAATCAACAGTTTGTCATTACAAGCAGATTCTAAATGTGTATTACAATTTCTATTCCTTTTGTATAGAAAATCATCTAAGCAAGTAGCATCCAGAACATACAAACCATTTTTCTGAAAAGCAAAAGGAACACATATATTGGTTTCATGGTCCTGCAAAGCACATGTAGATTCACAAGTTATCATTCTAGCCTTTATCTGATGCAGAAATTTCCGAGTAGACAGTAAAAAGAATTTGAAACTTGGAACATATAGCACATGTTGTAGCATAAACTTATTAATTAGTTTAACTGTACCAAAACCTTTAATACATCCAGAATGACCATCAGGCATTTTCACAGTGGTATGGCAGAGAGTAAAATCGTGATCAAGAAACAGATTAATATCACCACATATATGGTCCGTAGCACCAGAGTCTACTACCCACAAGTTGCGAAAATCATTCATAGAGATGGTGTTTAAGGCAGAAACAAGAATTATACCTGCGAACTGATTAAAGAAATTAGTTCCATGTGCAGTGTGGTTTTGTGTTGTCTTCTCAAGATAAGCGCTCAAAGATGCAATCTGGCGAGGACTGAGACCAGGAACAGGTGTGGATTTGTCTTTGATGTGGGTAGTCAACGCCTGAAGTTGTTCGTTGGTAAAGCCCGGAACTGGCAAAGTGGCGGTAGTGTCTGTGGGTGAATCTTCGGTCAAGGCAGCGGACACAGGATTCTTGGGCTTGTTGCGCCAGTAACTGGGAAAAGTTCCATTGACCCAGTAGCAGTCGTCATAAGAGTGCCCTGTCTTTTTACAGTGGGTACATTTGATCTTTGTGGCATCGGGACGGACTGAGGTGATTTTGGGCCCAGAAGATGTACGATTGGTGGAATTAGGGTTTGTAGCGGCGAAGCAAGTCCGTCATCGAGTTCTCCCTTGCGATTCTTGCGAGATTGGCGATGATGTTCCTCCTGGCGCAACATAGAATATACACTATCAATGGACGGTAATGGACTGATCATTAGGATGTTGCTGCAGATGGTTTTGTAAGTGTCGCTGAGACCCATGAGGAAGTCGAAGATGCGTTCATTGTCGCGGAGCTTCAGGACATCCACAGCAGAACAACAGGTACAAGGTGAGAGGTTGACAAGTTGATTTTGTTCGTTCCAAACCTTAATCCAGCGAGTGTAGTATTCATTAATGGAGTCGCGGCCTTGTTCGATGTTGTGAGATTCTTGCCGTAGAGTATAGAGACGCGTCTCTGAAGGGTCATCCCACCGTTTGCAAAGGTTCGCCCAAGCTTGGGCAGCAGTAGGGTAGTAGATTATGCTCTCCTTGATGGACTCGGAGACGGAATTGAAAAGCCATGCCAGAACCATATGATTTGCGTTGTCCCAGTCAATTTGTTTGGAAGAATCGTAGTTGGCACGCTGAATTTCACCGGTGAGGAAACCAATCTTGCTTTTGGTAGAAAGACTGACGATGAAGGCGTGCTTCCAGGTTGAAAAACCCTTGCCATCGAATTTGTGTGTTAATTGTGTGCTGGGACTATCGGAAGGATGAATATAAAGAATCTTGTCTCTTGCGGGTGTTTGTGGTGTGGTGGAAATGTCTCCGGAAGGAGATTTTCCAGACAGAGATGGATCGGGTGTTTTGTTTGTGAGGATTTCGTCGTCTCCGTCAGCCATGGAAAGGGAGAACAAGGGTTTCTTGATTTGTCGATGTGTTGTAGTCTCTTACACAACTGATACCATGAGAGACTTAGAGAACTGAAAATACCTCATTATTATTATGTGTAAAACTATACTGTAAATGTTAAGCAGGGTAAGTACTTATACATGAGTACTTATACAGAAGAAGAAACGGGAATATTAACCTAGAACTAGAGAAGGAAAGTAACGGATATATTGTAATATAATACATGAGAATATATATAGACTTATACTCCTAACAAATTGAGACATGGGTTAGGCCGGTAACATGATAACGAATGACAATAACGGGGCAATTTGATCGGAAACTCACCGGAGTTGCAAAAACGGAGGGATTCGACTTCGGGAAATCTGGAAAACTCGAACTTTCGAGCAATTCACAAAGCCTACTTTGAGGACCTATAACTTGCAGTACAAATCGAGTTAGGCTATGTGTAAGGGCTCAATCGAAAGAGTAAACTTAGATCTACGTATTGATAACAAGAACTAATCCTAACTCGTAACACACAGAAAGAAATTAAGGTCGCAACTCACGAGTTTATACCTTACAGTTTCGGTATGATTTTATGTGCTGGCGAAACCGAAACTTTAGACACCTTGTTCTTCCAAACGGTTGAGAATTGGCTTAGGTCATCAACATGAAAGTTTTAGAGGGATTAGAGCTCTTCAAAACGAGCTAAAGAACATGAAATTTGGATGAGAAACGAAGAAGTTATGGCTAGTCGAAGTTACCTGATTCGAAGGGAAAAACTGGAACTGCAGTTTCGGTTTTTGCAGGGTGGCTACTTTGGCTCAGATTTCCGGTTGATTTAGAACTAGTTAGGGTTTGTGTGAGTTATGGTTTTTTAGAGGGAATATAGGAGAAGACAACAAAGAAGACGACACTCAAAAATTCCTTAAGATGAGAAAGTTATGAAGGTCATAAGATAGGGAAAAACCTGATTTTCTCTTCCGAAAATCCAGCAGATAAAACGACTAAGTGTTCTGGGGCGCGATTCCTGAGATGCGCTGACTCAGCTGGGCATGCCACGTCAGCCCTTTATCAAAATTTTGGCTCTAAACTTCATTTGATCATAACTTTGGCTAGGATGATCCGTTTTTGACGTTCTTTTTATCGATCTTCATGGTTTTCCATAACCTATTTATTGGTATAGGTTTCATGGCCTGGTTTGACCATTCTCAAAAAGTCAACCCTAGCAAGGCTTAATAAGCTTTAAGGTTTCTGGAATTTTATATTGACTTTTAAGTTTCAAAACAATGTTCCAACACTTCCTAAAATCTTTATAATATAGTTGGAGTGTTTAGAAATTTTCCCAAGATTTATTGACTTATAAATCTTATTATTAAATTCATAATACTATTTAATAATATATAATAATTAGGGTTAAATAGGAGAAAACCCCTAAATAAATTTCACAATTCCATATAATAATTTAATATTCATAATTCCATGTAATAATTTAATATTTAATAAAATAAATCACCTAAATTAATTTAAATTAATTTAGGGGTATTTCAGTATATCCCCCATAAAAGATACTTCACCTCGAAGTTTAACAATCAACTAATAGGCACTCACACCGCTTCGGGTGTGCTGAGACAATAATAATTCCAATGAAATTCCATACCATTCCAATCCTTTATTTCCATTTCAACATTCCACTCGAGAGTACCGAAATCAAGTCAAAGTGAATCAAAATATAAACTGAAACAAAACATATCAAAATATAAACTGAAACAAAACACAACCGTGACAAACTACTGTGCCACAATGTAAAACTACGTACATAAATACACCTCTCACACTACTAATGCTGTTCTCCCTCTACTAACAATGCAACAAGGCATAATCCGGATGAGATAACGAAGGAGGAGTATGCCAGTATATCCCCCTTAAAAAAAACTAAGGTACGCCCTCGTACCGCCACTAACGTGAATCACATCAGGATAGCAGAATATCATGCAAACAGATGTGGGTACTTTACTCTCATGGAGTCCTCAGTCTCCCAAGTAGCTTCCTCAACCCCATGATGTTCCCAAAGGACTTTCACCAATTTGACTGATCTGCCTCTCGTTACTCAGACCTTCGTGTCCAAGATCAGAACAGGAGTCTCCTCATACCTCAGTGTAGGCTCAATCTCTAGTCTCTCCGGTTGTAGTACGTGAGAAGGGTCAGGCATATACTTCTTCAACTGAGATACATGAAACACATCGTGTACCTTCCCCAACTCCACTGGTAGCTCGAGTCTATAAGCAACTGGGCCCACTCGCTCCGTAATCCGGTACGGGCCGACATACTTAGGGCTTAGCTTCCCCCTCATCCCAAATCTAAAGATGCCCCTCATCGGAGACACTCATATGAAGACCATGTCTCCCAACTGAAACTCGAGCTCTCTGGTACGCTGATCCCCGTAAGATTTCTGTCTGGACTGCGCTGCCCGCATGTGCTGCTGAATAACCCTGACGTCATCCTGCAGTGTCTGAATATACTCGGGCCCAATCAAGACTGCCTCAGCAGGGTCACTCCATCATAAGGGAGTCCGGCACGGCCTGCCATATAGAGCCTGGAATGGTGCCATGCCGATAGACGCATGGTAAGAGTTATTGTAGGAGAACTCTTCCAGGTGTAGACGCTCTACCCAACTCCCCTGATAGTCTAGAGCGACTGCTCGCAACATATCCTCCAATTTCTGAATAGTCCTCTCAGTCTGCCCATCAGTCTGCGGGTGAAAAGTTGTGCTAAGACGTAGCTGAGTCCCAAATGCCTCCTGCACCTGACACCAAAATCTACTGAGGAAACTAGTGTCACGATCAGAGACGATCGTCTTCGGTACCCCATGGTACCGGATTTGCTCCGTGGTGAACACCTCAGCTAGTTTGGGCACCTTCCATGTGTCCTTGATAGGTATGAACCTAGCTGTCTTGGTTAACCTATCGACTATAACCCATATGGCGTTCAGTCCACCTCTAGCTGGAGGGAGACCGACCACAAAATCCATGCTGATGTCGTCAAACTTCCAGCACAGTACTGGTAGTGACTGAATCTGGCCGCCTGGTCGACGATGCTCAAACTTCACCTTCTAACAAGTGAGGCACCGAGAGACGAAATCAGCTACATCCCTCTTCATCCCGCTCCACCAGAATAATTGCTTCAAGTCCTTGTACATCTTGGTGGCTCCAGGATGTACTGATAATGTCGAGGAATGAGCCTCTGAAAGAATCCTGGTCTGAAGTTCCGTCGCATCCTAAGGAACGCAGAGTCTGCCTCTGACTCGAAGGTGTCCCTCGCTGTCCAGCTCGTAGTCATACTTCAAACCGTCAGTCAACCCGTCTGCTAACTTTTGTCTAATGCCCTGTAGATATACGTCGCTATCCTGGGCTGTGTAAATCTCTCAGCTATCGTGGCCGTCTGTGTCAAAGCTAGGAGTGAGTACACTCTCCTGCTCAAAGTGTCTACCACGGCATTCCCTTTACCTTCCGTGTACTGAAGGTTGATATCATAATCAGCCATAAGCTCAACCCATCTTCGCTGTCTCAAATTCAGCTCCTTCTGAGTCCAGATGTACTTCAGACTCTTATGGTCTGTCATAATCCGAACTGTGGCTCCATACAAGTAATGTCGCCAGATCTTCAAGGCGAAGACTATGGCGAGGAGCTCAAGGTCGTGTGTGGGGTAATTCTCTTCGTGCTTCTTCAGCTGTCTAGAAGCATACGCTACTACTCGGCCATGCTGCATCAGTACCCCACCAATCCCTCTGCCTGAAGCATCGCAATATACCTCGTACCCCTCGTTCCCCTCTGGGATAATCAATACTGGAGCTGTGGTCAAGGCGTCCTTCAGCGCCTGGAAGGAGACCTCACAAGCCTCTGTCCACACAAACGGGCTGTCCTTCTTCATCAAGGAGGTCAAGGGCTTGGCTAGCCTGGAGAAGTCCTTCACAAAGCGTCTATAGTAGCCAGCCAACCCAAGGAAACTCCTAACCTCTGTCATGGTGCGAGGTCTATGCCAGCTCTTCACTGCCTCAATCTTAGCTGGGTCTACTGAAACTCCCTCAGCTGAGATCACGTGTCCAAGAAATGACACCTTGTCCAGCCAGAATTCACACTTGCTGAATTTGGCATACAATTGTTTCTCCCTCAGTGTCTCCAAGACTGTCCTCAAATGCTGCTCATGTTCCTCTTTGCTCTTGGAGAAGACTAGAATGTCGTCTATGAATACGACTACCGACTTATCTAGCTGGGCTTGGAAGAATCTCTGCATCAAATCTATAAATCTCGCCGGTGCATTGGTCAGTCCAAACAGCATCACTGTGAACTCATAGTGGTCGTACCTGGTCCGGAAGGCTATCTTCTCAATGTCTGGCTCAGCTACAGCTACTGGTGATATCCGGAACGCAGATCAATCTTAGAGAACACCTTTGCTCCCCTCAGCTGGTCGAACAAGTCATCGATCCTGGGCAGTGGGTACTTGTTTTTGATCGTGACATTGTTCAGCTCTCTGTAGTCTATACAAAGTCTCATGCTTCCGTCCTTCTTCTTGACGAACAGCACAGGAGCGCCCCAAGGTGAGATGCTGGGTCTGATGAAGCCCTTATTCAGTAGCTCCTGCAACTGCTTCTTCAACTCGACCATCTCTTCAGGGCTCATACGGTAGGGAGCCTTAGCAATCGGTCCCGTGCCAGGTACGAGGTCGATGTTGAATTCAACCTCTCTCAGTGGTGGTAGTCCAGGTAGCTCCTCTGGAAAAACATCGGGGTACTCCGACACAATGGGAACGTCGCTCCTGAACTTCAGATCCGTCCTCAGATCCTGGGCATAACAGTAGTAGGCAGTCGCGCCCTTGGACACTTCCTTCATCAGGGATAATGCCGATACAACCTTCACAGCCGGCTGTTTGGGTTGCATTTGGTATGACACGGTGATCCCTGTAGCTGAATTCAGGAGGAGACGATGCTCTGCACAGTGTATTCTGCCTCGGTACCGCTGTAGCGTGTCCATGCCCACAATTATGTCGAACCCAATGCCAGGAAAGACTATGGCATCAAGTAGGAAGTCTGCTCCCTTGATGTGCATGCTCAGATTCTTGCACTGTTTACTGCATTTGATCAATTCTTTGGATGGCAACAAAACGGAGCAATCATGGATATCCTCTGTGGGGGCATTTATCTTAGTATGGAATGCTTGGGATATGAAGGAGTGGGAGGCTCCAGAATCAAACAGGACGGTGGCCTCCACTCCATTAATTTGGAATGTGCCTGCAATTATTGAGTGAAGTTTTAAGGTTTCTAGTAACTCTTCCAAAGTAGTTGTTCAAGGTTAATTGGTATACCTATGATGATCGTTCCATTGCTCTTTGATTGAGCCTGGTCCAACACATTCAGCCTGACCTCTAAATTTCCAGCTCCTACACGAAGAAATAAGTTCTTAGAATTTCCATTCTTATTGAAAGCTTCATGAGCAGTTTAATGATTACAAAGCTGAAATTGTAAAGTACATGGCTAGATCTGTCTAAAGGTCAGGTTTAATCGGCCAGGTTTCAGGTGAGTCTGGTTAATAAGGGTGGGGGCTGTGTTGGGCTTGATTCTCTTAACCCCATGGTAGATGAGTCTAGCTGCCCCACCAAAGATCAGTACATCACCTGACTTCAGGAGGATCTTGGTGGCAAGGTCCATCCTCTTCTGGTCACCGAATAGGAACTCCGCGTCGTCTCTAAGTGATATGGAAACCACAGGAACTCCTTTGGTGATGGATTCTAGGGATTCATCCTTATCTTGATGCAACCCTAGCTTACCTTCTTTCCATAATAATTGATGATGCAGACGTCTGAGGTTAGGTCTGGGACGGGCTCATCCTCCAATTCTTGTGTTGCCTTAACTGCAGCTCTAATGATGGCCTGCAGTTCCTCCGGGATTGGTGGCACCTCCACTTCTTCATAGCTCTTGGTGGTGTGGTTCCACTTGTTACCTAGGCACATGATCTTCACCTTCATGGTTGAACCATTCTTGAAGGTAGGGGTATAAAAATTTCCTTCCTTCACACCTAACTCCCCGATCTTGAGGATCAATGCATACTGGACTGCGGGGGTCAGGTACTCTCGTAGTAAGATCATCCCGGGTCGCAAGACCTCACACTTCTCTGGTGGGTGTGGTTTGGCTTCAAAAGGGATGTTGGGTGTGGTATAGGGCAAAATAGGAAAGCAAATATCGAAAGCTGAAGAACAATTGCCATTAAACAAATAAGTGAAGGTTCACAACTGGAGATGAAAGGTTCGAAACGAAACAAAATGAAGGGTTTATAGTTCATCCCTTTTACATTGACAGCGAAAAACTAGACAACTGAATGTAAAGAAATAAGGGTCTAGGCCTCTTCATGAGGAAAATAGTCCTCACCAGTTGAACTCGGGTCATCACTTGCTGCCTCGACGCGGTCCACCATGTTAAGGACTGGTGCCTTGCCCGGCCTCTGGGGGTAGTTCTGTCCCGGCCTCTGTGGATGACTCTGGGCAGGGCGACTGGTAGATGGTCCAGCACCTCCTGTGCCACCTCGACCTCCTCCAGTAGTAGTAGCAACTGGGGCTCTAGCAGGGTTCCCGGTGCGTGGCTTGTAGTTTCTGGAATCCGGGTTTAGGAAGCATTCGAACGATCTGTGCCCCTTCCTACCGCAGTGGTGGCAGTCCACCAGGTTGCCCTTACAATCCTTGCCCGGGTGGTCCTTCTGGCACCACTTGTAGAAGAACTTTCTCGCAAGTTGGTTCCCTGTTTCAGTTTCAAGGTAAGTAATTGGGATAATAAAATGTAACCACTTTGGAGTTTCTAATTTATCTCACCCTTAAATGGCTGGGAGCGGAGTGGCTCAGCATTAGTGTATGAGGGGACCATAGCCTTCTCGTTCCTACCCTTGTAGAACTTTCCCTTCCTCTCGTAGTTCTGGGAAAAGTTTCCTCCATTTCCTCTTTCTCCATCCCCCTTCCTCTTGCCTAGCACAGAGTCCTGGTAGGCAATGGTGGTCTCACAATCATTCGCATCATCCGCTAACTCCTGTGGTGACAATATACGTTAGTGGAGAAACCTTTGCGTACCAAAAATTTTAAATCATATTACATACCTGTAGGGTCATCCCTCTGGTGGAACCGATCATAGTCATGATCTTGAAGTTCAAGCCGGTAGGAATTTGTCCACCAAATATCTTGGGGCGTAAGCCCTCTCCAATAACAGCAAGTAGCTCAAGAACTTATTGTAGTTCTCAGCAACAGAAAGACTCCCTTGCTTCAGCTGCTCGAACTCACTCCTCATCCTCTTCTGTAGATAGGATGGATAAAATTTAGCTCTCAGGGCCACTAGAAATGCCTGGAAGTCAAAGTTCGCCTGGGCCGTCAGCTCGGCTCTAGCAGTCTGCCACCATCGATGCGGGTCCCTGAAGAAAGTAGGCCGCTATGTCCACCTGGCGATTCACTGGAACATGCAGAGAGGTGAAGGCCTTCTGCATCTCGTCTATGTATTTCTCTAAGTCTTCGGTTCTGGTTGGCCTTCATAGATGGGAGGACGAAGGTCGTTAACCGCCTTCAGCCAGTTGAACTCCCGGGGACCATTCGTGGTGGCGGTGGTGGCTGTGGGATCTGAGCCTGCTGCTGGGCCAATGCAGCTGTCACAATCTGCGCTATGACCTCCGGGGTGACAGCGTCGGGTCCATAGCCTCCTGAGGGACCAGCTCCTCCTCTTCCTCCTCTTCGAGACATCTAGCTGGTATGACGGTTTTGTACTCAGAAGGCGTATTGTAAAGTCTAACTATCTATGTATTAATAATGAAATATTTATAACGTCCTAAGGACGGTTCATAGTACGTGAAGTAAACATAAGTAGTAAGTATGGGGTAAGGTCACGCGCCTTTCTGGAATTCTCACTTCCCAATTCTACCCCAGTTCCCCAGTTTTAAGTGCACCTATAATCTAAGTGTTTCACTCGGCTTGTCTTCTCGGGTTCAGAGCGTAACACGCTCTGATACCAATTTCTGTAACGCCCCTATTTATCATATTTATAGTGGAAATAAAATACTAAAGGTGTACAGACCATCGGGTTCCAAACACCCGGTACCAAACCTCACCAAAATACAACTTAATGATTACAACTGTCACGGCCTGAACCTCGAGAAAACTTAACAGAATTAAAACAGAAATTTACACATAAACTCTCAAGCCTAATCCCATCCCAATCACTCTTTCTATTCGTGGCCACCTGTAAAAATAACTTGTACCTGCAAGATAAAACCAAGCAGCCCACCCCAAGAGGGGTGGGTCAGTTCCCTGGAATGGAACTGGTACGTCCTCCAAAAACAAACTTAAATACAATTCTAAATAATTAATAGTAGGAAAATAAACACTTAAACCACACAGAGGAACAAGGCACTTCACAAATCTTCACACCAAATAACAAATTAAGATAAAGATAAATAACAGAAAGATAAAGTTAGTGAAACAAAATCACATCATGTGTTAGTGAACATCCATTTCCTTAGTTAAACCCAATTCCCGTTAGGAGTAGAAAGACTCAGATAGTCACAAAGGACTAGGAATAAAGATAGATCCAAGAACCAATAACTCAAGAATGGAATAATTCAAGGGAGAGATGGCCCCCACCGCCAAGTACGTCCTTTTAGGACAGGGATATACACCCCTCACTGTCTATCACGTCCCTTTTTCGGGATAGGGGATATACAGCCCCTCACTGTCTATCATGTCCCTTTTTGGGACAGGGGATATACAGCCCCTCACTGTCTATCACGTCCCTTTTGGGACAGGGGATATCAGCCCCTCACTGTTACCATTGAAGACGCGCGCACGTCGAAACCTCAAGAACCAGCTCATGGATGAAACGATATCCAGAGTCAAAAGAAAGAATTTCCAAGATTGACCTTTTTCCAAATCCCCACTAGATCACTAACTACCTAGAGCAATACCAAAACACTCAGTCCTACAGAGTGCAGAAGCGTAAACCCTAAGCAGTCAATGTCTAACGGGGTAACCGAATAGAAGGAACCAATACCCACGTAAGTTTCACATTCAAGGCTCAGTTAGTCACATAAGCTGAGTTAGTCACACAACCATTTCCTTTATAGAAATTCCTCTTAAAGTCAGTTAGCGTTTTCCGAAAACGTCTCATACGTCAATCAGCAAAAGTAACGGAGTACGAGAAATTGTACCTGGTATGTGAAGAACAATAACTAACTCGAATGAGTGATTCCCCAATAGTAACCTATAATTAAGGTGTTCCAAGTGTCGATTAGTTAAGGGACTTATAAACTAAACAACCCTCCTTTCCTGCTGATTAGTAGTTCCAGGTTTACCATTATTCTCTTACAAAGGTTTGGGCTTGACTTGTTAACTAAATCCTTTGTTAGGCCCATTTCGTTTAGTTTGGAATGATTTAGAATTTATTCCTGAGAGTGGCCCAAACTCTTTTTGAATTGTTTAAGTGGGCTTTTGGAGTTCATAGACTTGGGCTTAGTAGGTTAGCCCAAGACCGTGTTACGTTTATGTTGTGTAATTAAACCCTTAAGTTAATAGTGACTATTTAATTACACACCGATTAAAACCTAAGGTTTAACATATATATATAATCTACTTAATTATAACTATCACAAGGAATATTATTTCCCTCAACTATTTTAATGTATTTATATACATATATATTTATATATATATCTTTATGTATTAAGATTTATCCATAACATTTTCAGGAAATTTTATTGCATTTATTAATGTTTAATAACTTCTAGGCATAACACAACCGACATATGGTTTAATAAATAAAATGTTTTCCCTTTATTTATTTTATAAATATAAGTATACCGGTATTAGCATTTAACTAAGACATCCCCTATGTAACTTATGATATTTAAACTATCTTATTACTACAACCTTTAACTGCATTCCAAGTATGTTTCATTAAATATTACTTTTACTATATCCTAGGATACTAGCTCTTATAACATTTAGTTATTATAAGTGTTAATTTATTAGCTTCCACTTTTACCCTAAGTTACCACTTTACTCCCTTTTATATATTTGTAAATATATATATATATATATATATTCATATTTCCCTTAGTTTTAATTAAAAATATTAACTCCCATATAATATAATAAATAAAACGTAAAATAATTAAATTCCTTGATTTACATAAGTTTCTACTTAAATATATATATACATATATGTAAATAATTTCACTTCTATTAAAAACTAATACCTAAACATTTATAAACTTACTGTTATAAAATATTAATTTAGTGTTCCAAATTTTCCCAGCTTAAAAAGTTTATTAACAAACCATACTCTAATTTTTGGTTACATTAAAAACTATATATTATAAGTTATTCTTATGAAAAACTCACAAACACAATTTTTAAAACCTTTTACCATTGCCCAAAAATCCCCACATTTAATACACAGTAACTATAACATTTTAGACATATTATAAAATTTTTATTTCATAAAAATATCTTTTTAATTTAGCCAAATAATTCCAGAAAACCCGTAACTTGCAAAAATCATAACTTATGTTTAAAAACTCCAAAACCATAATAATTTACATCAAAATAAACTAGATTAAATAAGGAATCTATGGTTAAAATTTCAAGTCAAAATACATTCGGGAAGGTTTTTAAATCAATTCAACAAGTTAGGGTTATTTACTGGAACTTATAAAAACTTAAATAAACTTAAACTGAAACGTTTTAATCTCGTCCGTCTGTTTCTTTTAACTACGATCAGACGGCCGAGAATCGTCGAGTTCTTCAGCTATCCCTAAACCCGATTCGAGTACTAATTCGCCTATTCCTCACAATCTACACAACCAAATCGAGTGATTCTTGTTTATATAGTTTCGAAATCAAATTCCGGTTCTAATGATGCTAATTTCCCCAATTATAATGCAGTATTCAGTGGATTTCCAATTCAGTTCGAAGTTTAGGGTTCATATTGGATAAGAATTCGATTCGAAAACAAATCTAACAAATTCTCCTATCTAACACGTAATTGATGAAATTGAGACATGGGGTTAGGCCGGTGTTTTAGGGGTGGTGGGGAACATGATAACGAATGACAATAAGGGGCAATTTGATCAAAAACTCACCGGAGTTGCAAAAACGGAGGGATTCGATTTCAGGAAATCTGGAAAACTCAACTTTCGAGCAGTTCACGAAGCCTACTTGGAGTACCTATAACTTGCAGTACTTACAAATCGAGTTAGTTATGTGTAAGGGCTCAATCGAAAAGAGTAAACTTAGATCTATGTATTGATAACAAGAACTAATCCTAACTCGCAACACACAGAATGAAATTAAGGTCGCAACTCACGAGTTTATACCTTACAGTTTCGGTTTGATTTATGTGTTGGCGAAACCGAAAATTTAGACACCTTGTTCTTCCAAACGGTTGAGAATTGGCTTAGGTCATCAACATGAAAGTTTTAGAGGGATTAGAGCTCTTCAAAACGAGCTAAAGAACATGAAATTTGGATGAGAAACGAAGAAGTTATGGCTAGTCGAAGTTACCTGATTCGAAGGGAAAAACTGGAACTGCAGTTTCGGTTTTTGTAGGGTGGCTACTTTGGCTCAGATTTCCGGTTGATTTAGAACGAGTTAGGGTTTGTGTGAGTTATGGTTGTTTAGAGGGAATGTAGGAGAAGACAACAAAGAAGACGACACTCAAAAATTCCTTAAGATGAGAAAGTTATGAAGGTCACAAGATAGGGCAAACCTGATTTTCTGTTCCGAAAATCCAGCAGATAAAACGACCAAGTGTTCTGGGGTGCGATTCCCGAGATGCGCTGACTCAGCTGGGCATGCCACGTCAGCCCTTTATCAAACTTTTGGCTCTAAACTTCATTTGATCATAACTTTGGCTAGGATGATCCGTTTTTGACGTTCTTTTTATCGATCTTCATGGTTTTCCATAACCTATTTATTGGTATAGGTTTCATGGCCTGGTTTGACCATTCTCAAAAAGTCAACCCTAGCAAGGCTTAATAAGCTTTAAGGTTTCTGGAATTTTATATTGACTTTTAAGTTACAAAACAATGTTCCAACACTTCCTAAAATCTTTATAATATAGTTGGAGTGTTTAGAAATTTTCCCAAGATTTATTGACTTATAAATCTTATTATTAAATTCATAATACTATTTAATAATATATAATAATTAGGGTTAAATAGGAGAAACCCCCTAAATAAATTTCACAATTCCATATAATAATTTAATATTCATAATTCCATGTAATAATTTAATATTTAATAAAAGAAATCACCTAAATTAATTTAAATTAATTTATGGGTATTTCATATTTCTCGCCCAATGCGTAGTGGGAAGACGTGGGACGTCGTGGAAATGCCATTTTACACATCATGGGAGCATAAACTTCCGATATTATTAGTATTTAAGCCCCTAGAAGTCATTTGTAATCATTGGAGCTTTCACTTCCACATTTCAAGAAGAGAGAGAGAGAGTCATATTGAGAGAGATAATATTTTCGAGAGATCTTAGTGAGACTTTGTCATTTAGCATAGGTATTTATTACCTAGAGAGCATACAGAACACTCCCCTTTACTCCTTGTTATGCATTGATCTACGCCGAGAGTAGAGCGAGTGTTGGATGAGATAGAGTACCTCTGTCGAATCCCAAGATGGAAGCTAGGTTGTAATTCACATTGAATTTCAATATAAGCAGAATCCTATCTTGTCAATTTTACACAAAAGCTTCCGCATTATCTCCTTGGCAATTACTTATCTCTAAGCAGGGTTGGTCTGAGACTAACACCTCAGACCTACTCGGTCAGCACCTCGATCCTATCAAGTGGTATCAGAGCCTGTGTTGGCTGACATATCTCTCAAGATGGTCGAAATCTCCTACTCAGAAAAGGCTGAGTCAGGCACCACCAGTTTGGTGTGCTTGATGGCTCACAATGGTGAGAAAACCGCTCATGATCAGGTAAGTGAGACTCCTTCTGCGTTGAAAATTTGCAGATATTGTGGTTATGATGGTCATACGGACACTTCCGGTAATAAACTATGTCATGATTTGTCATTTAATATATATCGTGTGTCTGCAATTATCAAAGATCGTGATCTTTACTATAATAGTTCTTCATCATTGTCGAAGAGGGGACCCAAGTATACCTGGGTTCCCAAAACTAACCAGCTGTTTTTTGCAGACAGAGTGACTCGGAACAATGACTCTTGGTTTCTAGATAGTGGTTGTTCAAGATATATGACAAGAAACCAAGTTGAGTTTACGACTCACTCTGACCATCAAGGGGGAAAGGTTACTTTTAGAGACAACATGCACAAAAAATCATAAGAATTGGCTCCATTGGTAACCCCTCTTTATTTAAAGTTCATAATGTTTACTTAATTGTTGTTATTGGACATAGTCTCTCAAGTTCTCTCAAATTTGTGAATTCTTCAATCTTATGTTATAAGATTTATGACTCTATCACTCGTGATTGTAAGGAAATATGGTTTATGACTCTAATACTGGTGATCTTAAGGCAATATGGCACGTATTGACATGAATATCTGATATATATATATATATATATATATATATATATATATCACGTGCAAAAAGCAAGCAGACTCGGTCTGTGAATCATGTACCAAAGCAAGCCGACTATCTCTATGAATCTTGTGCAGAAAGCAAGCTGACTCGCTCCAACTTCAAGTACTTTGAAGACTACGGTATTTTTGATCAAAATGTTACCATTATGTATGATAGTACCAGCTAAGCTCATCAAATTCTATAATTCCATGCTCGCACTAAATTATAAAATGAGTTCTCATTTCTTACAAGATTATGTGGAGATGAACTTAATCTAATTAACTAAGTTTCCACATACTCCAGCTTGCTGATATCATCACCAAGGCATCACCCATGGTTGCATTTGAGCTCTTTCGCACATACCATGGCATGACTCATTATGACTGAGGGAGGTTGTATCTCCTCTCCCTCTTGGAGGCAGATTCTAGGGACTCGAGTATAGTCTCTCTGGCACCATACTTTCCTTAGTTATCTTGTTCGACTAAACTTTGTCAATAAATGTTTATGAAAACCCGCCAAGTTGTTTCTTTACCAATTCGACCAAAGCACCCACATCTACCATCCCATGACGACAAAGCACAAATTATCCTAACCCTCAAACCACTCCTACTCACTCTCCCACTCAAATCCGAAAACCCTCCAAACAAGGCACTATTATTATCCCAACTCCCGAAACCATCACAAAGTCTCCCATGGCCGTCTCACCATACAAAAATCCCATCCACTTTGGGTCCATCATTACTAATGCCCAACTCACCCTACATCCCTAGTCGATTACCCAACCTACCTTGCCCAAGCTCCACTACTATCTCTGTGGAAGCCCTTGTCACTCCTACCGAACCTATTACCACTACCACTGAAGCAAAATTCACTCCCTCTCACTACCTAAATCCATCACAACCCCTTCCCTTCATTCGACCAAGAAATACTGCTAGAGTCAATCTGCAGACAGAATCGGTCTGGCTAAAATACCCACGTAGTTGAAGTGAATTTCCAAAAAAAGGGAAAGAAAAGAAAAAAAAGGAAAGAAAGATAGAAATTCCATGAGAAGGCTAAAACAAAGCAAATTATGATCATCTCTTCAACTTATAGAATATGTACTCTTGCTCCAGCCTCCACTTCCAAGAGTGGAACTTGCGTGACTCTGGTTTGCGCTTCACAGCAACGCTAGCTTGCACATATGGGTATGAATACTTTGGCTAATACGCTTCACTACCACGGTAAGCCACATCTAGCACTCTCTTGAGATTCAGAATGAATGGTCAATACCAAGATGCATACCAAGTCCCACACCCTATTTCCTAGCCTACACCCCCGATCCCCACACAATACTCTGATTATTCATACCCCTGACCATACTTTCAACCTATCTCAAACTTTGTTTATCTTGGCGGTGTTTTTATCAAACTTTGGTAGACTCAGTCGGTTGACTATTTAGCCATGTGATTGCTTATGGATGTCAGACAGACTCTCCCTGATTTGCCAGATGATGTCAAAAAGGGGGAAAGCGGTGAATCCCACTCTCACTAAGAGGAATTAATATTTTTGGTGGTAGAAAGACTTAAATTGCACTTATGGACTCTGCCCTCCTTGATGGTCAAGAAGACTGTTTCTGTTTAAGCTTAGTTTAATTCTATTATGCTCCTCTCTTGCTGGTCTTGTCTTAAATGACGTGCTCAAACTTAGGGGGAATATTGGACTAAGGGGGAATCAATCAACGAGAGGTTGGTTCCAAGCTTGCTTTTCTTGTGTCTTTTTTGCAGGTTAACTCGCGCTACGAGATTCACTCAAGTGGTTTTTGGCATCATCAGCAAAAAGGGGAAATGTATGAAGATATTAAAGTTTTGCTGAAGATTGCCAAAGCCTAGCTACCAGCAAGAGTCGGCCTAAAAATTGATGCAACGAAAAGAGACCAAGTCAAAGAGAGTATGAGTTTAGCGAACAGTAACTCCCACTGCAGAACAAGTCATCCAGAGCCTGCCCACAGACAAAGATCTCGATAAACGTAGTTTGGTTGTCAACCAACTCGATATGTCAAGCGGTTTGCATTCATATCATCATATAAATGATTCACAACTTAAGGGGGAACTTTATCTCATCTTTGACTTAGTCGGTTCCCTTTGCCATCATCATCGAAAAGGGGGAATTTATTGGAACCCAAGGTTTTGCTGATAATGGCAACAGAGTAACTCTGGTGACAGAAGAACTTTCACTGATAATAGCATCAGAGTAAGTCTGGGCGGCGAAGAAGCCTGACTGTCGAAGGAGTCGTTCTGGGACATAATATTCTCTTGGAAAGTTCTGGAAGCTTAAAGGAGAACCTCTACTGTCAAAACGTGGAGAAATTCAAGGAAGTAACTGTCAAACACGTTCATATATGTTCAGGCCTGAAAATCAAGGCAGTCAAGCTAAAAGAGCACCAGAACGAGTCCCTCTACAGGGTAGTTGAGATATTTCCCGCCCAATGCGTAGTGGGAAGACGGGACGTTGTGGAAACGCCATTTTACACATCTTGGGAGCAGAAACTTCGGATATTATCAGTATTTAAGCACCTAGAAGTCATTTGTAATCGTTGAAGCTTTCACTTCCACATTTCGAGAGAGAGAGAGTAATATTGAGAGAGATAATATTTTCGAGAGATCTTAGTGAGACTTTGTCATTTAGCTTAGGTATTTATTACCTAGAGAGCATACAGAACACTCCCCTTTACTCTTTGTTACGTGTTGATCTACGTCGAGAGTAGAGTGAGTGTTGGATGTGACAGAGTACCTCATCGAATCCCAAGATAGGAAGCTAGGTTTGTAATTCACATTGAATTTCAATATAAGCAGAATCATATCTTGTCAATTTTACACAAAAAGCTTCCGCATTTTATCCTTGGCAATTACTTATCTCTAAGCAGGGTTGGTCTGTGACTAACACCTCAGACCTACTCGGTCAGCACCCCCGATCCTATCAAAGAGTCCATTTTTACACCATGAAAAGAGTTAGAAAAGATACTCCCTAAGCTGTCAAAAAAACTCAAACAGAAAGTATCTTCTACAGTAGTCTTAAACCATACTTTGTCACTTTACTTGTACTAACTTGTTTAGCTTACCTACTATGCATATCCACGAGTTTATATTGAAGAGAGAGTTAACCTCTAAGAATCAGCTAAATACAGACTTAATGACCAATGAAAATCTCCAAGGGAAATCAGTTCTTTAAAAACGAAATCAGCACCAAGGAAAAATCAGATTTGAGCTTGTTATACATGGAAGTTACCTGATTTCTTCTAGCCATAACTTGCTAATTCTCTTAAGGTTTCTACAAATAGTTTGTAACACCCCAACTCTTAAAACCGGGATCATCTCATAAACCTCCAATTATTCTCATTAACAACACAGCGGGTTAGAAGGGAAAAATGGTGCCAAACCAAAGAAGACACATAGAGCGTCCGGCCACCTCTGGCCGGATGAAAATAGAGATACGTGGGGCATCCGGCCGCCTATGGCCGGATGAAAGTAGAATACAGGCAAGGTAAAATATAGTGCGGTCGGTTGCTTGTGACTGGCCAAAAGCTACTAGTAAGGGTAAAATTGTACTTATTCATGTAAAAGGACAGGCTGGCAGCATGAGAACGGGTGCAAGAACACTATAAATAGGGTGTACCCCCATGAAATAAGATACGCTATAATTGGCAATAAGACTTAAGCTCGATTCTAGCAAAAGACTCTCTCTCTCTCTCTCTCTCTCTCTCTCTCTCTCTCTTCTCCCTTACGAAACTTGTGATCGAAACCCAGGTAACGTAGAATAGTAAGGAAGATTGAATTGGATTAGGATGAATACTTCGTTTCATTTGGCGCCGTCTGTGGGAAACGAACAGCTAGAAGCAACCACAAAACCACGTAGAAGCCGGGAAATGATCTTTGACGTCGGTAAGAAAAAAATCTAAAATAACTGATCGTGT
Source organism: Limonium bicolor (assembly GCA_023374045.1). Lineage (NCBI taxonomy): Eukaryota > Viridiplantae > Streptophyta > Magnoliopsida > Caryophyllales > Plumbaginaceae > Limonium > Limonium bicolor. The sequence goes on along the minus strand of CM041781.1, from coordinate 232,004,544 downwards.
TTTTTGCAGGATCTAAGCACAGGGAAATGGCTCCAAGATCTAAGAAAGCACCGAAGAACACCGCCGAGGATAAAAATCGTGTTGAAGAGGAAATTAGTTCCGAAATGCCAGAAGCTATCTCCAAGAAAGATCTCGAGGATATGCTGAAAGGATTGGTCAGATCGATCGATGAGAGGATCGTGGAAGGAAATGAGACTCTCCAACAAGAACTGATGCAAAGAGACGAGGAATATCAAAGAAAATGGGATGAAACTAAGGCTATAGAACTGTTGAAAAACAAGGATTCAAAGGGAAGTACTGTCGAAGAGAGCAAGGACCAAAAGAAAACTACAACTATTATTGAGGAGGAGACAGAAGAGGACGATCAGATAGACATGAGCCTTTATCCCTTCTCGGAGAGGATAAGGAGAGCGAAACTTCCGCCGCACTTCGTTGCTCCGGCGATTGAGAAGTACGATGGAACAGGGGACCCCGCTCAGCATATCAAAAAATTCATGTTCGCCATGAATACTTAAGGGATTAGTTCCCTCGCTCTCTGCAACCTATTTCCACCGCAGTCCATCACCAGTTTCAAGCAGCTAACCGAAGAATTTCAACAATACTTCGCTGCGAGAAAGAGGGTGAAGAAGGAGACGATAGGACTGATGGATGTCAAACAGCGGAAGGGAGAAACTGTGAAGGGGTACAGTGAGCGCTTCCACAAGAAGGTTGCGAAAATTGATGATATCGATGATAAAATTCTGATCAAAGCTTTTGGTAATGGCTTGACTCAGCCTCGACTTGCTGGAAAAATTGCAACCAAAGCGCCAAAAACTCATGGAGAATTGGCAGAGATGATACATGACTTTATGAAATCCGAAGTAGCAGAGAATAAGACTAAAGAGTTAGCAGATAGCTTCAGAAATACGACTGCGTCAGAGAAGAAAGAAGGACAAGGTGGAAGCGCCAGAGGAGTGGGGCCGAGGTATAAACCATATTACAGATCAACTGTCGGGTCTTCCTCCCAAGGGCTGCAGCATCAGGGGGCAAGGACCGTTGTCTATATCGACCCAGGAAAGTATGCTGCTGCAGTAAGAGAGGGATACCTTCCCCAGCCAAGAAGACCGTCACAAGGGGAGATTCCAGTAGCATTCTGCGAGTATCATGGAAATCGCAGCCAACGGATGGTAAATTGTGCTACCCTGGCCAAAGAACTCCGAGTCATTGAAGAGAATAAGAAGAAGGGAAAACAACAGGCCGGAGCACAGAAGCAATACGGCGGTCAGCAGAGTAACGCCCAGAATGCACCACGAGGCCGACAGGAGGAGGAAGTCCAACCCAGGCTTGACCACAGCAAATCGGTTGGTATGATAACAGGTATGTGGGGAAGGAAAGAAAAAGTTTTTTCCCTTTTTTCACTGACAGCAAACTTCTTAAAAATAAGACTTATCATAGATTATCATCCGAAAAATCGAGCATATAGGCATAATTTTTGTCAAGCATTGCGATAAGAAGTAAAGAGAAATGGTATTTTCATTTTTACATTATGTCTACAGTAAACCCCCCCCCCCCCCTTTTTTTCCCAAAAAGAAGGCTAACAAAACTTTTTCTAAGAAAACTCACAGGACTTTTTTCAGAGGTAGGACCACTAACCCCTAATGAAAGAAAAAGGCACATTCATGAGGTGCATCAGGAACTTCCAGAAAGAAAGGCCGCCAAAAAAGAAAGTTTTCCTCTAATTTTCTTTTCCGATGAGGATGAAGATGGAGTGTTATACCCGCACAATGATCCGCTTCTCATTCGCGCATAAGTAAACGATCGAATGATGGAAGAAATCCTGATTGACAGTGGGGCCGGAGCAAATGTCATATCAGCAGAAGCAGATAAAAAGCTAGAAGTGCCTGAGGACCGGATCAAGCCATATTCTGCGGTTCTAGGAGGGTTTATAGGTGGGGTCTCTACCACGTCTTCCGGAAGTATAGATTTTACAATGACTCTGGGTCAAGGAGATGAAAGGAGAATAGAGAAACTCACGACTTTTATTGTGCAAGGCCTTTCTGGATATAACATGTATCTCGGAAGACCAAGAATCAATGCTTTTTATGTTATATGTAGTACCCATCACTTGAAATTGAAGCATTTAACCACCAGTGGGAAATTGGTTACGGTAAAAGGAAGCCAAAGAATGGCCCGAATGTGCGAGGTACGCATCATGGACAGCCTTCCTAGTGAAGAGATGGTCAAAACTGTAGGATCAAAAAAGGAATTCAATGGAAAGTTACCACTCCCACCACTCCCAGAGCCAAGTCATGAATAGGAAGGACATCAAACGACTCAGCCCCCCCCAGAGAGGTACATTTAAAATCTGACCCTTCTAAGTTTTTTAAAATAGGAACTGCATTTGACAGCGGGGAACAAACTCACTTAATGAGGTTTCTGGAAAAAAGAAGGGCGACATTCGCCTGGAGCACGGGCGAAATGCCTGGAATAGATCCAAGCGTTATCCGGCATGAGCTCAGAGTGGATCCAAAGCATCCAGCAATCAGGCAAAGGAAAAGAGTGATAGGGCAAGAAAGGGATTCGGCAGCGCGAGCCGAGGTCCAAAAGCTCCTCAAAGCCGGATTCATCAGGGAGGTAACATACCCACGATGGCTGGCTAATGTTGTCATGGTAAAGAAAGAAAACGGGAAATGGAGAATGTGTGTAGATTTCACATATTTGAATAAGGCATGTCCTAAAGATTTCTATCCCCTACCATCAATAGATAGATTGGTAGTTTCAAATGCTCAGAGTTCTGTGTTAAGTTTTCTAGATGCATTCTCCGGCTATAATCGGATTAAAATGAAGGAAGAGGATTCGGAAAAAACATCCTTCATCACTTCAGCCGGAACATTCTGTTACAGAGTAATGCCTTTTGGCCTAAAAAATGCAGGGCTACCTTTCAGCGAATGATTGATAAAGTGTTTTGTCAACAACTCGCTCAAAATATGGAAGCTTATGTTGACGATATAGTTGTAAAAAGGCCATCAAAAGAGCAACACATGAAAGATTTGGAGGAAACATTCGATACTCTGGACAAATACCAAATCAAGCTGAATCCGGAGAAGTGTGTATTTGGTGTGACTAAAGGAAGGTTTCTTGGCTTCATTGTTGGACAGCGAGGTATTGAAGTGGACCCAGAAAAAAGTCAAGCAATTCTCAACCTTTCTCCACCCAAAATATCAAGGATGTCCAAGCTCTGAATGGGTGGCTCACAGCATTAAGCAGATTTTGTTCCAAGCTTCAGGAAAAATCAATCCCGTTCTTCAATATCCTAAGGAAGAACAACAAATTTTAGTGGGGACAAGAGTGTATAGATGCATTCGAAAAGATCAAAGAAATGCTCCGGGATCTGCCTAAGTTGGGTGTGCCTGCCCCTGGCCAAGACCTCTACCTTTATTTGTCCGTGACAGATTGGGCAGTTGCGGCTGTCTTGATCATGGAGGAGAAAATGGAAATACCAGTATATTATACCGGTAAAATTTTAAGCCCAGTAGAGGGACGATATACAAACATAGAGAAAATTTTGTTCGCATTAGTGGTGGCATCAAGAAAATTACAGCCCTATTTTCAGTCACATTGGATCTTTGTCAGGACAAATTGGCCGCTTAAGCAAATAGCGAACAACCCAAATGCTTCCGGCCGGATGGTGAGCTGGACAGTGGAGCTAACACAATATGAAATTCACTTCTTGCCCAGAACAGCAATTAAGTCCCAAGCCTTGGCAAATTTCATGACAGAAGTGAACTTTGCAAAAGAAGAGAGACAGCCCCAAAACCCATACGTTATCTTAGTTGACGGAGCCCGATGCAAAACTGGGGCAGGGGTCGGAATAGTAGTACAAGCGCCGGATGGACAAAGCTTAAACTATGTCTTTCGACTAGACTTTGACATTACCAACAACGAAGCTGAATACGAAGCCCGTATCCAGGGTTTGGAGGTGGCTACCGCCATGGGGGCAACAGGTCCCATAGGAAGATACCCTCTCTATTCTTTCCTTCTTATAAAATCTTGGTGGAAATAAAACTCATAAATTTTTACTTTTCGCAGAATTAGAAGTATACTCAGATTCTATGTTGGTAGCAAGACAAAATGACAACGTCTCTGAGGTCAAAGAAGAAAAGCTATGGAAGTACTTGCTCAAAGTCCAGGAGCTAAAAGCAAATTTCCAAATATGTGAGTTAAACCACCTTCCTCCAAGGAGAACGTCGAGGCTGATGCCTTGGCAAAATTGGCATGTATGGCCGAAATGGTACCCAATGAAATATGGCTAGAAGTTAAAACTGTGTCAAGCATAGATGAAGTTCAAGTATTTGCTGTGGAATCGAGTGTCCAGACAGAATCTTGGATGACTCCAATCATAGATTACATACGCCAAGGAAAGTTGCCGGAAGAAGAAAAGGAGGCCAGAATAATAAAAAGGCGGGCCGCATCCTTTTTCATTGAGAATAACCAGCTATATAAGCGATCTTTCGCAAGGCCAGCGCTGAAATGTGTTACCATGGCCGAAGGGGCAGAACTAATAAAAGAGGTACATGATGGATCCTGTGGAAACCATCAAGGAGAAAGAACCACAACGCACAAAATCTTGAGGCTCGGATACTTTTGGCCAAAAATGATGGAACATTGCAAGGAATATATACAAAAGTGTCTCAAGTGCCAAGAACACGAAAACAAAATACACAATCCTCTGGCAGAACGAAAATTTATCCTCTGCCCAATCCCCTTTTCTATGTGGGGATTTGATATTGTTGGACCATTCCCAGAAGCGTCACCTGGGAGGTTCAAGTTCATGTACGTCGCCATCGACTATTTCACAAAATGGGTCGAGGCAATGCCCACTATCTCCATCACAGCTAGAAAATCACAAGAATTCATTTGGAAATATGTGGTATGTAGGTTTGGCATACCAAAGGCAATAATAACTGATAACAGAGCGCAATTCAATTGCGAAAGCTTTCGGGAATTCTGTGAAGAATGGAAGATCGACTTAAGGTTCGCATCGGTGGCTCACCCCCAGGCAAATGGACAAGTTGAGAATGTGAATGGTCAGATAGTAAAGGCAATAAAGAAAAAGCTCGATGAAAGAAAGGGAAAATGGGCAGAGTTGTTACCCCAGGTCCTTTGGTCATACAGGACAACAGAAAGGGGGCCGACAGGAGAAACACCCTACAGACTAACATATGGATTAGAGGCTATCATTCTGGCGGAAATTGTGGTACCATCAGTAAGGTGGGAATCGTAAGATGAAGAAGTCAACAATCAGGGAATACGGGACCATCTAGACGTCCTCGAGGAAACTAGGGTGGCCGCCGCAGTAAGGATGGCGAAAGATAAATCCAAAGTAGAGCGATATTTCAACCAAAGGATAAAAGAGCGGAGTTGTGCTCCAGGAGAGTTAGTTCTCCAAGATGTTAAACAGCCCAAGAAACTAGAGCCCCAATGGGAAGGACCGTACATCACACACCAAAAGACGGGACGAGCTTCATACCGCCTAAAAAATGGTGAAGGGTACGAATTGCCGCATTCTTGGCATGGGGAGTGTTTGAAAAAATTCTGTATGTAAAATCTATGATTCTTCAATAAAGAGGTATTATTTTTTGAAAAGAGTAAAAGAAAGCACCGGCCAACGAGCCGCAGGCTATCATGCCTCGAAAGTAAGCACCGGCCAACGAGCCGCAAGCTATCATGCCTTGAAAGTAAGCACCGGCCAACGAGCCACAGGCTATCATGCCTTGAAAGAAAGCACCGGCCAACGAGCCGCAGGCTATCATGCCTCGAAAGTAAGCACCAGCCAACGAGCCGCAGGCTATCATGCCTTGAAAGTAAGCACCGGCCAACAAGCCGCAGGCTATCTTTCCTTGAAAGAAAGCACCGGCCAACGAGCCGCAGGCTATCATGCCTTGAAAGTAAGCACGGCCAACGATCCGCAGGCTATCATGCCTTGAAAGTAAGCACCAGCCAACGAGCCGCAGGCTATCATGCCTTGAAAGTAAGCACCGGACAACGAGCCGCAGGCTATCATGCCTTGAAAATAAGCACCGACCAACGAGCCGCATGCTATCATGCCTTGAAAGTAAGCACCGGCAAATGAGCCGCAGGCTATCATGCCTTGAAAAAAGCACCGGCCAACGAGCCGCAGGCTATCATGCCTTGAAATTAAGCACCGGCCAACGAGCTGCAGGCTATCATGCCTTGAAAGTAAGCACCAGCCAACGAGCCGCAGGCTATCATGCCTTGAAAGAAAGCACCGGCCAGTGGGCTGTAGGCTACCATGCCTTGAAAGTAAAATCTAGCCAAAAAAGCCACAAGATGTCATGCTTTAAAAAGAAAGGATCCGGCTAAAAAAACCGCAGGCTTCAGTGCCAAAAAATAAAAAATTGGTCAATAAGCCGCAAGCTTTTCATATCAAAAACAGGCACTCGGCTAACAGAGCTAATATAAAAAAACCGTGTAACAAAGCATTGCGCCCAAAGACACCACTCAAAAAGAAATACCCCAGTAAGTACACAAATTGACTAAAAAGAAAATGAAGACGAAAGCACAGTAAGAAATCGGTAGCTCCGGAAAAAAAATCAACAAAGGATGTAAAAGTGTAAGCTTATATTCCTTCCAAAAGTGGAGTAAAATTAATTACAAGAGTTTGATCATTACAAAAGCTGACATCCACAGAAGATACATGCTAAAAAAAAACCTCCTAAAAAAGCCATCCTATTCTTCTGCGGCTAACTTGTCACCACTATCGGCAACACTTTCTATAGATTTCGATCTCCCTGTACCATGCTGCACTCCTCCAACAGATGGCTGGACATTACTCCCGGCTGGAAGAAAGGAGGCCTGACCAGGGCCAAAGCATGTCTCACCAGGGCTGCGGAGAATCTCTCGAGCTCCACGAAAAAGTTAGATTTCTGGGCAACAACATTAAACTCCAACCCATTGTATAGCTCATCATCCAGCACCTCCCTTTTCTCCAAGAAGTGCTCCGAGATGACTTGCCGGCAGATATTAGCTATCCTACGGCACTGAGAAGCGAAAGACTCCTTGAGATGGGCATTGATGGTACCTTGCTTCTATATTTCCTCCTGGGACTATCGTGAGAACGACATGAGCTTAGCCATTTGGCTCTCAAGAGTCAAAACCTGGGCCTGATACTTGTCGCGTTGAGTATTGGCCAAGCATAGCTCTTCATTAACGATGTTCACTCGATCGTTTAGCTTCCGGATGTGCTTCAATAGAATGTCGGAGTTCGGGCCTAGCCGGAACGCAAGAAGGACAAGGGATGAGGACAAGAAACAAAGGAAACCAAGATCAAAATCAAAAAGCTTACCTTTGTTCGACGACTCGGTATTCTCGATTTGGAAGCGAGACATGGCACTGTCCAAATCTTTCACCCTTTCTTCCAGCCTAGCCTTCTCACTTGCAAGGGCAGCTTTCTCCGCAGCAAGAACCTTCTTCTCCTCTTCTAAAACAGAGCAACCCTGAAGCAGAGATTGCTTCTCTTGTTCAAAGGAGGTTCTTGACTGCTCTTCCAGCACGGCCTTTTCTTCCGCTGAGCTGTTCAATTCCTGGATAAGCTTTCCCTTCTCCTCCACAAGGGCTTTATTTTCTCGGACAAGGCCCTCCTTCTCCAGCTCGAGCGCCTTAACCTCCTGCTTGAAGGAGTTCTTCTCGCTGAAGAGAAAAGATTTGTCGGATTGAAGGGCAGCAACCTCATTCCGATGAGAAGATCGCACCTGGTTTAGCAAAATGTCCAGGTCAGAGAAAGCCCGAGCCAGCTCATCTTTTCCAAAAGCAAGACGGTTTCGCACCTCTATCAAAGTTTCATCAGCCTGAAGGATCCGGCTTTTTAAAGAAAGATTTTCTTCTCGAAGACCCTTCAATTGTAGCTCATATTCATCGCGCTGGCAGACGCATTCCTGCCGAGACAGCCGTAGCTCTTTGTTTATCACCTCAGTCCTCTCCTTCACCTTGAGATCAATCTTATAGTGAATCTGGTCGATATAAGCGTCATGTGAGGAGCGAGTTTGCTTCAATTCCTCTTGAGCATTGTCGGCCCGGCTCTCCTCATAGCGGAGCTTGGACTGGAGGTTGCCGGAGTGAACCTCAGCACTCTGGGCCATAGCCATCACCTAAAACAACAGCACAGATCGCCAAAATCAAAAAGGGAAGACAAATCAAGAAGGGAATACCAATAAATTATTAAAATGTTATGGAATGAATGCCAACCCGAAAGATTCCCTTCCACATAAAGTCGAACACATCTTTTATTGGGAGGGAGTGCCACATAATGGTATCTGCTCCCACATCTCCCGTCCGCAACCTTTCCTTAGTAGCAGTGACGGTTGCCGGAGGAGCAAATATCCCGTCTGGATGACCAGACCTCTTTATTGCCTCCTTCCAGACAGCGGAATACTTAGCGGATTCACAAGAGATTAGGGGAAGGGGGTGCCCACGATGGTAGAACCATCCTTCCTTTTGGGAGGGACCGGTGAAAGACTCCTAAGCAAGAGGAGGGGGAGAAGAAGAGGAAGCCATGGTGTCCTCCCTTTGCTTGCTCTGAAGTTCAGGATTTTCTGGCACCGGGAGGTACTCCATCGTCTTTTCCTGCGCTGCATCCTTGGCCGCAGCAATGTCAATGGAGAATGAAGCCGAAGCCTCAGGGTTGTTGGAGGTTTGTTCCTCTCCTAATACCTCTGGCAGCGTAACCTTTGGTTTTTATGCAGTTTTCTTCTTGAGTCTATGCTTAACAGGAACAGAGACTGCCGCAGTAATCAAAAACTAGGTGCTACCTCACTATCAGAAAGATCAAGCGCATACAAAGCCAGGGACAAGAGGGCACTGTAAAAAGACAAAGAAACACAAAAGAAGGAAAGATCGATCAAAAACCTTGTTTGGCCGGAGGGTCGGTGTAGAGTCCTGTGGCTTCCAGAGTATTTTCTTAGGCATGATCTGAAGAAAAGTAGCCCGACAAGTCAGGAAACTGTTCACAAATCGGGGTCGGGTGACCGGACTCCCGCTCCGGGCGAGAACCAAGGTCTAGACCCGAGCCAGGGGTGAGAGGAAGAAATACACGGCGCCCAGACTCTGGACTCACGTGCCATGTACCTGGAAATCCAGCGTTAGCACGTTCGGAGGATTCCAAGCTTTTCTTTTTCTTCGACTGCCCAGCTTGGTCATCTCCTGCTTCTTGCCTGGGGCGCTTCGTAGAAGGAGCTGCATCTCCCAAGAGCTGCTCAGCCGCACCAACGGCCGCATCTATTGAATCGTAGTAATAAATCCTTTTGTCCCCACTCTTGAAGGTGACGAAGTTCTAGTTATAAAAGAGACCGATCTTGTCTCCCTTCCGGAAGAAATCTACATGCAACGCACCAAAACAATAAGGGAACCAACGGAGACAGCAAAATTTGTACTAACAATCAACACTTACTGTAGTAGGTCTTTAGAGAAGATAAGCGAGCTTTGGTAAAAAATGCCTCGATGGTCAAAGGCTCGCGGCTTTGTGCCTTCAGAATCTTTGAGATAGGCAGCTCGGACGGAGGAGTAGTGGGGCATACCAACTGACCTTTGATGACCTCAGAGCAGTACGGGACACCCAAGTATCGGCCGGATGGGGGAACAATGACGAACCACCGCGAACTCCACCCATGTACCTTCTTATAATCAAAGAGAGAGTATCCGGCCCTCGCGATGATGGTTAGGCTGTCAGGGTCAACCCTAACCGTAAAAAATCAGGCGAACTCGGTGCCCTCCGGCCGAAAGCGTGGAGATACGAGATGGCCTTTGGGTGTAAACGGGCAAGAGAGCAACAGCGACGAAGCAAAAAGCCCAACACGAAGGGATGCGGGGGAATGGTCAAACCGGAAGGGAAGAAATCAGTGTAAACTACGTATCCGAGACCGAAATCATCGTTAGGGTGGGAATCAGAGGACGAAAGGTAAATTTGGGTACCAGGTGGGACTTCGACACCTGTAAGACAATTACAAAGGGAGGAAAAATCGAGAGAAGAAGGAGAGGGCTCGCGCCTAGCCAAAAAAGGCTTCGAGAATTTCATAAACGTGGGGCGAAAACCATTAGAGGAGCGAGAGCCTTGAATCGCCTCAATGGCAGGCGAAAAGCTTGCAGTAGCCTTACTCTTCCTTGTGGCAGAGGTAGACATTGAGAAATTAGCACAAAATCAGGAAGCAGCAGCAACGAAAGGAAGAACAAAGCACGATAGCAGAAAGACGAAAGAGTAGACAGCGAAGGCAAGAAGGCGGAGGAGGAAAGAGAAAGAAGCTCAAAAACTCAGACTTTAAAGGAAGTTTTCTCCCGCCCAAATAAATAATATATATATGTGTAAACGAAAAATGCCTTTTTACAGGGAAAAGAAAGAGGACTACACGCTTCCTAAAGACGATTCTGACCAAAAAGGATCCTACGTATTCTACATCGAAAACAGGCGAGGAAATTCGAAAAGGGCGGCGCAGGACAAGTACGAGTCACAAGCCCTGCACATGACGTTTGAAAGTTCTTTCTCTCTAAGTATGAAGAGAAAGAACTTGTGGAACTAGGATAAGGAAGGGACTGAGCACAGGCAGAGCATAGAATCTCGGGAATAACCGCAGCCGCAAATTTTTTCTCAAAGACAAGACACAGAAGTTCTACTTTCTTCATCAAAATTCAAAAAGATAGAACTAGTGGGACTAATGAGAAGGGAAGAAATGGTGCCAAACCAAAGAAGACACATAGAGCGTCCGGCCACCTCTGGCCACATGAAAATAGAGATACGTGGGGCATCCGGCCGCCTATGGCCGGATGAAAATATAATACAGGCAAGGTAAAATATAGTGCGACCAGTCGCTTGTGACCGGCCAAAGAGCTGGTAGGGGTAAAATTGTACTTATGCATGTAAAAGGACAGGCTGGCCGCATGAGAACGGGTGCAGGAACACTATAAATAAGGGTGTACCCTTATGAAATAAGATACACTATAATTGGCAATAAGCTTAAGCTCGATTCTAGCAAAAGACTCTCTCTCTCTCTCTCTTTCTCCCTTACAAAACTTGTGATCGAAACCAGGTAACGTAGAATAGTAAGGAAGATCGAATTGGATTAGGATGAATACTTCGTTTCAGCGGGAATTTGTACAAATTGGTGTTACCGCCGTTAGTCACCCATGTGACTAACTAGGCATACTAAATTTTTCAAGATCTTGCTACGGTCTGATGGACCCGAATATACCAAACATAAGTACTTACAAGTCTTAACCGAAAAACATACAACAAGTAAAAGTACCTCTGATCCTATACAACTTACTAACATAGGATATCATACGAGTGTACATGCATAACTCGTAGGTCACATTTAAACCCGTAAGATGTCCACCCCTTCCTACTCTCAAGTCGGGTCGTCCTCTGCCTCTTACCTGCAAAATGTAATATGGATGCCCCGAGTGGCTCAGCACCTTTGCTGGTACAGTTAACGTGTAGCCCCCAAGCTAACGGGGCTACGCACGACTATTTTGTCGTATACATGTGATTGATTATTCATTCAAAAATAATAAGAAGTATAATTAAACACAACGCAATCATGTGAACAATCACAGCACAAACACATTGAACGACTTAATAAGCGTTCCTTAAGTAAGTGAGTTTGCTTCTAACTCCTTAAATTTTGAACTCTTTGATTCTCATGTTCATCCTCATCTCAATGTGCCAACCGTTCTTTAATTAGAATTAGTTGTTCCTTAACTCATTGTTTATCTTTGTCGGGTTAACAGTAACATAACCCTAGCCAATGAGCTATTAACTCCATTGGATTAAACAGACAATATTTCTTAAAATTGATTGGGATTTAGGTAGATCCCACCACACCATCTTAATAATGCCTCTCTCCTTGAATCGAAATTCAAGGTGACCGAGTCCGTTTGTCGACTCTAGGAGACAAGTCCGAAGACAAGTCTCAATAGAGGTCGACTCTAATAAAAGGTAACCAACCTCCTACTTCAAACATGCATGACCGGACCGTCCCGGATTTCTCACCCCCAAGTTCGAGTTAGTAGAAGTCTCGAAGACATTGTTTGTTAGTTAAACCTCTTTCGGTTATTAACAAACTAATACTAGGGAGTGTTCAATGTTCTCATACAATTGTTTACTAAACATAGTTAGTAAGTTCTCATAGGTAAGTTGTGTTAGTTTCATCTAACACACAACAATACAATAAACCGGTTGCATGCTTTATCTTGTTTAGTCAGAACATATAGCACACAAGCCGAGGGACACCTCGTTACCAAGCAAGCTACAAGAAAACCATACAGTTCACCGTTGGTCGTTCGGTTGCTTATTCTCCTCCGGAGTCCAAATACTCAAATCATATAACATTCATCCAACCGGGTGGTTAATTCCTTTTTAATTAACCTAACTTATTTAATCACTAATGATTCCCGATTAATAACCACTAAGTCATTGTAGTTTAATCTTAATCACAAAAGTAATTATTCTCATCATTTCTTAAGCTTGTTTATACCCTAATGACCATTATATGTCATTTAACTCCTAACAACCTTAATATCAATACCCAACAATTCCCAATGTTAGAATGTCATTAAAAAACATTTTGGAGCATTTTTGAGGTGGTCCGGGTTTGTGTCCGAGGTTGTAAACCCGGACCATCTCTCGGGTGATTTCTCTGCCATGATTTACAATGGTCCGGGTTTGTGTACTGGGATGTAAACCCAGACCAAGTCACAGAATAGCATACTGTCTAGTTTTTAGTGTGGTCCGGGTTTATGTACCTATTTACAAACCCGGACCAACACAGAATATGTCTAATTTGTTAGTTTTTCATCTTTTTCCAACCTCAATTCTCATCAAATCTTTTCCTAATCTTTCCACATGTATAATAACATGTTCTAACATCATTTTAGCACTTTAAACCCTCCTAATTCATTCACTGAACTCATACTCAGTCCCTTGATCATTTTACTCAAATTCTTACTAAATTTCTAACACTTGCAACTTAATTTCTTAGACTTCTAAGATGTAAATTTTACTTACAATGTTAACTAACCCAATTGTTCCCTCACAACCATTTTGACCACACCTAGTGCGTCATTAGTCATCTTTATCTTCTTTACTCAGGCTACTCAAAGTTCTCAAGGTTATATTGCATCTCCATGCACAATTTCCTCTCCTTTACATTTTCTACTCATCATTCCCAAACTTGTACATGTATATGCATCCCTAGTCATACTACTTAACACCTTTCATATTTTTCTCCTTCATCTTGACCATTCTAAGTTCCTCTTAAACATTTTCATCTTCATCATCCAAGTCCACTCATTATCATCAAGGTTATACACACTAGTTCATAACTAAACCTCCTCAAGACATTTTACAACATTCTCCTACAAAATTTTGCTCAATCCAATACATTCCTTATACCTCAATTTTGTGTGAGGTGCAGAGACAACTTTTTTTATGCTTCATTATGTCCAATGAGGTTTGGTATGAAGTTATCCACATTGCAGGTGTGCTGCCAGGCCGCACGACCTATTTGCATGTATGAACACATATTCTTTCGAGTATTTGAGTGTTGGTTGAGTGGGAGATAATGGTTTATATTATTTAAGTAATAAATAAAAACAATATTTATTTGTTAAATATTGGTTGCAACCAACATAAAATAATTATGGATAAGAATATTTGTTATTCTTATATATAGCTCCACTATTATTATATGTAGGGGTTCTAGAATTAGTTTTGGGGTAGTGGGCAATAAATTGAGAAACCCTATTTCTCACATAATACAGAGAGAGTCGTGTTAGGGTTCTTAGGTTGCAGATAGCGTGGAGAGTGTTGTTGTGGCTTTCCTCCCACCTGGTAGTCGTGAAGACTCGGGAAGGACGATTCGGTTGACAACGAGCAAAAGGACGATCAAGATAATTCCGTTGCGCTCAGGAGGTAAGTACCTGACCTAATTTCTAACAATTATAAAGTGTACAAATGTTGATATAAAAGTATACAAATATTGATATGTAAAATATATGAATGTTTGCGTAAATGACGTTTACTTAAGTATATGAGTATTTATATATAGTGAGTCAATATAAAGTTTCCTTAGTACACAACTGATCAGATACTAAGTGTTTGGATGTTCATATATTATTTACTTCTTTAAATTGAGTGTATGAGTTTTTTATAAATTAAGTATTCGACTATTTAGATTCTACTTATATGAATCTATATAAACAAATATTCAACTGAGTATGTGTAGTAAAGTATATGAATGTGGATATATTTAAGAGACGAATGTATAATGTTAAGTACATGAACATTTATATAATATTAAGTACAAGAATATTTACCTAAAAGATGATTACATAAGTATACAAATATTTATATACATGAATTAATATAAATTTTATTTAAGTAGACAATTGTTTGGCTATTAAGCACACAATTAATGTTTAAATATAAAGTAGATGAATGTTTATATATTTTAGTTTACCAATGTTGTTAATTATTTTTGTAACTTTTTATCAACTATCTTTATATGTAATAGCTGACTCAAGAAAATGGCCTGAAGTCGTTTATGTCAGCTTGTCGAGGTTCAATCATCCGCCTCATTGACTTGATCCACAGGTTGAAGAGCGATCCTACGCAATATCTCATGAGAAATTGGTGTTGCAGTGGAACGAGGAAGAAAAAGTTGCCTAGTACTAAATAATTCTGGAAAAAACATGTAGATACCATATTTATTTTAGTTTTGACTATTCATGTAACACCCCTACTACGCACTTAACAATAATCGAAATCGCAGCGGAAATCACAACTAAACAATAACTAAACGGTTTGGTGCTACAACGCCGTTAACCACCAACGTGGTTAACAAGGCAGAATAAATACAAGCGTACCGGTCTGATGATCAGACTCCCGAGCATTAGGTACTAACATCCATACATATATACTTTACCAACATACCGAGTATCTAATACAAACCGTCACTGGAAATTACACATGAACTCCACTGTCAACTGTAAACGACCGTCACTATAATACAAACGGTACCAAAATATAACGCCACGGGAGCACAGGCGCATCCCGGGCACAACATCCAAAATAACCAAAAGTACCTGCTACCTAGGATCTATAGCCATTCCGCTTCCTCGATCCTCATCCTGCAGTTAAAATATGGAGCCCCCGAGGGGTCAGCAACCCTTGGCTGGTATGGTTAACGCGCAGCCCATCGGCTACCGGGATACGCGCAACTAATTGTCATGAAGACATGGCATTCATTTTTAACATACAACATATATATATATATATATATCATAGCAAGAGTATTGCATACAACATCACACATAACATACAAGAACGAATCCTGTTAGGAAGCGAACCAACACAATTAGATCCCATTGAGAGCCTAGAGGATGTTGCCAAACTCATGCTAAGCTCGTTACATAACTCGTTACCGTCCTGTTAGATTGAACGAATAACTTAACACAAGGTGCCTCGGATATAGTGATCCAAGCACACCGAACAAAACATAGTATGCCCCTGTGGCCCGACGTGAGTCAGTAAAATAGCCTTGGTTAAGCTAAAGGGAAGGTTGGAAACCAAATTGGAAAAACAACCATAACATACAGAGAGAATCGAACCGGTTATGACATCGACTCCCATACTCACACGCGTGGCCGGAACAGACCGGAATCCTCACTTCCCCCGTTAGCACTTGTTAGAAGTTCAACATTGAACTCAATAAACAAATCACAATCAATTGGTTAAGTCTTGTTACACACACACAAGGGAAGAGAGAGTCATACTTAACAATACAATAATATTTACAACTGTAAACTCGTTACATGACTTAAGTCTTACAAGGTCATAAACACACAGAGAAACAAACAACACACAAGCCGGTGTAAACCGGTAGGCAACAGACTGCAAGAAAACCATACCTTGGTCCTTGCTTCGACTGGTTTCCATCGTAGATCACTCCTATACATGATTAATAACGTCGGTCAATTTACTTACTTAGCTTCGAATTTTACTAAACATTTTACATGGTTATATGACATGTTTAATGTCCAAACTTATCCTTGATTACCCTCATCATACCCCCTAGGGTTAACTACTTAAGCCACTCTTTGTTTGTTTTTTTTAACAAGTTTTGGTCCGACGACGACCTAACCGACCAACCTTACACAAGGTCGGTCCATTCCAGAACATATTACCGTCAAAAATTCTACTCCGACCGACCTTGCAAGTTCGGTCCACAAGGTCGGTCTATTCCCGAGAGTTTTTCCCCTTTCAAACTCAGGCCCGACCGATCTTGGCATGTTCGGTCGCAAGATCGGTCGATTCCCGAGACTTACTTACGTACAAAGATTTAGGCATGACCGAACTTGTAAGTCCGTCCCAAGGTCGGTCTATTCCAGAGACTCAATCCGTACTAAAAATCCATGCCCGACCGACCTTGCAAGTCCGATCCCCAAGGTCGGTCCATTCCAGAGACCATTTCTCGCAGGGTAAACTGGGCTCGACCGACCTTGCAGGTCCGGTCCCCAAGGTCGGTCTGCTCCAGACCCTTGTTATTAATTGCCCATTTAACTCCAAACTTCACCTCATATATCCTAGTATGTTCTAACCTTATTTGGGCACTTCAAACACACCTTAAGACCTCCATTAAACTCCTTAAATCATTCATCAAAATCCTCCTCAAGCATTACACAAATTCTTATAAAAAGTTTTACACTTGTAATGTTTTTCACTAAGTTTCTATGTGGTGTTTCATACCTATAACTTCCACTATTCCCAAATGTTTTCTCACCACTACACAACATCATCTCCCAAGCATCTTTTCTTCCTAACCAAAACTTCTAGTTGATATCTAAGTCCTTTTTGTTTCCTAGAACACCTAAGACATTACTTCTCCTCTAGTAAAACACCTAAACATTTCTAACACTTCCTAGTTCATCAAATCTCATTTTAAACACCTAAAACTCCTTATACCTTATCTAAATTTTGACATGGGTTCTCCAAGAACTTTACTAAGCCAAAACACATTGTTTTCACCATTAAACATTCAAGAACACTAAAATCCATCAAGACATTCTTGTACATAAAACTTCACTCATTTAACACTACATCACAATATAGTGCATAATTTAAATTGCTTGGCACTTAGGCCCTTAAATAGCATGGCTCTTAGGCCCTTAAGATGCATAAATCATAAACACTCAATTTCCCACATTATATTTGCCTTTGACCTGCAATTACACCCAACAATCATATGCCTTTTACTAAGCCCTTGAGAGTATTTTTCTAAGTCATTTACCATTGGCTCCTTAAGTAGTTTTAATAAGCAATATAAGCTCATTTCTCCTAAGACATTAAACTACATTAGGTTAGCACATTTACCTCTTCTTCCTCACAAACTTCTTCTTGTTTCCTTGTCTAAAATCGGTAAGGATGTTTTGTTGCTTGTCAACTTCTAAACAATATACAAATAATGAAATGAGTATACAAGCTTTATGCTTCATCTCATTGTAACCCTAGATACATATATTGTCTTAGAACATTTAGATGATTGTTTTACCTTGGATATGAAAGAGAGTTTGGATATGTAGCAAGAGAGGACTCCACCAAGCCCTTGGAAGATTCAAATGAAGCTAGAACAAGCAAGGTAAAGGGCACCATTAATGGTGTTTTTCGGAGAACATACAAACATGAAGGAAATGTATTTTTCTTTGAGTTTCCTTACCTAGAATCAAAGGAGAACAATAATATGTGAAAAGATGAGCTCAAGCTCCTCCCATGGAGATTCTCTTGGCACCGAAATGGAGCTCTTGGAATTTTGAGAAGATAGGATTGAAGAGCTTGATGAGACTAAGAGAATGGTGGTCTTTGTTTTTGATTTGGCAAAGTGAGCTAGGAGATAATGGCAATGGAAGATGGAGTTGTGTGTGGTACTATAGCAAAACCGATGGAGGAAGGAAGAAGAGAGGTTGGAGGCATGGGAAAACAAGAGAAATGAGAGAATGAAGATAAGTTTGCAAGTTTTGGATATTTAAGTAGTAAAGCAAATAGTACTCTTTACTTTATACTTTTCTTAACTTATTTTTTGTTTAAGTGTGGTGAGTCACCAAGAAAACCGGCCCCCATATTATACTAAGGGTATTTTAGTCTTTGATGACCAATTGTCACACTTATATTGACATATGTTATAAACTTGGTTAATTTGGTTACTATTCCCAAAAACAAGGTACATGGTTGTGAAATTTTTGATTTCCCATTGACTTAGACTTCCTAATGTGATACTAAGTAGTACACATGTTAATTAAAGAGTAATGATGGACATTTAGCCACTCAAAACTCATTTACAAGACAATTTTTCAAAAACGTGCTTTAAGACTCCTTAAAGCACATTTTGTGTTTTAACTTGTTTTCAAGCTTGGTTTTCTTTGGTAATTGGTTTAATATGTTCATTAATATATAAATAAGGTCTTGGTAAGGCTCATTAGGTCTTAACCAAGCTTATCCCAAGCTTAGAGCACATTTTAGCCTTTATTGACCTTAATGTATTTATTTGTGTTTTCTATGGTTTAAATTGTTTACTAATGTTTCTAAGACTCTTTTTAGTCTTAATATACCATATTTTATGTTTAAACATATACTAAGGTTTAGGGTATTTCAATTCATCACCATATTGAGAGGCAATTTTGGATTTATCAAAAAACCGAATTAACCGATGTTTTTTGGATATTTAACCGAATTTTCTAATTGAATTTAAAAATTCATTTAACCGAATTATCCAAATATAATTTGGTTTGGAAGTCCGATTCAGTTAACCGAATTAACCAATTTTTTTAAAAAAGAGAATATTCTCTTTTCTAATTCTAGTCTTTAGTGACAAATAGTCAAACACAAACCCTAAATTTCGGTTAGTTGATATTCAAACTAGCTAAAAAAATTTGGATTTCGCTTTTTTGACTCAAAAAAATTAGATTTTGGATAATTTGGATAACGGTTAATTCGGTTTTGGTCTTAATTTAGATAATTCGGTCTTTAACCGATAACCGAAATAAACCAA
Organism: Limonium bicolor; assembly: GCA_023374045.1. Classification (NCBI taxonomy): domain Eukaryota; kingdom Viridiplantae; phylum Streptophyta; class Magnoliopsida; order Caryophyllales; family Plumbaginaceae; genus Limonium; species Limonium bicolor. The sequence continues at coordinate 231,985,456 of CM041781.1, read as the reverse complement.
TCCAATTGATTTTTACAATTTAGATTTTGGTTAACCGAATTATCCAAATACTCACCCATAGGGGCGGGCGGGTGTGCCCCCCCCCCCTAACTCTCACGGGTACATGTTTATTTTAGTTTTGGTCTTTTGTTATATAGCATATTATTTTAATAGATTGTTGTTCACCCCCTAATAGTTTGTAAAATATTACCCTTGGTATCATATGATAGTTATTATAGTAAATTACTCGGAACCCCTTGAGGATTGGGCATAATACAGTTAACCCCCTTGTGTTTATCATAATTATTGGTAACCACCTTGAGGTTACAGTATCTTTGACTATGAGCCCCTTAACTATATTTTCATTATTAATATTTTTCTAATATTATGTAATAATTAATTTAAATTTATATTATAAAAATCTTTTCTAGTATTGGATGAAAAAGCTTTAAGGTTTGAGCGAATTTTACGAGATACCCCTGAGGTTTCAATTTTATTACGAGATACCCCTAAGGTTTCATTTTCATTACGAGATACCCCTAAGGTTTCAATATTAATACGAGATACCCCTCCGTTCAAATTCTGATATATTATAATTTTCATATACATAGTTTACCCTCACACCATATGCCCCTACCATAACCTCGAGAATTTATAATCAAAGTTTTATTAAAATTTAAGACTTAAATAAAATACACCAAAAAATTAAAGGTCAAATAAAAATTGAAAAAAATTTTGAAAAAATCAATATATTTTTAAATAAACAAAAACAAAAAATTAAATAAATGGAAATGACTAAATAATAAAATGTATTATTTTGAAAATGAACATAAATTGTAAAAGTGTTACATAGTGATGACTTAAAATCATAAAAAATTATAACAATAATATGAAAAATATTAAAAGTAACAATTTCATATATGTACATAAAAAAATCAATATTAAAATTAGAAAAAAAGTATAATTAAAAACCATAAAATATGATCATTTTTTGTGATTATTGATGTCAAATAATATATTTGTTAATAAATTTTGTCATTAACAAAATATTTAATAGTTTCTTATATTTAATGTAATTGTTGTAACATTTTATGATTTTATGTCACCGCAATAATAGATTTAAAAATTATGTAAAGATATGTGTTTTTAAAATAAATTAATTTTATTGGTCAGTCATTTCATTTTATTTTTAAAATTTTAAAATATTAACTATTTTTGATCATGCGATCATATAAAATCTAAACTCCATTTTTAAAAAATTGAATAAAATCATAATCATAAAAAAATGAAACAATTACATTAAATATAAGAAATTATTAAATAATTTTGTTAATTATAAACTTTTATTAACAAATATATTACTTGACATCAACAATCACAAAAATGATCAAAATTTATGGTTTTTAATTATACTTATTTTCCTAATTTTAAATAATGAGTTTTTTTATTTACATATATGAAATTTTTACTTTTAACACTTATGCTCGTTTTTCAAAATAATACAATTTTTTTTATAGTCATTTTCCATTTATTTAATTTTTTGTTTTTGTTTATTTAAATATATTCATTTTGTAAAATTGTTTTCAAAATTTTATATGATCTTTAATTTTTTTGTGTATTTTATTTATGTAACACCCCAACTGAATACTTAACAATAAACAGTAATCGCAGCGGAAATCCATAACTTAAACATTAACCAAAACGGGATGGTGTTACACGCCGTTAGCCACCCACGTGGCTAACAAGGCTAATACACACAAATTGTATCGGTCTGATGGACACAGACTCCCGAGCATTAGTTACTAACAGCCACAAACTTACAAACCAACTATACCGAGTGTATATATACAAAACATCATTCCATTCTAACTTCACCAAAATATATATACATCCATGGGTGCACAGGCGCAACCCGGGTTCACTATCCAAAATAACAAAAGCATTTCATTGTATTTCGAATCTAGAGCGACTCCGCTTCTTTGATCCTCATCCTGTAAAATAAAATATGGTGCCCCAAAGGGGCTCAACAACCCTAGGCTGGTATGATTAACGTGAAGCCCGTCGGCTACCGGGATACACACAACTAATTCTCATAGTGAACATGGGGTTTATTTTGCAACAATATACATACACATAGCAACACTCATTGCACAACAACCACATACACACAACATAATTAGGAACGAATCGCTTGTGGAAACGAACCAAATAAAGTTTAGCCAAATTGGTCGAGCCTAGAGAATGTTGCCATTCTCATATTAAGCCCGTTACATACTCATTACCGTTCGGTTTGTCGAACGTTTAACTTACCCCAAGACATGTTGGATATAGTGATCCAAACACCCGTACATAAATTCCCCCAAGCCCCGAACTTAAGTCAAGGTAGGAAAGCCATTAATTAGACTTGTGAGAGATTGTAATCCAAGAAGGAAGACAACCAAAATAAAGAGAGTCGAATCTGATCCAGATATCGACACCCAAACATACACGCACGACCGGACACCCGGATTCCTCACCCCCCGGTTATATACTTGTTAGTAGTTCCATTGATGGAACTTAACATACCATTTCAACAGTAAATGTTCAAGCCCAGTTGGGCACACAAGGGAGAAGAGTTACACTGAACAATACACCCACAATTAATCACACGGATAGTCGTGGTTAGAACGTTCCGTAAGTTGAAACGTTAAAAGCCGCATACCGTTCTCTTACGTTTTCCTAACATTGGTTAACTAACGGGTTAGCATGTATTCGAGTTTAGACGGTATCGGAACATACACGCCACAATAAAACAATAACTGTAAACTCATTTCATAATTAAAACTTACATGTAACAACCCATCCACCAACAAACACATATATCAATCTGCAGCGGAAACTCAACTCATCACATTACTTATTCCAATGGTGTTACACGCGGTACCACCCACGTGGCTAACGGCTAATACCTTACATTTGTATCGGTCCGATGGACTAGATTCCCGAGCAACTACACAATACAATCTTCATTCATCTCAACACTTATTATATACATACACTTCCCCTGTACCGAGTATTTACAAACTACTCCGATAAACAACTTCGGTCTTACTACGCCTTCATACTCACGACATACTCCACGGCCATTTAAATGGCTACCCATGTGTAAACATCTGCCCCGTCCTACTCTCGAACGGATTCCAGCTCCTTGTACCTGAAATAGAAAAGGAGAGAAAAGGGTGGCCCCCAAGGGGCTCAGCACCTTTGCTGGTATGGTAATCCCGCAGCCCACATGCTACTGCTACCGGGCCCACGCACAACTAGTTGTCGTCTTAGCATGCAGTTGATTATATTTAAATCATGCATACAACCATAGTCATACAACACATAACCATTCGCCTCGACGGGCTCAACCTATAACCAACACATCCACACCTAACCAACCATCCAATGATTCCTTAAACCCTAGAGTGGCTCTCCTCTAAATGGAGCTACTTCCGTAAACGAACGGGCATGTACCCATTAATCGGGTTATCCTCAAATGCCTCTTGTCGCAAGCTGGGATTCATTCCATGATCCACACATTCCATATCCTACAACATAACTCATTCCACACATAACAAAACATACAAACCTTTCTTGCTTCGATGTACACATGAACGTTGCATTCTTTTTAAAACACATCCAATATATATATATATATACCAAAGCATAGCAAGGAATTTGCATAGCATTATAATATTACATATCCACCTCGAGAACGGTTCACATTAAGATCCTTCCACCATAGTTAGTCCATACCATGAGCATAGAGAGTGTTTGCCAAAACTCATACCAAGCTCGTTAATTACCTCATCACCCATCCTGTTATTGGAACGGTTGACTAAACCCAAGGTGTGTCGGATATAGTGATCCCAGCACACCAACAACACAGTATGCCCTATGGCCCGACGTGAGTCAGTAAACTAGCTTTGGATAAGCTAAGGGAAGGTTGAAACCAAATTGGAATACCACCTAAACATACACCAAGAGCCGAACTGGATTGATAACGACCCCATCCATCACACGCTGTGCCGGAAACAACCGGACTCCCACCCCCATTAGCCCATGACTCTTATAAACTAAGTAGTTAGAGATCCATTATGGAGCCTACACATCCACACCACCATACGGTTTCATAACCGAGTTAAGCACACAAGGGAGGTTCACACACTTGCATACAACAACCATATCCGACTAACTCACACATAGCCGTGGTTAGAACGTTCCCAAGGTTTGGTCGTTAACTCCGAATACCGATCACTCATGTGTTCCTAGTTTTGGTTAGCTAAGGTTTAACACATATTTGAGGTTAAATGGGTATCGAGGCCAAATTCGCCACATAAATGAATTACTATAAACTCATTACATGTTTAATCTTACAAGGTTGCAACACTCAATAAACATATTGGCATACAACCGGTGTAATCCGGTAGGACACAGGTTGCAAGAAAACCATACCTGTCACCGGGTCCACTTTACCACGTCCACTTATGTTCCTCGAGCAATTCTCGAACAACTGTTGACATGACATGTCTTTTATTAACATTGGGGTCATGTTTGTTTTAAAGTCTAATGCTTATAACTTCCCCGTTAACTTGGTTAAATAGCTTTACATTTTTAACACGTTTTACTCTCGCATCTTAATACAACCTTTAGCCCACTTTATTGTCCTTAAAACTCACCTAACATGTCCTTAACAACCTTTGGCATCATTACCTATCAATCCCCATCATCTCATATCATTTCATAACCTTAAACCATGTTTTTGGTCCGACCGCCCACCCGTCCGACCCACAACTGGGTCGGTCCATTACAGAACCCTTTTACTTCCTTACAAACATGCCCGTCCGACCCACGTCCGACTCACCCGACTGGGTCGGTCCATCCCCGAACATTTTCCTCCTTTGAAATTTGACCGACCGACCCATGTCCGACCCACCCTTTTGGGTCGGACCATTACCGAACACATTCTAACATCAAACAGAGGCTCGACCGACCCAAAACTGGGTCGGCCCCTGGTCGGTCGCCTTCTAAACTTACCCAACTTTGCCAAATCTTCACCAAACTTCTCCTAAGCCTCTTAATGTGTTCTAACCATCATTTGGCACTTCAAACACACCCTTAAGATATTCTTAAACACTCACAAAACTATTTTTCCTAATTCCTTAAACCTTTACTTATATCTCCACAAAATTCCTAACACTTACAATGTTTTCTCCTTATGATTTCTAGGTGGTATTTCACCTATAATGACCACAATACCAAGGTGTTTCCTCTACACCTTAATATCATCTCTCAACTTCTTTTCTTACTAACTAAATCTCCTTTTCACAACTTCTTAAAACTCCTTACTCAAACCTTACCTAAACCTCATTTATTCCTTGAATATCAACATTACCTAAACCTTAAACAACTCCTCCAAGACTTTAATACATCACAAAACACCCATTGAATTCCTAGAACTTCCAAGATAACACCTAAATCCTTGCATCACTCTAAATCACCTTAATACATGTTTTCTCTCAAGTAAACATTCATTCACCTTTAATCCTTCCTAGTTCACCAAAACTCACTTACAACACTTAGAACTTCTTACACATTTCCCAAATTTGGCCATAGCTTCTCTTATATACTCACATCCAAACACTTAGGTTTTACCTTATTTCCCTCAAGAACACCTAAATCCATCAAACACATTTTATACACACAACTTCACACATTAAGCACTACATCATCACAATTATAGTGCAATAACCTAAATTGCTTGGCACTTAGGCCCTAAATGCATGGCTCTTAGGCCCTTAAATTGCATAAACCTTAAACACTGAATTTCCCACATAAATAATGCCTTTGACCTGCAAATACACCCAACAATACATATTCCTTTAATAAACTCCTTAGAGCATTTTACTAGCTCATTTACCATTTGCTCTTTAGGTAGTTTTTAACAAGCATTATAAGCTTATTTCTCCTAAGGCATTAAACCCATTGAGATAGCTTGTTTACCTCTTTTCCTCACAAATTTCTTTCTTGTTTCCTTGTAAAACCGGTAAGGCATTTGGTTCCTTGCCAACAACTAAACAATATACCAACATTGAAATGAGTATATAAGCTTTAAGCTTTATCTCATTGTAAACCCTAGTTACATATATTATCTTAAGGTATTAACATGATTGTTTTACCTGGAATGAAAAGAGCTTGAATATATATCAAGAGAGGACTCCTCCTAGCCCTTGGAAGATTCAATGAAGCTAAAACAAGCAAGATAAATACACATGGTGAGGTGAATTTTCGGACAACTCAAAACATGAAGGAAACTTGATTTTTCTTTGAGTTTCCTTACCTTGAAGCAAAGGAGAATGTCAAAGGCATGAAAAGATGAGCTCAAGGCTCTTCCCATGGAGGTTTCTCTTGCACCGAAATGGAGGTTTTGAAGTTTGAAAGACAGATTGTAGAGCTTGGCTTAACTACGAGAATGGTGGTCTTGAAATTGAATTTGGACATGGAGCTAGAGTTACAAGCATTCAAAGATGGAGTTCTTGTGTGGTGCTATGGCAAATCGTAAAAGAGAGAAAGAAGGAAGGTAGAAGACGGTGGGGAATTGGAGGAAATGAGAGAATGAAGATTGGAGTCTACTTTTAGAAGAGATTTATGTATAAAGTAATTTCTTCTTTTTTTTACTTTCTTCCTTCCTTCCTTTAATTTATTACATGTGAGACTCACCTTACTAAAAACCGGCCCCCATAATATACTTAGGGGTAGTTGGTCTTTGTTGACTCATTTAATTACTTTAAACATCATATGTCACACAACTAGCTTATAAAAGTTACTATTCATCAAAATCAAGGCACATAGAAGTGAAATTTTGATTTCCCATTGATATAGCCACCCAAATGTGATACATATAGTACACATGTTAACTAAAAGAGTAATGATGGACATTTAGCCATTCAAAACTCATTTACAAGACAATTTTTCAAAAACGTGCTTTAAGACTCCTTAAAGCACATTTTGTGTTTTAACTTGTTTTCAAGCTTGGTTTTCTTAGTAATTGATTTATATGTTCATTAACATATAAATAAGGTATAGGTATGACCATTAGGTCTTATACACATATCCCAGCTTAGAGACATTTTTGCTCTTATTGCACCTTAAGGTATTTATTGTGTTTGTTTGGTTTCATTGTCTACCAAAGTTTCCTAAGGACTTAATTAGCCTATAAAGTCATAATTAAACATTATCAAGTTGGTAGGCTCTTGGGTCCGTTAACCAAGTTCACTCCAAGCTTAGAGCATGTTTTGCTCAAAGCGTGTCCTAGTGTTTTATTGTGTTTACCATGGTTTAAATGTTCCATTTATGTTTCTAAGGCACTTTTTGCCTTAAATACCATAGCTTAAACATACACAACATACCAAGTTTGGGGTATTTCATACAAGGCCATAAACAACCAGAAAACAAACAAACACACAAGCCATTGTAAACCGGTAGCAAACAGACTGCAAGAAAACCATACCTTGGTCCCTGCTGCGTTCGTGTTCCACCGAATGCAGCTCATATACGTAATTAATAACGTCGGTTAATTACCTTATCTAACTTCCGATTGACTAAGTACTTTACATGATTACATGACATGTTTTCGCATTTAAACTTACACTTGATTACCCTCATTATACTCACTAGGGTTTACTACTAAAGCCATATTTTTCTTTTTCTTTTTTTATAAGGCCGACCGACCTTGCAAGGTAGATCCCAAGGTCAGTCGAAGTCAGTGTGCTTCCCCGTTCGAAAATTTCAACCTCACTGACCTTGCCAAGGTCGGTCCTAAGGTCGGTCCAAGTCAGAAGACATCACCCGTTGGAAATTTTAGCACGACTGACCTTGCCAATGTCGGTCCCAAGGGAGGTCGAAGTCATAAAGCTTCTGAAATACCCCGAACTTAATTAGGGTGATTAAATTACTGTAATATGATATTTAAAGGCCTATTAGTGCCTAAATAATTTTGGTAAAGAGAATAAATCCAAAAAGAAAAGAGAAAACGCTTAAAAAGTGAAAAACGCCAAAATGAGCGTTATGCGACCATAGGAGGAACACGACCTCGACAAGGGTCTGAGATGGATATCCAGGGCTTCATAAGGCCTAAATAATATATGGGAACAATTCCCGAAGAAAACGGATCCAAATAATGTGTTGAAACGCTAATAAAGCTTTAGCGCACGTTTTTCGAGAAAACCCGAAATGTGACTTTGAGCGGTCAAATGAACCCATAAAAATTATAGTTCATTAAATAACTATAAATAAATATTAATGGGAGTGTAATATCCATTAAAATTAAAGAAACGATAAAAATCCGGAAACGGGCCCGGTTAGTGAATAGTGTTAAAACCGGGTAAATTAACGAGTGTTTTCTGTAAAAGAAGAAAAATGCTCCAGCTGGTATACATTAAGGGGCCCGTTTTTAGCCAGTAAAACAACCTCCCCTCACACACATAAAGCTAGAAAGAAAGAAAGAAAAGAAAAGAAAGAAAAAAAAGTAACCTTCCTCTCTCTCCTCCCTCACTTTCTCTTTTCCTCTTCTCTTTCCTCCCTTTCTTCTTCCCTGCCGTTTCTTTTTCCTCCCCTCTGGTCTGGCCGATTTTGAGCTTCCTTCATGGCAGCCCTTCTTTCCAAGCTTGCCCAAGCCACACCAAGGCTCCAAATCAAGAAAATATACATATTCTTCTCCTCCTCATCAAGAGCTACATTTCCCTCTTTTCCAAATCTCAAAATGATGAACTTCATCTCCATGGGTTTTCCCCATTTGAAGAGAAAACTAGAGATTCTTAAAGCTTGGAGTCCACTCTCTCCATTAAGGTAAAAATTTCAAGGAAAAACTCACTTTTCTTCTCATTCCTTGTATGGCCGATTTTTTCCCTCTCTTATGCCTTGTTCCTTTCCTTGTTTGAGCTTCTTTTCAATTCATCAATGGTGGTTGGGAGCCCCTCTTTGATTCATGACCAAAAGCCCACCTTAGGGTTCAAGGTAAATTCTCATTTTTGTGCTCTAAGCACTTTCTCTTGATTCTTAGCTTAATTAATAAGCATGAGTGTATTAATTAGTGCCTAATTCCCCATTTGGGTGTTAAATTTGAGGTTGGCAAATGGTTGGTCAACTTGACCGATTTTGACCAAGAATGAGAGAAGGAGGAGATTGGGAAAGAAAAGAAGAAATTGTGAGCTTAAGGTAAGAAACTCACCTTAATACCTATTTTAATTGTTTTATAATATGGGATGAGTAATTTAATGAATGAACCCAAATTGTGAGGGAAATGTGTTTGGTTGATATTTGAGAGAATTGTGAACTTGTGTTGATTTAAGGGCCTAAGTGCCATTGCATTTAAGATTTGGAGCTATATTGTTGATTTGGTGAATTTTGGTTGAGCTTATGTGCAGGTAGGACCCTTTAAGGGTGTGGCTAGATTAGGAATGAAAAAGGATGAGAATTGATGGAATTGGAGATGTTAGGTTTATGGGGAGGTTATGGCAAAATTTTAGTAGAAAATAAGTGTTTTAAGATGACTTAGTGAATTGGAGAATCTGTGTGTGTATGGGGTTGAGTAGAGTTGATTAATGAACTTGGAATGGTAAATGGAGAATGGATAGGAGAGAGACAAAAATCTGTAGCAAAAGGGTGTTATAGTGCTTTGGAATAACTAGAAAAGAGTTACTGTTTATGACTTGTGAAACAAGGAGAAAACTTGGGTTTTTGAAGTGCAAATGTATAGAAACGATTGGGAATGGTCATTAGGTGATGTGGTAAGGTTGGTAAGAGGTAGGAACTATAAAAAAGAAGTAGAAATGCACAAGTGTGCAAAATGCAAAAATGGAGAGATTGATATTTGTGAATTTGAACAAGAATTGGAGTAAGGATTTGACCAAGGATTTAAAGTGGTGTAGAGCATGTTTTGAAGTGCTAAAATGTGTAGAAAACTTGTGGGTAGATTAGGGAAAGTTTAAGGTTGGTTTAAGGGTTGATTTGGGGCTGAAAATTTACCTTAATAGCAGTTTTTAGCAGGGTCCGGGACTTAGGATGGGAACCAAGTCCCGGACCGCATCAAAAATATGGCCGAGAGTGAACACAGGTATTGGTCCGGGACCTAAGTCAAGGACCAAGTCCCGGACCACTAGTAAAAATAAGCCAAGAGTTGATTTCTGTATCGCTCCGGGACCTTGGGTGCGGACCAAGTCCCGGACCACCCCCAAAAATGCACAGAATGTGTTTTATAGTGCCTAGAACATGGGGGAGTGAATGGTATTGGTTTTAGATGATGTTTAGGAGTTGTTTGGTGACCTTTAAAGGTCCTAATAAGTATAAACAAGTGTTGGAAGTGAGGAGTAAGTTGAGAAACTAAGTACACTAAGTTAAATCGAAATAACGGGAAACCGGGGTAAACATAGGAATAGTAATTATTTACATACCGCATGAGCTTGGAATTAATATCCATGTTTGTAACATTATCAGTGGAACAAGTGTGAACCGAGGAACATGAGGTGAACCGGTAAAGTTAACCCAAGGTGAAAGGTATAATTTTCTCATGCCCCGTATGCTACCTTGGTTACCCTGATTTGTGTGCTTGTTTGATTGTGTGATCACCTAACAATATAAATGCACAAATCGGATTGTTTGCACTTGCTTGTGCTTGAATTGTATTGTTGCTTGATAAATTGTAATTTGAATTGAAGTTTGTATAATTCATGAAATGTGTGTTTGTGAATGAATTGCTTGAGTGTGAATGAGCACTGTAGTGCGACTCATAGTTGGGTCTTGTTTGAGTAGTGACTCGTAGAAAGAGTCAAGTTGCAAATTAATAAAAACGTGGAAAACACACTAAACTATCGAACTAAGAAACGATAACGCAAACCTATGAACTCACTAGAACGTGAGGGAATTGTACGGGATCTTGTAAACTCCCGATAACGGTTAGACAACCGAATTGATTTAATCCACAAACAAATATTAGTGGAAGTACGTATACAATGAACCTCTAGTTAGAGGATTGATGATTGTTCAAACATTAACCTTGAGAAAAGTAGAGAATGGTAAGGGGTCACCAAACCCCTTAGAAAAATAGTCGAACCCCAATGAGAGGATCCGACTAACATAACAATGTCCCGAACATGAGAGTGTTCGATAAGTTGGGTAAAACCTTAAACCTGAGAATACTAGACATTGAGTATTTCCCTAAGCTAATAGATGTTATCGAGAGAGATACTTCTAAGCTAATCCAAGAGATTATAAAACAACTCTGAGAGAGGAGTTTTGGGAACTTGAGTAGTCCGGTAGAGAAACGGACATTTGTGAACTTGATTGAGTATTTGAGAATTGGTGCATTTGAGGAGCTAATTGTATAGCTCCATTTGTATTTGTAAGCCTGGTGGTGGGTCTTGTGTATGACCCTACTGTTATACCTAAAATTTCAACCCCCCGGAAGAGAGTCTCTACTAATAGGATAGTAGCAAGGGTTCCTAGTTCGATCGGCACATTTCAGAGTACTAGGGACAGCTTAGTCATCTCCAGGGGCACTTTCGTAATTTTTCAAGGCTCCTAAGCCCCCGATAGGCTTTCTCTCTCCTCAAAATAAGGGTCAAATCAATTCAAAATGCTTTGAAATTTTAACCCATGACAGAGGATGACATTTGAAGCATAATGGCGTTGGAATTTTGATTTTTCGAATTTCCAATAATTTTCTAGCAATTTCTGATTGAATCTGATGAGAAATTGAATTTAAAAATATTCCAATATCAAAAAAATTCGACTCCACTTTAGAAAATTCAGAAATATCATCCTTTACCCATGGGTAAAATTTCATAATCAAATTCCTTTTGGAAGCCCTTTAGCTAAAACGTCGGTAAATCTCGGTTTTTACCGGATTTTTCTATCTTTAAGGAAGCCTATATAAGGAACCATATCCCATGATCAAATCAGAACCTCAAGAACCCTAGACCCTCAAAGAAGGCAGCCGTCTCATTCTTTTCACGTTTTTACACATCCAAGCACCAAAATCACATCAAAAATCCCCCGAAATCACCATCTAAACACATTTTTCAACTCCCAACACATCAACAATCATCAAACATCAACCAAACCACCTCCAAAACGTGAAGAACACCTTCAACAATCAACAACCAGAAGCTCGGGTCGAACTCAATCTGGAACCGGCACCATCGGAGCCTCCGAAGAATCCCGACGTGAAGGATCCTCCTGAATTCGAAGGTAAAACGGGTTGCAATTCTACTTTTCTAACTCTCCACGACCTTATTAACTCTCTGTCAAATTTTGGGTTCAAACTAACCTTTTTACGCTTTTGTATTGCTAATTACTTTTGTTTCTGCCTTGTTACTTGTTCGTCAAGTTTCGTACATAATTCGACTTCAAACTGTGATCTTTCGATTACTAACATATTGTACATCTTTCAGGCTACACGTGCATAAAGTTTGAGCCGAAAACACCTTCGGGAACCACCATAAAACCCCCGTCCGTGGGTTATCCGGGACCTCAGACCTATGGTCCTGGACCACGGACGGGTTGTCCGTGGCCACGGACACCCACGGACGGCGGCGGGATTTTAAAATTTTAAAAAATTAGGTTTTGCTAAACTATGTCCGGGCCTACGGACATCCTGTCCGTGGCCCCGGACTTTTCAAATTTTTGTTATCTGTTTAATTCAACTTTTATTTTCACATAGGTTGACTAGGGTCTGTGGTTACGGACATTAGGTCCGTGGCTACGGACGGAAACAAAATTTGACCTAAATCTGCCTCCGAAACCCTAGTTTAGGTAACTTCCAATTTCACTTTAATTTTCTGTCAAAAAAACGTTAAAAAAAAAAAACAGAAGCGCGCACCTAGGTTAAAAACAACTTTGTAGAAAGCCGTAAATAAACCAAGTAGAGGAAAAACGACCTAGGAAGGGTAATGAAAGTAATTTGAACCCTAAATAAGTCGAATACCAAGCCCCCGAACCCGGACTCTCCTTTCCTAATTTAATCTAGGTTAAAATTAGGTGGTGACTCATAATAGGTTCCAGTGAGCTAGCCTAGGTTTTTAATAATTATTGTTATATGACATAGTTATTAATCTTAGGTTATAAGTGGACCTAAAACCCGGTTAGATCCTAATCAGCTTTAATCAACATAGGATAAGGTTTAAAATCGAGGCTCATAGACTAGCGACTCTGCTGGGGACAAACTCTTATTATTAACTTGTTTAATTTTAAGAAAGAGGGCTTAACTCGAAAAATGTTTATTCATGGCTTTATTATATTGTTTGTTTACTTTGGTGCGCACTTTAGTTTCTGTACCTTTGCATCATATGAGAGCGAGGGTCCACGCAAATCAACTTCACCCCGGGACCCGTTTGAGGGTCCCCTGTCAGGGACTCACACCTTTTAGGTGATGTGAATAAGCGGGGGAAAAGAGGAGGGTGTCGTCTAACCACACCCCCTTAATACCTGGGCCTTAGCCCCAAGCGTTTTCTTGGCAGTGTCCTTACTTAGCCCATTGTTTGGTCAGTCAAAGACCCGGCCGTAGACGCACACCTTCAGGTGATGTGAAAAAAGTGGGGAAGCCCAAAGAGAATAGCGTGCAAGCCCTATTCCTTTGTGGTGACCTGGGCCCAAGCCCTAAGCACCTCTCCGGATCGATCCATACCCAGATTGATTTAACCGTCAAGTGAGGACATGTTGAATTTGTGTGGGGCTTGTTTACTTATGTGATCAATCCACTACCCAGCCTAGAAATTGATAGGAGTTTCCCTGCATCAACTTAGCCCAACCCGAAATGGCAGCTCTATTGTTTGCGGCCCAAAGACCCTGTTTGATATAATGTGTGAATCATTTGGGCTTCGGCCCAAAAGTTTAGACTTAGGTGATTTCTCTTTTTCGGCCCAATTCGAATTATCAATTCAGTTCTAGGCCCATGAAAAACAATCCACCTAAAGCAATCTATAAAAATCCATCAGGCCTTTCCATTTCAAGGCCTATTCTAGTCCAGGAAGACTTCTCACTCGGGTTTTGACCCACGATCCTAGACATGGGTATCATCTTCAGGCCCAATCATAATTACTCGGCCCAAATTCCAATTCACGTCCAGAACATGGTTTAGAAATCACTTCGGCCCATGCGCTTTACTTCTAGCCCAAACACATTCTGGCCCAAGCGCCCAATTCTCAGAACATTTCAGCCTAGGCACCAGTTCACAGCTTATGAATCATTCTGGCCCATGTGCCTCTCTTCCAATTCATTTCGGGCCTCAGTGCTTACCAACAATCTTCAAAACATTCCAGCTCATATGCTTTTCTTGCAGCCCAAACAAGTTTTAGCCTAAAACTTCTTTGCGGCCCAGAAATTTAGCTCAGGTCACTTTTGTTTTCCAACAGATAAGCCCAAATCTCAAGTATGGCAGAGGGAGGAAATCCAATCAACATGGATGCCCAGTTAGCCGAAGAATTCAATGAGATGCTGAAAAAGATTGAGCGCATGGAGAGGGCCACCAAGCCAGCCGGTTTTGACTACTTCTCCATTGGATTATATCCCAAGGTTGACCTTCCTCCAAAGTTGAAATTGCCAACACTTCCTCTATACAAAGGTTCCTCCGACCCACAGCTTCATTTGGCAATGTTCGACAGAGAAATGTCCGTTCTTTCGCTAAGCGACATGCAGAAGGCCAAGGTATTCGCCCGCTATCTTGATGAAACTCCTCAGCATTGGTACATAACTCAAAGGATAAATACCAAGACCTTCAAGGAGGTATGTGAAGCTTTTCTGCGTCATTTTGAGTACGCTAGAAGTTTTGGAGTCACCAGGGCTGATGTTGCAAGCACACAACAAACAAAAGGTGAATCAATGTCTGATTTTGTTAAGCGTTGGAGGATGAAGGCAGCCGCAATGCTCACACAGATGGACGAACAAGAGCAAATCCGAATGGTAATTAAAAATATGCAGAAGCAATACAGTGACGAGCTGAAATTCACATACTTTCCTAGCTTCAACATGCTGATAGGACAGGTTGATGTCCTAGAAGAAATGATTCACCAGGAGGAGTTAAAACTTGGGAACTCAAAAAACACCGGGAATGGATCGAGGACAACAGCCTGTATCCAAAGTGGCACCCGAAAGAGAACTAGGCAGCATGAGGAAAACACCGTTCGACAGATAAAAGGACCAGGACAAATTCTCGGGGCAATGGAATCATCCCGAAAGAGCTCCCGTCAGAGAGAGTTCACAAACATCGGTCAACCATTGAGCCAGGCTTTTGAAAGACTCCAGGAACGAAACATGCTGCAACCTCTCACCCCTCGACAAAGGGACCCTAAAAAAGGAAGGAATCTGAACCAGTATTGTCAGTTTCACCAGCTTCCCGGTCATGACACCGACAACTGCAAAATTCTGAAGCAGCACATCCAAGATCTTATCAATCAAGGTTTTCAACTCCCCGAGTAGGAATCCCATGTCAAGCACCATCAGAGAATGCTATCTTCAAGTGTTTTCTCATTTTTATGTTGTTCCAATGTTTGTAGTAGTTAGTTTCCTTTATCATTTTCGGTAGTTTCTCTAAGTCTGTAATTTCCAACATTATCACATGATTCATAAATAAAATCATAGTTCCATTTTCACAATTCCTGTACAAACCATTTTTCATTCATCGAAAAAACAAAAACAAAATGCTTTCCAGGGAAAAGGATCACAGAGTAATCATTTCCCAACTATGGAACAGAACGATTTATCTCTTGTTTCTAAAAGTTGAACATGCCACGCTAAGCATCACAACTCACCCCAAAACTTCCAAAACAACCCACAAAGCGGTTCCAAATCCACATCTTTCAAATTGTTGTCATAAACCCCAAATCAATACTGGGGGCAATCTGAGTTGAAGTTCGTCATCTTTCATCTTTCATTTAAATGTGCGAATGAGTTTCCAAGTGAAAATCTCGCGAGAGTGTCTTGAGTGGAAAAACCATGAGCAAACGAGCGTGTCATTTTTACACGACTCCGATGAGACCACATTCAAAGGTGAGGTAAATGGCATAACTCCGACCGAAGGAGATAATTTGTAAATTTACTCTTAGACCTACGAAAAGTAACAAAGAGCGGATACACAACTATCAGGAATGACGAAGCACCTAGGTACAGCACCACATAGACAAAAGCTGGTGAACCTTGACATTAAACCCTAGGCACCCCCGTTGACCCTTTCGTATATCCCTTTTGATACTATGAACTCCACAAAATAGCCTAGCCGATGATGAATGTCCGACCCGGTGACCAAAGGAAGCGAGGAGCCCGACTCTCAGATAACATTCTCATCAGTCCAAAAAAGCAATGCCACTATCAGTATGATGAAGCGATCCGTAAATGGTCCCAGAGTGACACAGGATCAAAAGAGCTCACATCAAAACAGCTCTCGAAGCCCAAAACCGGGAAACACAAGAACCCCGAAGGCAAAGTCAAGAAAGGATAAAACAAAAAGGCAAACCTGAAGTGCCTCAAAGAAATCCAAATGACAAAAAGAGAAATGGTGTAAAGGACAACTTCAAAAGTCCAGGTCCAGAAGCTCGAAAACAACGTCAACATGAAGCAGCCAGACGACTTCAAGACAAGGAAGATGAATCCGAGAGAATACGCAAGTTGCAGCTTTGGTCACCCATTTAAGCTCCACATACCTCAAATATCCCTCCATGATCCCGTCGTCTTTCATCACACCCTATGGCCACGTTATAAACTCTAAAGACTTCCGACTTGATAGTTGTGTGTCCAATCACGTGAAAGTAACAGATCAAATGCGTAAATCCATCAAATATCGAATTCAATGGTCTAGAAGTTATGACCATGAGCGAGAAATGAGTGTAAACACCAACCACGTTAAGTGTAGGATAGGAAGCACCACATCAAAACATAAGCCTCGACCCTGTGAGGATGAGACTTGTTCGCACGTTTAATCAAAGAAAATACTGGGGGCAATTGATTGTTCCGATCAGTTGCCATGAACTCTAGCTCAGATTGTCCTAAGGAAAAATACTAGGGGCAATTGTTGGTTCCAACAATTGCCATGACAACACCAATTGAAACCTAAAGCTTGAGCACCACCATCCCACCACAGGCATAAGCCCTTACATCCACATCAAACACCTCAGGCGCACATAAGCTCTAATCTCCACACACACACTCTCAACCCCGTCATTAGCCTTACCCCCACAAAAACATCAGACCCGCCATAACCCTGACCACCATCCAAAATCACAACCTAATCCCAGGTTTATCATATATCCTGAACACCAGCAAAAGCCTTTAGCACCACAAAAAACAAACACGCTCCACCAGTGGCATGTTCATCTTCTAAGAAACAAAATGCAAATCTGAAATCCTTAGTCAGGAAGTGATTCTTTCACTTTCCTTTTTCAGTAGAGTTTTTCCCAAGCTTTGCCATGTTTGGCACATTTTCCAGTAATTTCTTGCTTTAAACAATTTTCAATTCTCATCATTGTCATGTTTGGCACATTTTTCAACAGTTTCTTGCTTTGAACAAATATCTTACATGCACTGTGATTGCATTTCACAAACTTTTGCGTACACCTCACCATCGCCACGTTTGGCCCTTTTACAATTGGTTTTCACCACATGCATTTGCACGAGACCATTATCTTTCTAGCCCATTTTTAGTGCGAGACCCATCATGCACTTAACTCACTTTCACTTAGATCCCCTTTAGGCTCGTCATAAGACCCAGTCCAATCCTAGGCTCGTCATAAGACTAGTCCCCTTTAGGCTCGTCATAAGTACCTAGTCCACCCTTAGCTCGTCATAAGACACCTAGATCCAACCTTTAGGCTTGTCATAAACCTAATCCATCCTTAGGCTTGTCTCACCTAGATCCAACCCTTTAGGGCTCGTCATAATACCTAAACCATCCTTTAGTCTCGTCATAGACCTAGATCCAATCTTTAGGCTCGTCATAAGACCTGGAACCATCCTTAAGCTCGTCATAAGACCTAGTTGCATTCCTTTAGCTCGTAATAAGAACCCTTTAATCTTACCCACTCTCTCAAACACATTGCATTCATCTCATTCATGGGCTCGTCATAAACCTAGTTGCCTTACCCAGGCGCGTCATAAGACCTGGCGACAGAAAGTTTGGCGAGGTGATATGGCAATAATCCTCCTGTGTTATGTCAACTTACTTTGGGATCAACGAATGGTGGGCAAAGGCAATACCCCCCAGGGTTTTTACCAGGAGTTATCCCTGCACACCGGCTTGGGGGCCGATGGCCAATATCCCATTGGGTCCCCAGAGCATCGTCACGAGTTTCGGTCCCCAGAAGCATCCGAGCACATCAACATCATCAACTCATTTGCATCATTAGCATATCATCCCCATGTCATCATCACCTTTCAACTTCAGGTTCCCGACACCTTATAATGCTCGACGTAATCCATTCAACTTCAGGTTCCCGACACCTTATAATGCTCGGCGTATTCCATTCAAACTTCAGGTTCCCGACACCTTATAATGCTCGGCGTAATCCATTTAAACTTCAGGTTCCCGACACCTTATAATGCTTGGCGTAATCCATTCAAACTTCAGGTTCCCGACCTTAAATGCTCGGTAATCCATTCAAACTTTAGGTTCCCGGCACCTTATAATGCTCGGCGTAATCCATTCAAACTTCAGGTTCTTGACTCCTTATAATGCTCGGTGTAATCCATTCAACTTCAGGTTCTTGGCACCTTATAATGCTCGGCGTATTCCATTCAAACTTCAGGTTTCCAACACCTTATAATGCTCAGCGTATTCCATTCAACTCAGGTTCTCGACACCTTATAATGCTCAACGTATTCCATTCAATCTCAGGTTCCCGACACCTTATAATGCTCGTGTATTCCATTCAATCTCAGGTTCCCGACACCTTAATGCTCGGCGTATTCCATTCAACTTCAGGTTCCCGACACCTTAGAATGCTCGGCGTACTTCATTTCTTTTAAGGTAGTCAACGCCTTAGAATAGCTTGACATCATTTCATTCATTATAGGTAGTCAACGCCTTAGAATCGCTTGACATCCCTTCCACTTTACTTATAGGTAGTCAGCGCCTTAGAATAGCTCGACACAACCTGACGGATTTCAATTGCACGTGGGGTCTTTTAAGATCCAAAATTTTTGGGTATCACTCAAGCATCAACTAGCCTTTTCATTTCCATTACAAAGTCTAGTTGACGGGGGGCAATCTGTTATACCCAAAATTTCAACCCCCCGGAAGAGAGTCTCTACTAATAGGATAGTAGAGGGTTCCCGGTTCGATCAGCACTTTCAGAGTACTAGGGACAGCTTAGTCATCTCCAGGGGCACTTTCGTAACTTTTCAAGGCTCCTAAGCCCCCGATAGGCTTTCTCTCTCCTCTAAATAAGGGTCAAATCAATTCAAAATGCTTTGAAATTTTAACCCATGATAGAGGATGACATTTGAAGCATAATGGCGTTGGAATTTTGATTTTTTGAATTTCTAATAATTTTCTAGCAATTCTGATTGAATCTGACGAGAAATTGAATTTAAAAATATTCCAATATCCAAAAAATTCGATTCTACTTTAGAAAATTCAGAAATATCATCCTTTACCCATGGGTAAAATTTCATAATCAAATTCCTTTTGGAAGCCCTTGAGCTAAAACGTCGGTAAATCTCAGTTTTTACCGGATTTTTCTATCTTTAAGGAAGCCTATATAAGGAACCTTATCCCATGATCAAATTAGAACCTCAAGAACCCTAGACCCTCAAAGAAGGCAGCCTTCTCATTCTCTTCACGTTTTTACACATCCAAGCACCAAAATCACATCAAAAATCCCCCGAAATCACCATCTAAACACATTTTTTCAACTCCCAACACATCAACATCATCAAACTCAACCAACCACCTCCAAAACGCGAAGAACACACCTTCAACAACTAACAACCAGAAGCTCGGGTCGAACTCAATCCGGAACCGGCACCATCGGAGCCTTCGAAGAATCCCGACGTGAAGGATCCTCCTGAATTCGAAGGTAAAACAGGTTGCAATTTTACTTTTCTAACTCTCTCTCCACGACCTTATTAACTCTCTGTCAAATTTTGGGTTCAAACTAACCTTTTTACGCTTCTGTATTGCTAATTACTTTTGTTTCTGCCTTGTTACTTTTCGTCAAGTTTTCGTACATAATTCGACTTCAAACTGCGATATTTCGATTACTAACATATTGTATATCTTTCAGGCTACACGTGCATAAAGTTTGAGCTGAAAACACCTTCGGGAACCACCGTAAAACCCCCGTCCGTGGGTTGTCCGGGACCTCGGACCTATGGTCCGGGACCACGGACGGGTTGTCCGTGGCCACGGACACCCACGGACGGCGGCGGGATTTTAAAATTTTAAAAAATTTAGGTTTTGCTAAACTATATCCCGGCCTACGGACATCCTGTCCGTGGCCCAGGACTTTTCAAATTTTTGTTTTCTGTTTAATTCCACTTTTATTTTCACATAGGTTAACTAGGGTCCGTGGTTACGGACATTAGGTCCATGGCTACGGACGGAAACAAAATTTGACCTAATTCTGCCTCCGAAACCCTAGTTTAGGTAACTTCCAATTTCACTTTAATTTTCTATCAAAAAACGTTAAAAAATAAAAAAACAGAAGCGCGCACCTAGGTTAAAAACAACTTTGTAGAAAGCCGTAAATAACCAAGTAGAGGAAAAACGACCTAGGAAGGGTAATGAAAGTAATTTGAACCCTAAATAAGTCGAATACCAAGCCCCCGAACCCGAACTCTCCTTTCCTAATTTAATCTAGGTTAAAATTAGGTGGCGACTCATAATAGGTTCCAGTGAGCTAGCCTAGGTTTTTAATAATTATTGTTATATGACATAGTTATTAATCTTAGGTTATAAGTGGACCTAAAACCCGGTTAGATCCTAATCAGCTTTAATCAACATTGAATAAGGTTTAAAATCGAGGCTCACACCTGCCCGGAGGTCGTGCGCAAAGACTTAAAAGATGCCTTTGAGTATTGAGTATTGGTTTGAGTATTTGATTTGAGAATTTGATTGAGGTAGAGAATTGGGTATTGAGCATTGAGTTGTAACTTGAGAAAGAGTTGAGAGTTGAGTTAGTAAATTGAGAATTGAGCTTGAGATTGAGTATTGTAGATCTTGGTTGAGATCGAGAGTAAGAGAAATGATTAAGGCATAGTGAGGTAGGACCCTCAAAACCTAAGTGTAGGATATATTAAACTAACCCCTTGATGTGTATGTTAGTGTATGTGTTCGATGTCGAACCTTGATTGTGCCAATATACATATATATGTATTGTTGCCTTGCATGCTGTTTGAATTAAAATGAACCGCATGCTCTCGACCAAAATAGTCGCCGTACCCTCGTTAGCACGCGGGTCATGCGAATTTCATATGCAGCAATTTTGCTGAGCCCCTTGGGGCACTGTTTTTATTTTACAGGAAAAATGAAGCCGAATACCGTTCGAGTGTAGGACGGGTTGCTATGTAAACGTGGGTAGCTGTTTAAGAAGTTGTATTCATTTGTATTATGGAATTGTAAGACCGAAAGGTCATCAATAGACTTGGGAATTGTAGATACTCGGTATAGAACAGAATTGAGATTGTATTTGTATATTATTGAATTGAAGGTTGTATTTGGTTTGAGAATTGATTAAGGAAATTGAATGTATCGTTGGATAGAGTGCTCGGTATAAAACCTATCAGACCGATATTGTATTTGTATTGATTGTACAGTTGGATTGGCCTTGTTAGTCACGTGGGTGGCTAACGGCATTGTATCACCCCCGGTTGTATTGGAATTCCGCTGCTTGTGTATTGGTAATGGAGACGGGTTAGGAGTTAATTATGTGATTACCGGTAGGGGTGTTACAGCTTTCTGGAAGGGTTATTCAAGCCCGACCGACCTTCCTAAGGTCGGTCCCAAGGGAGGTTGAAGTCAGAAAGCTTCCTGGAAGGGTAATTCAAGCCCGACCGACCTTCCCAAGGTCGGTCCCAAGGGAGGTCGGCTCCAGACCCTTTTCTATAAGTGTTTAATTGACTCCAATACCTTCCCCAAGTATCCTAGCATGTGTTACCATCATCTTGGCACTTTAAAACCCTCTTAAATCACTCACCAAACTCATTAATCAACCCACCATCAAGCTCCTTAATCACTTACTCAAAATCTTACTAAATCCTTAACACTTGTAACATTTTTCCTTAGGTTTCTAAGTGGTAGTTTTTGCCTACAACTTCAACTAACCAAAGTGTTGCCTCACCACCATTTCAACTACTCCCAAAGCATTATTTCTCATCTACACATCCTTTTCACAACTCCTCAAGGTTTTACCCTCTAGTTCATACTTATTTCTTCACAAGGCATTTCTATTTCATTTATTACCAAATTTTGTACAAGTCTTAACAACACTTATTCCACAAATTTGGTGTGTCTAAATCACTCATTTGATCTCTAAATCCTCCAAGACAATTCCTAAGTCATTTTAAACACTCAAGAACACCTTAACTCATTTTCTCCCACCATTTTAACACTTAACAATTCATAGTACTACCTAGGTCCCAACATTTCATTTATAACACTTAAACCCTTAGTTTCTCACTAAATTTTGACATAGCTTCTCTAGCTCATTCTTACACCCAAAGACTTAGTTTCTCACCATTAAGAAATCAAAGACATTCATATCCACAAGGAATGTTCTTGACACACAAACTACATTACATCACAATATAGTGCATAATTTAAATTGCTTGGAACTTAGGCCCTTAAATGACCTGGCTCCTAGGCCCTTAAATAACAATAATCTTAAACACTGAATGTCCACATATATATTGCTTTCAACCTGCAAATACACACATCATCACATATGCCTTTATAAACCACCTTGTGGTTATTTTACTAACTCATTTCGCTTTGGCTCTGGTTGTTTATATTGAAATTCAAGCTCATTTTCCTAAGGTACAAAACTACATTAGGATAGGTCATTTACCTCTTCCTCTTCATGATTTCTCTCTTGTTTTCTCTTGTTCTTTCTTGATTGAAAATCGGCAAGGACTTTTGTTCAATTGTCTACCTTCTAACCAATATACAAATAAGGGTACCGAGCATTAAGCATTATACTCAAACTCATGAACAACCCTAGATTACAAGAAGTGTTCTAAAACAAAAAAAATAATTTACCTTGGAATTTGAAAGAGAGCTTGATTAAGAAGCAAGATAGGACTCCTCCTAGTCCTTAGAAGATTTGAATCAAGCTACTAAAAAGACCAAGACAAGGCACCATCAAAGATGATTCTCGACCATATATAAAAATGAGAGGAAACATGAATTTTCTTTGGTTTTTCTTACCTTGAAGCAAAGGAGAGTATCAAGGTATAAGAAGTTGAGATTTTCCTCCTTCAATGGAGATTATACAAGGAATGAAACTTTATTTCTTGGAGATTTGAAAAGATGGAATGAAGAGCTTGGTCTAACTAGCACAAATATGGTCTTGGAATTTGATTTGGAGCATGGAGTTGGATTTTACAAGGAAATGAAGATGAAGAAGATAGGTGCTGTATCATGGACGGTTTTGCTTGGGAGAATGAAGGAAGAAGACGGTGGGGAATCGAGGAAATGAAGAGACATGAGGTAAGAGAGTGTATTTGTGCGATATTTACTTAATAAAGCAACTAGTCATTTTGCTTTATTTCCTCTTCTTCTTTTAATTGGCTAGCAAGTGTGGTGACTCCCCACCTTAAAACCCGGCACCCTTTCCACACTTAGGATATTTGTGGGCTAGTTTGACCAATTAATAACTTAAGTTGACTTAAAGCTAAATTAAGCACTATTTGAGCACTATTCATAATTAGTGCACATATTTGTGAAATTTTTGATTTACCATTGATTTAGGCTTCTTAATGTGAAACTAAGTAGTAACATGTTGATTAAGGAGTAATAATGGGCATTTATCCACTCAAAACCCATTTCTAAGACAATTTTTCAAAAATGTGCTTTAAGACTCCTTAAAGCACAATTTGTGTTTTAACTTGTTTTTGAGCTTGGTTTTCCTTTGGTAAATGATTTAACATGTCCATTATCATTTTAAAAGTCTTGGTAAGCTTCTTGTGTCCTAATCAAGGTTATCCCAAGTCTAAAACATGCGTTGCTCAAATTGTCTTTATGGTGTTTTATTGTGTTTCCTATGGTTTAAATTGCTTACTAATGTTTCTAAGGCACTTTTTAGCCTTATTATACCATATTTTAACATTTAAATAACATATTTAGGTTTGGGGTATTTCAATTTAAGTCTTAAATTTTAATAAAACTTTGATTAAAAATTCTCGAGGTTAGTGTAAAGCATGTGGTGGGAGGGTAAACTAGGGATAGAAAATTATAATATATCAGAATTTGAACGGGGGGTATCTCGTAATAAAATTGAAACCTCAGGGGTATCTCATTATGAAAATGATACCTTGGGGGTATCTCGTAAAGAAAATGAAAACTTAGGGGTATCTCGTAATGAAAATAAACCTCAGGGGTATCTCGTAAAATTTGCTCAAACCTCGGGGGTATATCGTGAAGTTTCATTTAATATTTTTGGGTTACAATCGGGTTTCGGGTTGGATAAAATGGATAGGTTTCGGGTTGGGTCAAATTGATAACTCTAATCATAGGTGCTGCAAAGATGACAAAAATGTTGCGGACTTGCGGTAAACACAACGATAACAGCCAAAGCCAAGACACTAAAATTACACACCCAGACCCACTATCAGTATTGTCATTTAGTTATGAGTGTTGAAGTGAGGAATAAATGGAGTCGGCACTAGTAAAAACCCGTTTTTTTGTTACGAAGGTTTTTGTAACGACTTTAAATCATTATCTTATATTTTATTAGTTACAAATATTTTGTTACCAAAGATAGTACTAAATACTTGAATACATTTGAGACTATAGTAACAATATAATTGTTACAAAATAATATTTTTAGTAACGATATAACTTTTAATGACGAATAAAAGTCGTTACAATAACTTAGTTTAGTAACGATTTTAATTTTTGGTAATAATGGTTACCAAAGATCTTAATTTTAGTAATGCGGTCAAATTTTGTTTACCAGGAAGAGAATATATTAATGTCTACAAAGCCTAGATAGAATTGATTATTTAAGTATATATTGGAAAAATTGTCTTTTTGTTTCAGTTTTGATTTTCCCTAAATGAAGAATACATACTGAACCTTCCTATCATAAAAAATCACTAGTAAATTATAAGTTGGACCTAGACGAGGAATACAAGAAATTGGCACTTTTTTTTTGCAATAAAGACACTACTAATATATTTAAAGAAAATAGTTACAAAAAGATAAGCTTGCACAGGAATATGAAAACAAACAAGATCCAACAAAGATACCAAATACTGAGATCGGTACTGAAAAGGTAAGAATGTTCCTTTCCCTCGATTTCCCTATCTATACTAACGGTTTTACCTTGTTTCAAATACAGAGTAAACTCGAGAGAGAAGACTTCGTAAAAAGAGTGCTCGGATTGTATTGATATCAAAAGCGTGTCCTGTTTCATGGGGCGTACCCCTATTTATAGTGCTTTTGACGTTAGATCAGACGTTGCCGGCCTGTCATCCTTTCGCTATTGCCAGGCTGGCAATCATACATAAATGAAATGCTTAACTACCTACTGGCCGGAATGCGTTCCGGCCCGGTAATGCTCCCTTCTCTAGTCTACTTCATCCAGTCACAGACGATCGGATGCTTTATTCAATTTTTCCTTTACACTTTTCCCCTCTTCATCAGTCCCACAAGTTCTACTTTTAATCCCTTGATGTAGAAAGTAGAACTTTTCTTCTATACACTTTCGTAAAAAAAATAAACGTTTTATGTGCATTTGTCCCTAGGACTTGTGGACTACCCTTTGTGCTTTTTCCGGTTTTTGTCAAATAACCACCTCTGAATCCTTCAGGCTGGCCTTGATACTCTTCCGTCCTTCTTTTCCGGCTTCCTCTCCCTAGTCCCACAAGTTCTCTTTCCCTCTTTTTCCTAAAAAGAAAAATGGAAAAGAAACTTGACACCTCGTACTGAATTTTCCGGCTCGTGGCAGGCTCGTGCCTTTCGCGTCTTTTCGATGTAGAATACGTGGAGCCTACTTTGCCGTCAGTGTCTTACTTTAGGAAGGTGCAGAGTCTCTGCTTTTTTTCTGTAAAAAAGGTGGGAGGGTTTTTATAACATATATTTTTTAATTACCTGAGCAGGAATTGCCTTTCTTCAAAACCCCGGCCTTTTAGCCAATTCCCAAATACTTTCTCTTTCCTTCGCTTGCCCCTGACTTTCCGCTCTCCTTCTTGCACTTTTCGATTTCGAACTCTTCCCTTCGCCGTTTTCCCCTGCTCCACCAGTTTTGATGGCTTCCTCTAGCTCAAAAAAAAATAAACCGACTGCAAACTTTATTTTCGCTAAAGAAGCGGTTCAAGGTACCCTTTCTCCCCAAGGCTTTCGTCCTTCTTACCTAAAGTCTGTTGCGCCCTTCTCGGCTGATCGAGAACCCTTTCCCTCTTCTCTGGACACTCTCGCTTCTTCTTAAGAATGCGAGTCCCACAGGGCACCCGCATCCACTCCCCTCCTCCGATTCTCATCCTCACGATGATTTTGGTCTCGGGTACGCTCTTTACGCGGACTTTTTCCCTCGTGGTTTAACCGTGCCCCCACACCCATTTGTCCTGGGTTTTCTGATTGCCGTTTTCGCGTGCTTGCCATTTACATCCAAAAGTGATCTCGTATCTCCACGCTTACGTACTCCTTTATGAGGAAAACCAAATTCGGGCAGAGGCAACCGAATTCGCCTAATTTGTTTCGACCAGGGACAATCCCGATAGTCTGACTATTAAGGCGAAAGCCGGATTTTCACTCTTCGATTACAAGAAGGTGTCTTCCGGATGGAACTCCCGGCGGTTCGTTATTATTCCGCCATCCGGTCGATTCTTGGGGGTTCCTTATTGTTCTTCAATCCAAAAAGGCCAATTCAGTTGTCCCCCTTCTCCCGCAAAGGATATGCCCATCTCAAGGATCCTGGAGGCGTTGAGTAACCAACAGTTAACGGTTTCACAATTTTTTACCCAGGCGCGCCTGGATTCACTGAAAAAAATACCATAGTAAGTTTTACTTTACTCATTCTCACTGCAGTCTTACCTTTCCTTACCTTTTATTTCTTATGCTTTATGATGTTTTTGGTAGATTACTTCTGTAGAGGAGATAAAGTGGGGCCCTTTAACAGTTGGAACTTTGTGAATTTTAAAATTGGTGACGAGCGAGTTGATTACTATGCGTCTGTTGGTGCAGCCATTGATGCAGCTGAAAAACTTCTTGGGGATGCCTCTTCTTCCAAGAAAAGGCAAAGAGACGGGTCTGACAAAGATCAATCCAGGCTGAAGAAGAAAAAGAAGATCACCCAGTCCCCAATTCGATCGAACAATGATTTGCCAGGTACTTGGCACGTGAGTCCAGGGTCTTGACGTAAATAAACCAAGTAGAGGAAAAACGACCTAGGAAGGGTAATGAAAGTAATTTGAACCCTAAATAAGTCGAATACCAAGCCCCCGAACCCGGACTCTCCTTTCCTAATTTAATCTAGGTTAAAATTAGGTGGTGACTCATAATAGGTTCCAGTGAGCTAGCCTAGGTTTTTAATAATTATTGTTATATGACATAGTTATTAATCTTAGGTTATAAGTGGACCTAAAACCCGGTTAGATCCTAATCAGCTTTAATCAACATAGGATAAGGTTTAAAATCGAGGCTCATAGACTAGCGACTCTGCTGGGGACAAACTCTTATTATTAACTTGTTTAATTTTAAGAAAGAGGGCTTAACTCGAAAAATGTTTATTCATGGCTTTATTATATTGTTTGTTTACTTTGGTGCGCACTTTAGTTTCTGTACCTTTGCATCATATGAGAGCGAGGGTCCACGCAAATCAACTTCACCCGGGACCCGTTTGAGGGTCCCCTGTCAGGGACTCACACCTTTTAGGTGATGTGAATAAGCGGGGGAAAAGAGGAGGGTGTCGTCTAACCACACCCCTTAATACCTGGGCCTTAGCCCCAAGCGTTTTCTTGGCAGTGTCCTTACTTAGCCCATTGTTTGGTCAGTCAAAGACCCGGCCGTAGACGCACACCTTCAGGTGATGTGAAAAAAGTGGGGAAGCCCAAAGAGAATAGCGTGCAAGCCCTATTCCTTTGTGGTGACCTGGGCCCAAGCCCTAAGCACCTCTCCGGATCGATCCATACCCAGATTGATTTAACCGTCAAGTGAGGACATGTTGAATTTGTGGGGGCTTGTTTACTTATGTGATCAATCCACTACCCATCCTAGAAATTGATAGGAGTTTCCCTGCATCAACTTAGCCCAACCCGAAATGGCAGCTCTATTGTTTGCGGCCCAAAGACCCTGTTTGATATAATGTGTGAATCATTTGGGCTTCGGCCCAAAAGTTTAGACTTAGGTGATTTCTCTTTTTCGGCCCAATTCGAATTATCAATTCAGTTCTAGGCCCATGAAAAACAATCCACCTAAAGCAATCTATAAAAATCCATCAGGCCTTTCCATTTCAAGGCCTATTCTAGTCCAGGAAGACTTCTCACTCGGGTTTTGACCCACGATCCTAGACATGGGTATCATCTTCAGGCCCAATCATAATTACTTGGCCCAAATTCCAATTCACGTCCAGAACATGGTTTAGAAATCACTTCGGCCCATGCGCTTTACTTCTAGCCCAAACACATTCTGGCCCAAGCGCCCAATTCTCAGAACATTTCAGCCTAGGCACCAGTTCACAGCTTATGAATCATTCTGGCCCATGTGCCTCTCTTCTAATTCATTTCGGGCCTCAGTGCTTACCAACAATCTTCAAAACATTCCAGCTCATATGCTTTTCTTGCAGCCCAAACAAGTTTTAGCCTAAAACTTCTTTGCGGCCCAGAATTTAGCTCAGGTCACTTTTGTTTTCCAACAGATAAGCCCAAATCTCAAGTATGGCAGAGGGAGGAAATCCAATCAACATGGATGCCCAGTTAGCCGAAGAAATCAATGAGATGCTGAAAAAGATTGAGCGCATGGAGAGGGCCACCAAGCCAGCCGGTTTTGACTACTTCTCCATTGGATTATATCCCAAGGTTGACCTTCCTCCAAAGTTGAAATTGCCAACACTTCCTCTATACAAAGGTTCCTCCGACCCACAGCTTCATTTGGCAATGTTCGACAGAGAAATGACCGTTCTTTCGCTAAGCGACATGCAGAAGGCCAAGGTATTCGCCCGCTATCTTGATGAAACTCCTCAGCATTGGTACATAACTCAAAGGATAAATACCAAGACCTTGAAGGAGGTATGTGAAGCTTTTCTGCGTCATTTTGAGTACGCTAGAAGTTTTGGAGTCACCAGGGCTGATCTTGCAAGCACACAACAAACAAAAGGTGAATCAATGTCTGATTTTGTTAAGCGTTGGAGGATGAAGGCAGCCGCAATGCTCACACAGATGGACGAACAAGAGCAAATCCGAATGGTAATTAAAAATATGCAGAAGCAATACAGTGACGAGCTGAAATTCACATACTTTCCTAGCTTCAACATGCTGATAGGACAGGTTGATGTCCTAGAAGAAATGATTCACCAGGAGGAGTTAAAACTTGGGAACTCAAAAAACACCGGGAATGGCTCGAGGACAACAGCCTGTATCCAAAGTGGCACCCGAAAGAGAACTAGGCAGCATGAGGAAAACACCGTTCGACGGATAAAAGGACCAGGACAAATTGTCGGGGCAATGGAATCATCCCGAAAGAGCTCCCGTCAGAGAGAGTTCACAAACATCGGTCAACCATTGAGCCAGGCTTTTGAAAGACTCCAGGAACGAAACATGCTGCAACCTCTCACCCCTCGACAAAGGGACCCTAAAAAAGGAAGGAATCTGAACCAGTATTGTCAGTTTCACCAGCTTCCCGGTCATGACACCGACAACTGCAAAATTCTGAAGCAGCACATCCAAGATCTTATCAATCAAGGTTTTCAACTCCCCGAGTAGGAATCCCATGTCAAGCACCATCAGAGAATGCTATCTTCAAGTGTTTTCTCATTTTTATGTTGTTCCAATGTTTGTAGTAGTTAGTTTCCTTTATCATTTTTGGTAGTTTCTCTAAGTCTGTAATTTCCAACATTATCACATGATTCATAAATAAAATCATAGTTCCATTTTCACAATTCCTGTACAAACCATTTTTCATTCATCGAAAAAACAAAAAACAAAATGCTTTCCAGGGAAAAGGATCACAGAGTAATCATTTCCCAACTATGGAACAGAACGATTTATCTCTTGTTTCTAAAAGTTGAACATGCCACGCTAAGCATCACAACTCACCCCAAAACTTCCAAAACAACCCACAAAGCGGTTCCAAATCCACATCTTTCAAATTGTTGTCATAAACCCCAAATCAATACTGGGGGCAATCTGAGTTGAAGTTCGTCATCTTTCATCTTTCATTTAAATGTGCGAATGAGTTTCCAAGTGAAAATCTCGCGAGAGTGTCTTGAGTGGAAAAACCATGAGCAAACGAGCGTGTCATTTTTACACGACTCCGATGAGACCACATTCAAAGGTGAGGTAAATGGCATAACTCCGACCGAAGGAGATAATTTGTAAATTTACTCTTAGACCTACGAAAAGTAACAAAGAGCGGATACACAACTATCAGGAATGACGAAGCACCTAGGTACAGCACCTCATAGACAAAAGCTGGTGAACCTTGACATTAAACCCTAGGCACCCCCGTTGAGCCTTTCGTATATCCCTTTTGATACTATGAACTCCACAAAATAGCCTAGCCGGTGATGAATGTCCGACCCGGTGACCAAAGGAAGCGAGGAGCCCGACTCTCAGATAACATTCTCATCAGTCCAAAAAAGCAATGCCACTATCAGTATGATGAAGCGATCCGTAAATGGTCCCAGAGTGACACAGGATCAAAAGAGCTCACATCAAAACAGCTCTCGAAGCCCAAAACCGGGAAACACAAGAACCCCGAAGGCAAAGTCAAGAAAGGATAAAACAAAAAGGCAAACCTGAAGTGCCTCAAAGAAATCCAAATGACAAAAAGAGAAATGGTGTAAAGGACAACTTCAAAAGTCCAGGTCCAGAAGCTCGAAAACAACGTCAACATGAAGCAGCCAGACGACTTCAAGACAAGGAAGATGAATCCGAGAGAATACGCAAGTTGCAGCTTTGGTCACCCATTTAAGCTCCACATACCTCAAATATCCCTCCATGATCCCGTCGTCTTTCATCACACCCTATGGCCACGTTATAAGCTCTAAAGACTTCCGACTTGATAGTTGTGTGTCCAATCACGTGAAAGTAACAGATCAAATGCGTAAATCCATCAAATATCGAATTCAATGGTCTAGAAGTTATGACCATGAGCGAGAAATGAGTGTAAACACCAACCATGTTAAGTGTAGGATAGGAAGCACCACATCAAAACATAAGCCTCGACCCTGTGAGGATGAGACTTGTTCGCACGTTTAATCAAAAAAATACTGGGGGCAATTGATTGTTCCGATCAGTTGCCATGAACTCTAGCTCAGATTGTCCTAAGGAAAAATACTGGGGGCAATTGTTGGTTCCAACAATTGCCATGACAACACCAATTGAAACCTAAAGCTTGAGCACCACCATCCCACCACAGGCATAAGCCCTTACATCCACATCAAACACCTCAGGCGCACATAAGCTCTAATCTCCACACACACACTCTCAACCCCGTCATTAGCCTTACCCCCACAAAAACATCAGACCCGCCATAACCCTGACCACCATCCAAAATCACAACCTAATCCCAGGTTTATCATATATCCTGAACACCAGCAAAAGCCTTTAGCACCACAAAAAACAAACACGCTCCACCAGTGGCATGTTCATCTTCTAAGAAACAAAATGCAAATCTGAAATCCTTAGTCAGGAAGTGATTCTTTCACTTTCCTTTTTCAGTAGAGTTTTTCCCAAGCTTTGCCATGTTTGGCACATTTTCCAGTAATTTCTTGCTTTAAACAATTTTCAATTCTCATCATTGTCATGTTTGGCACATTTTTCAACAGTTTCTTGCTTTGAACAAATATCTTACATGCACTGTGATTGCATTTCACAAACTTTTGCGTACACCTCACCACCGCCACGTTTGGCCCTTTTACAATTGGTTTTCACCACATGCATTTGCACGAGACCATTATCTTTCTAGCCCATTTTTAGTGCGAGACCCATCATGCACTTAACTCACTTTCACTTAGATCCAACCTTTAGGCTCGTCATAAGACCCAGGTCCAATCCTTAGGCTCGTCATAAGACCTAGATCCAACCTTTAGGCTCGTCATAAGACCTAGGTCCAACCCTTAGGCTCGTCATAAGACCTAGATCCAACCTTTAGGCTTGTCATAAGACCTAGATCCATCCTTAGGCTTGTCATAACACCTAGATCCAACCTTTAGGCTCGTCATAAGACCTAAAACCATCCTTTAGGCTCGTCATAAGACCTAGATCCAATCTTTAGGCTCGTCATAAGACCTGGAACCATCCTTTAGGCTCGTCATAAGACCTAGTTGCATTCCTTTAGGCTCGTAATAAGACCCTTTATCTTACCCACTCTCATCAAACACATTGCATTCATCTCATTCATGTAGGCTCGTCATAAGACCTAGTTGCATTTACCAGGCGCGTCATAAGACCTGGCGACAGAAAAGTTGGCGAGGTGATGGCAATAAATCCTCCTGTGTTATGTCAACTTACTTTGGGATCAACGAATGGTGGGCAAAGGCAATAAGTCCCCAGGGTTTTTACCAGGAGTTATCCCTGCACACCGGCTTGGGGGCCGATGGCAATAAGTCCACATTGGGTCCAGCCAGGAGCATCGGCACGAGTTTCAGTCCCCAGAAGCATCCGAGCATCATCAACATCATCAACATCATTTGCATCATTAGCATATCATCCCCATATCATCATCACCTTTCAACTTCAGGTTCCCGACACCTTATAATGCTCGGCGTATTCCATTCAAACTTCAGGTTTCCAACACCTTATAATGCTCGGCGTATTCCATTCAAACTTCAGGTTCTCGACACCTTATAATGCTCAACGTATTCCATTCAATCTCAGGTTCCCGACACCTTATAATGCTCGGTGTATTCCATTCAATCTCAGGTTCCCGACACCTTATAATGCTCGGTGTATTCCATTCAATCTCAGGTTCCCGACACCTTATAATGCTCGGCGTATTCCATTCAACTTCAGGTTCCCGACACCTTAGAATGCTCGGCGTACTTCATTTCTTTTAAGGTAGTCAACGCCTTAGAATAGCTTGACATCATTTCATTCATTATAGGTAGTCAACGCCTTAGAATCGCTTGACATCCCTTCCACTTTACTTATAGGTAGTCAGCGCCTTAGAATAGCTCGACACAACCTGACGGATTTCAATTGCACGTGGGGTCTTTTAAGATCCAAAATTTTTGGGTATCACTCAAGCATCAACTAGCCTTTTCATTTCCATTACAAAGTCTAGTTGACGGGGGGCAATCTGTTATACCCAAAATTTCAACCCCCCGGAAGAGAGTCTCTACTAATAGGATAGTAGTGAGGGTTCCCGGTTCGATCAGCACATTTCAGAGTACTAGGGACAGCTTAGTCATCTCCAGGGGCACTTTCGTAACTTTTCAAGGCTCCTAAGCCCCCGATAGGCTTTCTCTCTCCTCTAAATAAGGGTCAAATCAATTCAAAATGCTTTGAAATTTTAACCCATGATAGAGGATGACATTTGAAGCATAATGGCGTTGGAATTTTGATTTTTCGAATTTCTAATAATTTTCTAGCAATTCTGATTGAATCTGACGAGAAATTGAATTTAAAAATATTCCAATATCCAAAAAATTCGATTCTACTTTAGAAAATTCAGAAATATCATCCTTTACCCATGGGTAAAATTTCATAATCAAATTCCTTTTGGAAGCCCTTGAGCTAAAACGTCGGTAAATCTCAGTTTTTACCGGATTTTTCTATCTTTAAGGAAGCCTATATAAGGAACCTTATCCCATGATCAAATTAGAACCTCAAGAACCCTAGACCCTCAAAGAAGGCAGCCTTCTCATTCTCTTCACGTTTTTACACATCCAAGCACCAAAATCACATCAAAAATCCCCCGAAATCACCATCTAAACACATTTTTCAACTCCCAACACATCAACAATCATCAAACATCAACCAAACCACCTTCAACAACTAACAACCAGAAGCTCGGGTCGAACTCAATCCGGAACCGGCACCATCGGAGCCTTCGAAGAATCCCGACGTGAAGGATCCTCCTGAATTCGAAGGTAAAACAGGTTGCAATTTTACTTTTCTAACTCTCCACGACCTTATTAACTCTCTGTCAAATTTTGGGTTCAAACTAACCTTTTTACGCTTCTGTATTGCTAATTACTTTTGTTTCTGCCTTGTTACTTGTTCGTCAAGTTTCGTACATAATTCGACTTCAAACTGCGATATTTCGATTACTAACATATTGTATATCTTTCAGGCTACACGTGCATAAAGTTTGAGCTGAAAACACCTTCGGGAACCACCGTAAAACCCCCGTCCGTGGGTTGTCCGGGACCTCGGACCTATGGTCCGGGACCACGGACGGGTTGTCCGTGGCCACGGACACCCACGGACGGCGGCGGGATTTTAAAATTTTAAAAAATTTAGGTTTTGCTAAACTATATCCCGGCCTACGGACATCCTGTCCGTGGCCCAGGACTTTTCAAATTTTTGTTTTCTGTTTAATTCCACTTTTATTTTCACATAGGTTAACTAGGGTCCGTGGTTACGGACATTAGGTCCGTGGCTACGGACGGAAACAAAATTTGACCTAATTCTGCCTCCGAAACCCTAGTTTAGGTAACTTCCAATTTCACTTTAATTTTCTGTCAAAAAAACGTTAAAAAATAAAAAAACAGAAGCGCGCACCTAGGTTAAAAACAACTTTGTAGAAAGCCGTAAATAAACCAAGTAGAGGAAAAACGACCTAGGAAGGGTAATGAAAGTAATTTGAACCCTAAATAAGTCGAATACCAAGCCCCCGAACCCGAACTCTCCTTTCCTAATTTAATCTAGGTTAAAATTAGGTGGCGACTCATAATAGGTTCCAGTGAGCTAGCCTAGGTTTTTAATAATTATTGTTATATGACATAGTTATTAATCTTAGGTTATAAGTGGACCTAAAACCCGGTTAGATCCTAATCAGCTTTAATCAACATTGAATAAGGTTTAAAATCGAGGCTCACACCTGCCCGGAGGTCGTGCGCAAAGACTTAAAAGATGCCTTTGAGTATTGAGTATTGGTTTGAGTATTTGATTTGAGAATTTGATTGAGGTAGAGAATTGGGTATTGAGCATTGAGTTGTAACTTGAGAAAGAGTTGAGAGTTGAGTTAGTAAATTGAGAATTGAGCTTGAGATTGAGTATTGTAGATCTTGGTTGAGATCGAGAGTAAGAGAAATGATTAAGGCATAGTGAGGTAGGACCCTCAAAACCTAAGTGTAGGATATATTAAACTAACCCCTTGATGTGTATGTTAGTGTATGTGTTCGATGTCGAACCTTGATTGTGCCAATATACATATATAATGTATTGTTGCCTTGCATGCTGTTTGAATTAAAATGAACCGCATGCTCTCGACCAAAATAGTCGCCGTACCCTCGTTAGCACGCGGGTCATGCGAATTTCATATGCAGCAATTTTGCTGAGCCCCTTGGGGCACTGTTTTTATTTTACAGGAAAAATGAAGCCGAATACCGTTCGAGTGTAGGACGGGTTGCTATGTAAACGTGGGTAGCTGTTTAAGAAGTTGTATTCATTTGTATTATGGAATTGTAAGACCGAAAGGTCATCAATAGACTTGGGAATTGTAGATACTCGGTATAGAACAGAATTGAGATTGTATTTGTATATTATTGAATTGAAGGTTGTATTTGGTTTGAGAATTGATTAAGGAAATTGAATGTATCGTTGGATAGAGTGCTCGGTATAAAACCTATCAGACCGATATTGTATTTGTATTGATTGTACAGTTGGATTGGCCTTGTTAGTCACGTGGGTGGCTAACGGCATTGTATCACCCCTGTTTGTATTGGAATTCCGCTGCTTGTGTATTGGTAATGGAGACGGGTTAGGAGTTAATTATGTGATTACCGGTAGGGGTGTTACAGCTTTCTGGAAGGGTTATTCAAGCCCGACCGACCTTCCTAAGGTCGGTCCCAAGGGAGGTTGAAGTCAGAAAGCTTCCTGGAAGGGTAATTCAAGCCCGACCCTTCCCAAGGTCGGTCCCAAGGGAGGTCGGCTCCAGACCCTTTTCTATAAGTGTTTAATTGACTCCAATACCTTCCCCAAGTATCCTAGCATGTGTTACCATCATCTTGGCACTTTAAAACCCTCTTAAATCACTCACCAAACTCATTAATCAACCCACCATCAAGCTCCTTAATCACTTACTCAAAATCTTACTAAATCCTTAACACTTGTAACATTTTTCCTTAGGTTTCTAAGTGGTAGTTTTTGCCTACAACTTCAACTAACCAAAGTGTTGCCTCACCACCATTTCAACTACTCCCAAAGCATTATTTCTCATCTACACATCCTTTTCACAACTCCTCAAGGTTTTACCCTCTAGTTCATACTTATTTCTTCACAAGGCATTTCTATTTCATTTATTACCAAATTTTGTACAAGTCTTAACAACACTTATTCCACAAATTTGGTGTGTCTAAATCACTCATTTGATCTCTAAATCCTCCAAGACAATTCCTAAGTCATTTTAAACACTCAAGAACACCTTAACTCATTTTCTCCCACCATTTTAACACTTAACAATTCATAGTACTACCTAGGTCCCAACATTTCATTTATAACACTTAAACCCTTAGTTTCTCACTAAATTTTGACATAGCTTCTCTAGCTCATTCTTACACCCAAAGACTTAGTTTCTCACCATTAAGAAATCAAAGACATTCATATCCACAAGGAATGTTCTTGACACACAAACTACACTTAAACTACATTACATCACAATATAGTGCATAATTTAAATTGCTTGGAACTTAGGCCCTTAAATGACCTGGCTCCTAGGCCCTTAAATAACAATAATCTTAAACACTGAATGTCCACATATATATTGCTTTCAACCTGCAAATACACACATCATCACATATGCCTTTATAAACCACCTTGTGGTTATTTTACTAACTCATTTCGCTTTGGCTCTGGTTGTTTATATTGAAATTCAAGCTCATTTTCCTAAGGTACAAAACTACATTAGGATAGGTCATTTACCTCTTCCTCTTCATGATTTCTCTCTTGTTTTCTCTTGTTCTTTCTTGATTGAAAATCGGCAAGGACTTTTGTTCAATTGTCTACCTTCTAACCAATATACAAATAAGGGTACCGAGCATTAAGCATTATACTCAAACTCATGAACAACCCTAGATTACAAGAAGTGTTCTAAAACAAAAAAAAATAATGTTTACCTTGGAATTTGAAAGAGAGCTTGATTAAGAAGCAAGATAGGACTCCTCCTAGTCCTTAGAAGATTTGAATCAAGCTACTAAAAAGACCAAGACAAGGCACCATCAAAGATGATTCTCGACCATATATAAAAATGAGAGGAAACATGAATTTTCTTTGGTTTTTCTTACCTTGAAGCAAAGGAGAGTATCAAGGTATAAGAAGTTGAGATTTTCCTCCTTCAATGGAGATTATACAAGGAATGAAACTTTATTTCTTGGAGATTTGAAAAGATGGAAATGAAGAGCTTGGTCTAACTAGCACAAATATGGTCTTGGAATTTGATTTGGAGCATGGAGTTGGATTTTACAAGGAAATGAAGATGAAGAAGATAGGTGCTGTATCATGGACGGTTTTGCTTGGGAGAATGAAGGAAGAAGACGGTGGGGAATCGAGGAAATGAAGAGACATGAGGTAAGAGAGTGTATTTGTGCGATATTTACTTAATAAAGCAACTAGTCATTTTGCTTTATTTCCTCTTCTTCTTTTTAATTGGCTAGCAAGTGTGGTGACTCCCCACCTTAAAACCCGGCACCCTTTCCACACTTAGGATATTTGTGGGCTAGTTTGACCAATTAATTAACTTAAGTTGACTTAAAGCTAAATTAAGCACTATTTGAGCACTATTCATAATTAGTGCACATATTTGTGAAATTTTTGATTTACCATTGATTTAGGCTTCTTAATGTGAAACTAAGTAGTACACATGTTGATTAAGGAGTAATAATGGGCATTTATCCACTCAAAACCCATTTCTAAGACAATTTTTCAAAAATGTGCTTTAAGACTCCTTAAAGCACAATTTGTGTTTTAACTTGTTTTTGAGCTTGGTTTTCCTTTGGTAAATGATTTAACATGTCCATTATCATTTTAATAAAGTCTTGGTAAGCTTCTTGTGTCCTAATCAAGGTTATCCCAAGTCTAAAACATGCGTTGCTCAAATTGTCTTTATGGTGTTTTATTGTGTTTCCTATGGTTTAAATTGCTTACTAATGTTTCTAAGGCACTTTTTAGCCTTATTATACCATATTTTAACATTTAAATAACATATTTAGGTTTGGGGTATTTCAATTTAAGTCTTAAATTTTAATAAAACTTTGATTAAAAATTCTCGAGGTTAGTGTAAAGCATGTGGTGGGAGGGTAAACTAGGGATAGAAAATTATAATATATCAGAATTTGAACGGGGGGTATCTCGTAATAAAATTGAAACCTCAGGGGTATCTCATTATGAAAATGATACCTTGGGGGTATCTCGTAAAGAAAATGAAAACTTAGGGGTATCTCGTAATGAAAATAAAACCTCAGGGGTATCTCGTAAAATTTGCTCAAACCTCGGGGGTATATCGTGAAGTTTCATTTAAATATTTTTGGGTTACAATCGGGTTTCGGGTTCGGATAAAATGGATAGGTTTCGGGTTGGGTCAAATTGATAACTCTAATCATAGGTGCTGCAAAGATGACAAAAATGTTGCGGACTTGCGGTAAACACAACGATAACAGCCAAAGCCAAGACACTAAAATTACACACCCAGACCCACTATCAGTATTGTCATTTAGTTATGAGTGTTGAAGTGAGGAATAAATGGAGTCGGCACTAGTAAAAACCCGTTTTTTTGTTACGAAGGTTTTTGTAACGACTTTAAATCATTATCTTATATTTTATTAGTTACAAATATTTTGTTACCAAAGATAGTACTAAATACTTGAATACATTTGAGACTATAGTAACAATATAATTGTTACAAAATAATATTTTTAGTAACGATATAACTTTTAATGACGAATAAAAGTCGTTACAATAACTTAGTTTAGTAACGATTTTAATTTTTGGTAATAATGGTTACCAAAGATCTTAATTTTAGTAATGCGGTCAAATTTTGTTTACCAGGAAGAGAATATATTAATGTCTACAAAGCCTAGATAGAATTGATTATTTAAGTATATATTGGAAAAATTGTCTTTTTGTTTCAGTTTTGATTTTCCCTAAATGAAGAATACATACTGAACCTTCCTATCATAAAAAATCACTAGTAAATTATAAGTTGGACCTAGACGAGGAATACAAGAAATTGGCACTTTTTTTTTGCAATAAAGACACTACTAATATATTTAAAGAAAATAGTTACAAAAAGATAAGCTTGCACAGGAATATGAAAACAAACAAGATCCAACAAAGATACCAAATACTGAGATCGGTACTGAAAAGGTAAGAATGTTCCTTTCCCTCGATTTCCCTATCTATACTAACGGTTTTACCTTGTTTCAAATACAGAGTAAACTCGAGAGAGAAGACTTCGTAAAAAGAGTGCTCGGATTGTATTGATATCAAAAGCGTGTCCTGTTTCATGGGGGCGTACCCCTATTTATAGTGCTTTTGACGTTAGATCAGACGTTGCCGGCCTGTCATCCTTTCGCTATTGCCAGGCTGGCAATCGTACATAAATGAAATGCTTAACTACCTACTGGCCGGAATGCGTTCCGGCCCGGTAATGCTCCCTTCTCTAGTCTACTTCATCCAGTCACAGACGATCGGATGCTTTATTCAATTTTTCCTTTACACTTTTCCCCTCTTCATCAGTCCCACAAGTTCTACTTTTGATCCCTTGATGTAGAAAGTAGAACTTTTCTTCTATACACTTTCGTAAAAAAAATAAACGTTTTATGTGCATTTGTCCCTAGGACTTGTGGACTACCCTTTGTGCTTTTTCCGGTTTTTGTCAAATAACCACCTCTGAATCCTTCAGGCTGGCCTTGATACTCTTCCGTCCTTCTTTTCCGGCTTCCTCTCCCTAGTCCCACAAGTTCTCTTTCCCTCTTTTTCCTAAAAAGAAAAATGGAAAAGAAACTTGACACCTCGTACTGAATTTTCCGGCTCGTGGCAGGCTCGTGCCTTTTGCGTCTTTTCGATGTAGAATACGTGGAGCCTACTTTGCTGTCAGTGTCTTACTTTAGGAAGGTGCAGAGTCTCTGCTTTTTTCTGTAAAAAAGGTGGGAGGGTTTTTATAACATATATTTTTTAATTACCTGAGCGGGAATTGCCTTTCTTCAAAACCCCGGCCTTTTAGCCAATTCCCAAATACTTTCTCTTTCCTTCGCTTGCCCCTGACTCTTCCGCTCTCCTTCTTGCACTTTTCGATTTCGAACTCTTCCCTTCGCCGTTTTCCCCTGCTCCACCAGTTTTGATGGCTTCCTCTAGCTCAAAAAAAAATAAACCGACTGCAAACTTTATTTTCGCTAAAGAAGCGGTTCAAGGTACCCTTTCTCCCCAAGGCTTTCGTCCTTCTTACCTAAAGTCTGTTGCGCCCTTCTCGGCTGATCGAGAACCCTTTCCCTCTTCTCTGGACACCTCCTCGCTTCTTTCTTAAGAATGTCGAAGTCCCACAGGGCACCCGCATCCACCTCCCCTCCTCCGATTCTCATCCTCACGATGATTTTGGTCTCGGGTACGCTCTTTACGCGGACTTTTTCCCTCGTGGTTTAACCGTGCCCCCACACCCATTTGTCCTGGGTTTTCTGATTTGCCGTTTTCGCGTGCTTGCCCATTTACATCCAAAAGTGATCTCGTATCTCCACGCTTACGTACTCCTTTATGAGGAAAACCAAATTCGGGCAGAGGCAACCGAATTCGCCTAATTTGTTTCGACCAGGGACAATCCCGATAGTCTGACTATTAAGGCGAAAGCCGGATTTTCACTCTTCGATTACAAGAAGGTGTCTTCCGGATGGAACTCCCGGCGGTTCGTTATTATTCCGCCATCCGGCCGATTCTTGGGGGTTCCTTATTGTTCTTCAATCCAAAAAGGCCAATTCAGTTGTCCCCCTTCTCCCGCAAAGGATATGCCCATCTCAAGGATCCTGGAGGCGTTGAGTAACCAACAGTTAACGGTTTCACAATTTTTTACCCAGGCGCGCCTGGATTCACTGAAAAAAATACCATAGTAAGTTTTACTTTACTCATTCTCACTGCAGTCTTACCTTTCCTTACCTTTTATTTCTTATGCTTTATGATGTTTTTGGTAGATTACTTCTGTAGAGGAGATAAAGTGGGGCCCTTTAACAGTTGGAACTTTGTGAATTTTAAAATTGGTGACGAGCGAGTTGATTACTATGCGTCTGTTGGTGCAGCCATTGATGCAGCTGAAAAACTTCTTGGGGATGCCTCTTCTTCCAAGAAAAGGCAAAGAGACGGGTCTGACAAAGATCAATCCAGACTGAAGAAGAAAAAGAAGATCACCCAGTCCCCAATTCGATCAAACAATGATTTGCCAGGTACTTGGCACGTGAGTCCAGGGTCTGGACGTCGCGTCTTTCTTTCTCTCACACCTGGTTCAGGTCTGGATTTTAAGTCTCGCCCAAGACAGGAGTCCGGCCATCAAACTCCTATTTGCGATTTATTTCCTGATTTGCCAAGATACTTTTCTTCTGATCCGGCCCAAGGCATTGCTCTGGAGGAGACAGACTTACGTATTGATCTTCCGGCTGAAGAAAGTTTCTCTTTTGTTGTTTCTCTTTTGTATGCCCTTCGCTGATTTTTCTTATTTCAGGCTCTCAGGGCGCTCCAATAGTGTGGCCGATAATGAAGCTGTATCCGGCCCTGTCTCACCTACTGCTGCTATGCCAGCTTCCAATACCCAGAAGCTTTGGAAGAAAACTGCATCAAAACCGAAGATTACTTTATCAGAAATATCTGACGGCAAGGAGGGCAGCGGGGCTCCTGGTCCCTCGATCAACGTTTCCGGAGCTAAGGAATTGGTATATGAAAGGGTGAGGGAATATCGGGCGGTACCCCAAAACCCAGAACTTCGAAGTAAGGAAAGGGAAGACATTGCTGCCTCCTCCTCTTCTCCACCCCCTCATGTTCAGGGTAACTTCATTGGTCCCTCGCAGAAGGAGGGATGGTTCTACCACCATAGACAGCCCTTACCTAGGATCTCCTTGGAAAATACCCGATACTCTGATGCCTGGAAGGAAGCAATAAAGTTGTCTGATCATCCGGACGGGATCTTCGAGCCACCGTCCATCACTACTGCCATCAAGGAAAAATTGAGAATCGGGAGCGGGGGGGCTGATGCTATTATGCGTCACTCCCTTCCCTTGGGGGAGGTTTTCGACCTCATGTGGCAGGGCATTTTCTGGGTTAGCTTGAGTTTTTATTTGTGCTTTTCGTCTGTTATTTTGGTGCTCCCTTAACCTCTTATGCCTTGTGCATTTTAGGTAATGTCGATGGATCAAAGCCGAAGTTCAAACTCGAGACCTCCAATCTAAGTTACAATACGAGGAGAGTCGGGCTAACAATGTTGAGGCAGAGCTGAGGCAAACCCACTCTTCTCACGACACCTATATCGATCAAGTCCACTATGAGATCGACCGCAAGGTGAAGGAAAGGACAGACACCCTGAACAAGGAATTACAGTCATCTCGCCATGAGTGTGTTCGCTTGCGTGATGAGTACGAGTTGAAGTTGAAAAACCTGAGGGAAGAGATGTTCTCCCTGAAGAACCAGAACCTTCAGATGGATACCACCCTGAAACAGGTATGCCGCAACCCTTCCGGCGAAAAGGATGTTTGGATGTCAGTGCAAGCTTTTTCTGATTTGGAAGTTTTGTTGCGGCAGGTACAAGCTACTCATAAAAAGGAGGTGAACTTGCTTGCCACTTACAAGATCTTTCTGTCTGACCTGAAGGTTGCTCTTGAGAAAGAAGTTGAGACTCTTAAGGCTGATAAAAAGAATCTGGCCAAACAAAGTGAGGCTTTAGTGGAATACAAAGCCAAGCTCATCCACGAGCTCACTAATTTGACCGAAG
The DNA here is from genome assembly GCA_023374045.1 of Limonium bicolor. Lineage (NCBI taxonomy): Eukaryota > Viridiplantae > Streptophyta > Magnoliopsida > Caryophyllales > Plumbaginaceae > Limonium > Limonium bicolor. Next base: position 231,941,970 of record CM041781.1, on the reverse strand, counting down.
AAAGAGACGCCCTGGAGGAGCAGACTAGGGCTGCTTTGGAGCAGGAGAAGCAGGCTCTGGTTCACCACCGAACCGTCTTGGCAGAGGAAAGCGCAGCCCTTTCTTTTGGTAAACCCGCTCTGGAAGAGAAAGTGAAGATTATGCAGGAAACCGTGGCTTTTCTGCAATCCGAAAATGCCAAGCTTCTGGCCAAGAGTAATTTTTTTTTTAATCGGCGATCTTTCTTCTTCATGCCCTACCCTTATCAGCTCGCTTTTTGATCAGGTTCTGAAAACCTCTTAAAGCATGTTCAGAAACTCAGCAACCGCAATGACAAACTAAACGAGGAGCTTTCTGCCATGAGTTCTCATCGTGACCGCTATCGAGCCCAGATTTTACAGCTTTAGGGGGAAGTTGCCAAGCATGTGGCCTACACCCGAAAGAGCCAGGAGGAGCTACAAAAACAGGGTACTATCATCACCTACTTGAAGGAAGCTTTTGGCTCTCAAAGCCGGAGATCACTAATGTCTGTCGTCAAACCATTTTGAGGTACTTCTTGAAGAAAGGGGAAGTTCTGGATGATGACTTATACAATGAGTTAGAGTTTGACAATGTTGCCCAAAGAAGTAACTTTTTTGAGGATTTTGAGAGATTCGGCCTCCTTCCTGGCGAGACGTGCTTCGGGCTGGTCAGGCTTCCTTTCTTCCTCGTGACAGCGGCATGCACCAAGCAGTTATTGGTCCTCATCAGGTCGTCGAAAGGTCAAGATCTCAGGAGAGTGTATCCCATCCTGTTGATGGGTCAGCTGCAAAAAAGCCTGCTCAAGAGTAGATACTTTAGGAATGGTTGCTTCTAGAGTAGAAACCATGTATAGGATAATTTTTGGTTATGGATTTGATATTTATTTAGCGCTTTACTTCCGCAACTACCCTTTGTACTTTTGACCAGTTCATATTACTTATTTTGATTTTTCTTTATATATTACTCCATTTGGCCTAATCCGGAGCGACCGGATTTCCCAAGGTTTTGCTCATTATTTTTTTTCTTCTAGACGTGAGCATCTGTTGCCGGATTTTTATGCATACCATCCGGTTTTATCTTTGGAATTATTAAAATATAACGGCCCGTATTATACTTTTAAGGCATGATAGCCTTTAGGCACTTTGGCCGGATGCTGTGATTTCAAGGCATGATAGCCTGTAGGCACACTGGCCGGATGTTGCAATTTCAAGACATAATAGCCTGTAGGCACACTGGCCGGATGTTGTAATTTCAAGGCATGATAGCCTATAGGCACACTGGTCGGATGTTGCAATTTCAAGGCATGATAGTCTATAGGCACATTGGCTGGATGTTGCAATTTAAAGGCATGATAGCCTGTAGGTACACTGGTCGGATGTTGCAATTTCAAGGCATGATAGCATGTAGGCACACTGGCCGGATGTTGCAATTTTAAGGCATGATAGCCAGTATGCACATTGGCCGGATGTTGCAATTTCAAGGCATGATAGCTTGTAGGCACATTGGCCGGATGTTGCAATTTCAAGGCATGATAGCCTGTAGGCACATTGGTTGGATGTTGCAATTTCAAGGCATGATAGCCTGTAGGCACATTGGCCGGATGTTGTAATTTCAAGGCATGATAGCCTGTAGGCACATTGGCCGGATGTTAAAAGGAGAGATTTTTTTTAAAAAAAAATACCTCATTTTATTGACTTTTTGTAAAGATGTTTTACACATAAAACTTTTTTAAACATTCAGCATGCCATGAGTGAGGCAGCTCGTATCCTTTACTGTTTTTCAGGCGGTAAGAGGCTTGCCCGGTTCGTTGTTGTACAATAAATGGTCCCTCCGACTGGGGCTCTAATTTCTTTGGCTGCTTTACTTCCCGAAGGACCAGTTCACCCGGAACAAAACTTCTTTCTTTTGCTCTCTTGTTAAAGTATCTTTCGTCTTTTTCTTTGTCCCTTTCCATCCTGATCTGTGCCATGTCCCTAGCTTCTTCAAGCAAGTCAAGGTGATCTTTTATCCCTTTGCTGTTACTTTCTTTATTGCAGGATTCCCACCTAACTGATGTGACTATAACTTTAGCCGGAACAATTGCTTCTTGAACGTAAGTCAGCCTGTAGGGAGTTTCTCCGGTAGGCACTTTTTCAGTCGTTCTGTAGGACCAGAGATCCTGAGGTAGCAATTCCGCCCACCTTCCCTTTTTATTGTCTAACTTTCTTTTTATAGCCTTGACGATCTGTCCATTCACATTTTCCACCTGGCCACTCGCTTATGGATGAGCGACCGATGCAAACCTTAGATCAATTTTCCATTCTTCACAGAATGCCCAGAAACCATTGCAGTTGAATTGGGCTCTGTTGTCTATTACTATTATCTTCGGGATTCCGAATCTGTAAACCGCATAATTCCAAATGAAGTCTTGTGATTTTTTTGCTGTAATACACATTGTTGGCATCGCTTCTACCCACTTGGTGAAGTAATCAATTGCCACATAAATGAATTTGTACCTTCCGGGGGATGCTTCCGGGAAAGGCCCAACAATATCTAATCCCCACATTGCAAACAGAATAGGAGACAGTATGGCCTTTTGCACAGCTGGAGGGTTATGTATTCTGTGTCCGGGTTCCTGACACTTGACACATTTTTGTACAGCTGAAGGGTTATGCCAATCCTAGTCTTAGGATTTTGTGAGTGATTGCCCTCTCTCCCTGATGGTTTCCACAAGTTCCTTCATGTAACTCTTCCATAAGCCTTACCCCCTCATCCATAGTGACACATTTAAGTGCTGGTCTTGCAAACGACCTTTTGTAAAGCTACCCCCCATCTAGGAAAAAAAACGCGGCCCTTTGCTTTGTTTTTGTCGCCTCTTTTTCATCTTGTGGCAAGCTTCCGGTTCGTATATACTCAATAATTGGTGTCATCCAAGATCCAGCCGCTGCACTTGCTTCAATGGTGTACACCCGAACTTCCCCCAAATTTGAGTTAATCTTTATCTCCATACATACTTTATCAAGCATTCTTTCAGCTATACTGGCTAATTTGGCCAGCGCATCAGCTTCAATGTTTTCCGCTCGTGGAAGATGCCTTAACTCATACTTCGGAAAGTTTGCCTTCATCTCTTGGACTTTGGCCAGGTATTTCCAGAGTTTATCCTCTTTGACCTCATAAATGTTATCATTCTGTCGGGCTACTAACATTGAGTCTGAGTATATTTCCAATTCTGTATAGTGAGCAAAGTAATAAGCTTTTACTTTCCCCCTTTTTTGGGAGGTACGTTAAAAGTTTATACTAATTTTCATATAGGCTAATATTACTATTATAAGAAAAAACCTATTGCCCCTAAGGCAGTGGCGATCTCCAAACCCTGAATGAGAGCTTCATATTCTACTTCATTATTTGTTACCTCAAATTCTAGTCGGAATGCAAATTTGAGGGTTCACCCATCCGGTGTTTGAACCACTATTCCGATCCCAGCTCCAGTCTTACATCGAGCTCCATCAACAAGGATAACATGTGGGGATGTAGGTTCTCTTTGCTCTTGGGCAAAGGTTGTTTCAGTAATGAAGTCCGCCAAGGCCTGCGCCTTTATAGCTGTTCGAGGGAGAAAGTGGATTTCATACTGCGTGAGCTCAACAGTTCAACTCACCATTCGCCCAGATGCATTAGGATTACTTGCTATATGCTTTAGTGGCCAATTTGTTCTGACAAAAATTCGATGTGACTGAAAAGAAGGACGGAGCTTTCGGGACACAACAACTAATGCGAACAAGATCTTTTCAATGTTGGTATACCAACTTCTACTGGGGTTAGAATTTTGCCGGTATAATACACTGGTATTTCTTTTTTCTCCTTCTCCATTATCAGCACAGCCGCTACCTGTAGACGTTGTAAAGTGAGTGGTTAAACTGGTGTAAAAATAAAAGAAAAGAAATTAAAACTCAAAATAAACGTCGGGCTGCAAACAAATCCCGGTCGTAGTAGTATAGTGAAAGGTAAGCGACCGGATGTCGAACCGTGGGACTAATGTGCATATAATAGTACCTAAGCGTGTCACAAAAAGGGGGGAATTAATTGACTTGTATTATAAACGAAAAGGAAAGATAAAAATAAACACAGTTAATAGATAAATTAAACGGGACTCTGGGTCAGGTTAATATGATCTGCTTAATTATACTATCTCTACTGGTTTAATATAATAGTTTGGCAAGATTCCTGTTATTATCTTAAGGTCCGATGAAAACTCATAAGAACTCGTTCCAGTTGTGCAAGGTCCGATGAAAACTCAAGCACCCACTGGTGGACGGCAGAGGAGTATGAGGTTTTATGCTTGCAACTGAATACTAACTTATTAAATCATAACAAGTTTCCTCCAGTTTTATGGCTTAATTAACCTATCTATTCGTCACCGATCAGATTAGAAATAGATTTAGTAAAGCAGTTTAATAAACTCATGACATTTATTAAAAAGGTGTGAGATAACCTTTAAGCGTAACAAACTGCATTTAAATAAACCAGTAAAAATATTGCATAATAAATACAAACACATAATAACAGTTCCCAGAGTATACATATTCTAGCCTAACATATTAAATAGATAAACAGAAGTAAGAGTAGTAGAAATCATCTGTAGTCACTCCTGCATCCGTTCTGCTATTTTGTATACGTAGGACTAGAGGTGAATATGGTGGAATGTGAAATAAATAAAATGGAGAAGATGGGAGAAGAGAAATGAGATGGACGTGTGATATGTGGTGAAGTGGTATGTTGGGTCGTGGATGTCTATTTGGAAGCAGAAGTTACGTGCGTTTATATAGGAGAAAGGAAGATTGAAGATAGAGCTGATCACGCGTGAAGAGATTTGCTCATTGATTGCTCAGGGGACAGAACGCGTGAAGAGTAGATGGATAAGTTGCAGACAGGTCGAAGTCGACGAGCGAAGTCGACGAGCGAAGTCGACGAGCGAATAAAACTATTCGCGCGGTCTCCTCTATTGTCCGCCTAGATCCAAGCGGACTCATACGCGGTCCTCTCTTCTCACGTCCGCCTTGCAACAGGCGGTTGCAGGGGCGGTTGCAACACTCACGTCCGCCTATCTAGAGGCGGTTCCAGGGGCGGTTGCAAGCCTTGACCGCCTCCCTGTCCGCCTGTCCTTACGCGGACACAATGTGGTCGTGACCTATTTTCCTTCAAAGTTTGACCGGCTCTAGATTCTTCGTTTGGACTCCGTTTTCTGAGCCGTTTGCGCCTATGCGTTCGTCTCCTTGTCTACTTTGCTCCCAGCTTGGGTTTCCTCATGTTTAACCAATAAATTTGTGAGATAATAATAAAACATAAACTAGAGAAAACTAACCGAAGTGGAGAATGAGCAAGAAAAGTTAATATAATATATGAAATACACCTATAAATCATGCTCATTTGGACACTTATCACACCCCCACACTTTTCTTTTGCTTGTCCTCAAGCAAAACCACGTACCCAAGTAAGTAGGGAATGCTCAATACTAACAAATTTTTATGAAGGGTAGGATAAACATGATCTTTTTAACTTATTGAGGAGTGTGAAAAATCAACTGCTGGTGGCATAGGTGTGCTCAGGGTAAAAATAAAATATGGAGTTTAGGGGTATGATCCAAGGTACTTCAATGTTTCTTTTAGGTGACTCTGAGAACTTTTACCATGGCCAACTTCTCTCAAGAATGGGCATTGAGGAGAAAACAAAAGGAAAAATTGATTTACGCATTTGTTTCACTTTTGCATAAGGGATGAGAAGATAATAGATAAGCATCAAGCTTTTGTATTTTAAGAACACTCAACTATCTTTGTTGGTTACCAATGGTGTCTCGCAAGTCCCTTATTATTATTTTTTTGTATTCTTTCTTTCTTTTTTTTAACAGAGAAGTACCCCTTAGCAATCCCTAAGAGAGAAGACAGAACGAAACCCCGAGCAATAAAATCCAACCATTTGCAGATTATTTGGTCACACCGCATATAAAATGTTCCTCAAAAGCAATCAAAATTTTATAATTTGTACCATTTATCCCACAATTCATAACAGTATTTATTCTTAAAGAGAACAACCCCATATAAAGGGTCCATTATATTGAATTGGACAAACGCAAGATAAGGAGAGAGATTAAACATTTAAGCACAAAATTCCCCGAAAAGGGCACACTCCCCCACACTTAATTTGAACAATGTCCTCATTGTTCACCCGAAAAACAAGGGAAGGTTTCAGAAGACCTTTTCGGTAAGTAGATAAAATAGAGATAACACAAAGGTCACAAATAAACATTTAAGCACATAAACGCTCCTCTGCAGTTTTTATTTAAATAAAAGCATATTTTTAAAGAAACTGGTACTCCCCTGAGATTATTTTTGCTAGTTGTTTTAAGGAGTTCCCCCCACACTTGAGCTTCAGCCTCAAGTAGCGTAGCTTGGTTGCAGTGTAGATATGAAGGTGCACCTGCATAAGACACTAGAAGCATCCATACTAAAAACGGGGTTAAAAGTTAGCAAAAATAAAATTTAAAGAGAACCTGAAAATTAAAAGGAGCATAAAACAAATAAAAGTTCATCCGGGTTGCCTCCCAGAAAGCTGCCCTTCTTTAACGTCTTTGGCTAGACGCCCGCTTCGTTATCCTGGATCAAAAATAAAAGTAGATAATAGTTGTGCCAGGATGACAAAGTTAGCAGTAATTAAAATCAAACCACCTGGATCAAAACAAAACGTTACTTCGGAAAATATAATAGGAAAATGAATACTCCACAAAATCTGGTATTTGAGGAGGTACTGCTGGTAACGTAGTTCTAACAGAAGAACCGGTGGTGATGATTTTTCGTCCTCAAATTGGAGGATGTAAACATCCTCTTCTTGTAGGTGAGGCTCGTAGAAGGAACGCTGATTAATATCATCTTCAGAGAAAGTTGATTCTTCGAAGGTGATAGTGGCGTTTTGTTTGGATATATTGGCGGGAGGTGATGGCAATTCCTTCTCTTCATTTTCGAGGATGTAAGTATCCTCATCTTCTGGATAGAGCATAGAGAAGGATGGAAACTGGCGGTAGGTGACCGTAGAGGGAAGAGAGTAACTTACATCCGTAGTGGGGTGTTCTACCTCATGAACTGTTTCGCTCTTTGGTTGCTGTTCTTGTTGAGCGAGTCTCTCCAGGTAATCTGGTTGATCTTCTAACCAGAGTTGTTCTTGGAATATGAGACAATCCTCATAATCATGAGCTCCCCCACATACGGAGCAGTATAAATACTGCGAATAGCAAAACCCTTGTTCGAACACCTGTTCCATTTGCCACATACAGGTTTTTTTTTTTGTATAAAACGTAACTACTGAAACAGATTAGAAAATAAAATGATTAGAAACAAACATAAAAATAATATAAGTGGTTCGGTGGAAGAATGAAGAAACTGGAAACGCGGAGTTTTTTTTTTCTGAAGCGAGGGACGTCCGCTTGGACGTCCGCGTCTCGTTGGGCGGACAAGGGTAAGGCGACCGCGTGGACAACTGCCTGGAATGGGGCGGATAGGAGGCGGACCAGTGTGCGGGTGCGGAGCTCAGCGGCGTCCGCTTGGACAACCGCCTGGAATGGGGCGGACACGGCTCTGTCCGCGTGTCTGTCCGCGTCCAAATAGGCGGACATACCTCTGTTCGCTTTTTTTTACGTTACGTATTTACTGAAACAAGAAAAAAAAACATATAATAATATAACAAGTTATAAAAGATAATTAATATAAACAATAACAAAATAATATAGACAAAATATTCTAATATAACAAGTGAATAATCCGGGGCTTAGGGACTAGAATAAATCTAGTCCCCGGCAACGGCGCCATTTTGCAGACGTTTTAAAGTGAGTGGTTAAACTGGTGTAAAAATAAAAGAAAAGAAATTAAAACTCAAAATAAACGTCGGGCTGCAAACAAATCCCGGTCGTAGTAGTATAGTGAAATGTAAGCGACCGGATGTCGAACTGTGGGACTAATGTGCATATAATAGTACCTAAGCGTGTCACAAAAGGGGGGAATTAATTGACTTGTATTATAAACGAAAAGGAAAGATAAAAATAAACACAGTTAATAGATAAATTAAACGGGACTCTGGGTCAGGTTAATATGATCTGCTTAATTATACTATCCCTACTGGTTTAATATAATAGTTTGGCAAGACTCCTGTTATTATCTTAAGGTCCGATGAAAACTCATAAGAACTCGTTCCAGTTGTGCAAGGTCCGATGAAAACTCAAGCACCCACTGGTGGACGGCAGAGGAATATGAGGTTTTATGCTTGCAACTGAATACTAACTTATTAAATCATAACAAGTTTCCTCCAGTTTTACGGCTTAATTAACCTATCTATTCGTCACCGATCAAATTAGAAATAGATTTAGTAAAGCAGTTTAATAAACTCATGACATTTATTAAAAAGGTGTGAGATAACCTTTAAGCGTAACAAACTGCATTTAAATAAACCAGTAAAAATATTTCATAATTAATACAAACACATAGTAACAGTTCCCAGAGTATACATATTCTAGCCTAACATATTAAATAGATAAACAGAAATAAGAGTAGTAGAAATCATCTGTAGTCACTCCTGCATCCGTTCTGCTATTTTGTATACGTAGGACTAGAGGTGAATATGGTGGAATGTGAAATAAATAAAATGAGAAGATGGGAGAAGAGAAATGAGATGGACGTGTGATATGTGGTGAAGTGGTATGTTGGGTCGTGGATGTCTATTTGGAAGCAGAAGTTACGTGCGTTTATATAGGAGAAAGGAAGATTGAAGATAGAGCTGGATCACGCGTGAAGAGATTTGCTCATTGATTGCTCAGGGGACAGAACGCGTGAAGAGTAGATGGATAAGTTGCAGACAGGTCGATGGGCGAAGTCGACGAGCGAAGTCGACGAGCGAAGAAAACTATTCGCGCGGTCTCCTCTCTTGTCCGCCTAGATCCAAGCGGACTCATACGCGGTCCTCTCTTCTCACGTCCGCCTTGCAACAGGCGGTTGCAGGGGCGGTTGCAACACTCACGTCCGCCTATCTAGAGGCAGGTTCCAGGGGCGGTTGCAAGCCTTGACCGCCTCCCTGTCCGCCTGTCCTTACGCGGACACAATGTGGCCGTGACCTATTTTCCTTCAAACTTTGACCGGCTCTAGATTCTTCGTTTGGACTCCGTTTTCTGAGCCGTTTGCGCATAAGCGTTCGTCTCCTTGTCTACTTAGCTCCCAGCTTGGTTTTCCTCATGTTTAACCAATAAATTTGTGAGATAATAATAAAACATAAACTAGAGGAAAACTAACCGAAGTGGAGAAATGAGCATGAAAAGTGCTAATATAATATATGAAATACACCTATAAATCATGCTCATTTGGACACTTATCACTACCGCCCAATCCGTGGCAGATAGGTAGAGGTATAAGTCTTGACCGGGTGCGGGAACACCCGATTTAGGTAACTCTTTGAGCATTTCCTTTATCTTCTCAAAGGCTTCCATACACTCTTGATTCCACTAAAATTTCTTGTTTTTCCTTAAAATATTGAAGAATGGAATTGATTTTTCCTGGAGCTTTGAGTAGAATCTTCCCAGGGCTGTGAGTCTTCCATTCAACGCTTGTACATCCTTAATGTTTGTTGGTGGTGAAAGATCAAAGGTGGCTTGGGTCTTTTCGGGATCTACTTCGACTCCTCTTTGTCCGATAATGAATCCCAAGAACTTTCCCTTCGTTACCCCAAACACACATTTTTCCTGATTTAGCTTGATTTTGTACTTGTCCAGGGTGTTGAAGGTTTCTTCCAAATCTTTCATATGCTGCTCCTATGAATTACTTCTTACAACTATATCATCTACATAGGCTTCCACATTACGAGCCAGCTGCTGTTTGAAAACTTTATCTATCATCCTTTGGAAGGTTGCTCCCGCATTCTTTAAGCCGAAAGGCATTACTTTGTAACAAAAGGTTCCGTCCGAAGTAATGAAATATGTCTTTTTTGAATCTTCTTCATTCATTTTTATCTAATTGTACCCCGAGAATGCATCCAAAAAACTTAAGACATAACTTTGAGCAGTTGAAACGACCAATCTGTCTATTAATGGCAGTGGATAAAAGTCTTTAGGACATGCTTTGTTTAGGTTCGTGAAATCCACGCACATCCTCCACTTGCCATTTGACTTCTTGACCATTACAACGTTGGCCAGTCACCTGGGATAAGATACCCATCTAATGAATCCGGCTTTGAGCAGCTTCTAAACTTCGGTGTGTGCCGCAAGGTCCCTTTCCTCTCCTATTACTCTCCTTCTTTGCCGGATAGCCAGGTGTTTCGGGTCTACCCGTAGGTCATGCCAGATAACGCTTGGGTCTATCCCACGCATCTCGTCTGTACTCCAGGCGAAAGTTGTCCTTCTTTTTTCCATGAATCTCATTAAGTGAATCTGTTCTTCACTATCAAATGCATTCCCTATTTTAAAAAATTTAGAAGAGTCAGATTTTAAGTGTACCTCTCTTGGGAAGTCCTTAGAAGTTTTGCAATTTCCTGTGTTTTGATCCGGTTCCGGTGGAAGGGGCAACTTTCCTTTAAACTCCTCACCCGATCCTACCGTTTTGACTACTTCTCCTTCTGGCAAACTCTCCATGACGCGAACCTCGCAGACTTGAGCCATTTTCTGGCTTCCCCTTATTGTTACCAACTTTCCAGCATTTGTTAAATATGTTACTTTCAGATCGTGAGTGCTGCATATGGCCTTGAAAGCATTAATTCCTGGTCGTCCAAGATACATGTTATATCTGGAAAGGCCTGGTATGATAAAAGTTGTAAGTCTTTCGGTCCTTCGCTCGTCTCCCTGCCCCAATGTTATAGTGAAGTCTATACTCCCAAGAGATCTGATAGAAACTCTCCCAACAAAGCTTCCTAGGACAGCTGAGTATGGCTTGATTTTTTCTTCAGGTATTTCCAATTTTTTGACTTCTTCGGCCGATATGACATTTGCCCCGGCTCCACTATCTATTAAGATTCCTTCCATCATTCTGTCATTCACCTGCGCCCGAATGACAAGTGGGTCATTGTGAGGATATAAAACCCCATCTTCATCTTTGTCCGTAAAGAAAATTGGGGGAAAGCTTTCTCGTTTAGCAGTCTTCCTTTCCGGGAGCTCTTGATGCACCGCATGAATATGCCTCTTTCTTTCATTTGGAGTCAACGGTCCTACCTCTGAAAAGAGACCTGTGAATTTTCTTAGGAGAGAATGTTATTAGGCCTTTTATTCTTTTCGGAAAGAAATTATCGGAAGGTTTTTACAACATATATCTTTTCCCTGAAAGTAAGAAATGACAATTACAAAATTTTACTGTTATTCTTGGCATGACAAAGCCTATCTCATTATACCTATTACCAGAAAACAAGCTTTTCACCCTTTCACAGACATGTGATCATACCGTTAGACTTGCTATGATCCAGCTCAGGGTGGGTTTCTTCTTCTTGACGGCTTCGAGACTGACTGTTGTGATGCGGGAGATTTTGCTTGCCGTACTGCCTCTGTTATCCTACTGGCTGCTTTCCCTTGTTTCTCTTGTCTTCCTCGATAATTCTTAGCTCCTTGGCTAAGGTAGCGCAATTCATAAATCTGTGGCTCTTGTGGCCATGGAATTCACAAAAGGCCACCGGAACCTCTCTTGGATGAGGTTTCTTTGGTGGAGGCTAGTACCCTTCTCTGATTGCTGCCGCATACCTGCCCGGATCGATCTGGACAGCAACCCTGGCATTTTGATATTGGGGTCCTTGAGATGAAGATTGGGATGGTAGGGGCCTTGTAATAACGCTTGTACCTTGAGCCCCCTCTGGATGAACTTCCCGATAAGTTGTCGGATGAGCCAATCCCATTTTGTCCTCCCTTTTTATCGCTAACAACCTTGAAGCTGTTTCCCAAGTCTCTAGCCTTGTTTTATGCCACCTCCGATTTCAGAAAGCCATGAATCATATCGGCTAGCTCCCCATGAGTCTTCGGAGCTTTTGTTGCGATCTTTATAGCGAGCCTAGGTTGCGCTAATCCATTTCAAAAGGCTTTGATTAGAATTTTTTCATCCACATCATCGATTTCTGCCACCTGCTTGTGGAAGTGCTCACTAAATTCTTTCACCGTCTCTCCTTTTTGCTGTTTGAGATTCATTAGTTCAATTGTCTCTTTCTTAATTTTTTTGCTTGCGGCAAAATATTGCTGAAACTCTTTGGTCAGTTGTTTGAAGCTTGAAATTGACTGCGGAGGTCAGGTTGAGATCCAACTGAGTGCTCTTTTGGACAAGGTTCCTGGAAACAAGTTGCAAAGAGCCGGATCTCCCATTCCGTCGTACTTTTCGACTACCGGGGCAACAAAATGAGGAGGAAGCTTTGCTTTTCTAATCTTTTCTGAGAAGGGGTAAAGAGTCATGTCAATTGAGTCATCCTCTTCGGTTTCTTTACTGATGATCAAAGTTTCCTCTGGCTGCTCCTTTTTCTGGCCATCGCTTGTTTCAGAGCCACGATTCGTGAGGGATTCAAGCGCTTCGGTCATATCTTCCCATTTCCTTTGATACTCCTCATCTCGCTGCATCAACTCCTGCTGTAAGACCTCGTTCCCCTCTACTATCCTTTCATCAATGGTTGTAACCAAACCTTTCAGCATTTCCTCCAAGGCTTGCTTGAAGATTGCATCTACGACTCCCGTACTGGTGTTCCCGGCCGCTCCTGTGTCATTGGCCTCGTTGCTTGGTCGGGACGTTTTTCTTGTTCTTGGAGCCATTTCCGCGCATGTATTCCCTTCACTTGAACCTGCAAAAGACATAATCCCAAAATTTCAGAGTCTTCTTGTTTGTTTATTCATGATCGGACTACTACCGGCGGACTCGTGGTTGCCTAAAAAGATCTTGAGTTGTTCGATTCCCACAGACGGCGCCAAATGAAAAGGTAAGAATGTTCCTTTCCCTCGATTTCCCTATCTATCCTAATGGTTTTACCTTGTTTCAAATACAGAGTAAACTCGAGAGAGAAGACTTCGTAAAAAGAGTGTTCGGATTGTTTTGATATCAAAAGTGTGTCCTGTTTCATGGGGGTGTACCCCTATTTATAGTGCTTTTGACGTTAGATTAGAGGTCCCCAGCCTGTCATCCTTTTGCTATTGCCAGGCTGGCAATCGTACATAAATGAAATGCTTAACTACCTACTGGCCGCAATGCGTTCCGGCCTGGTAATGCTCCCTTCTCTAGTCTACTTCATCCGGTCACAGACGACCGGATGCTTTATTCAATTTTTCCTTTACACTTTTCCGCTCTTCAAGTACATACAAAACCATTGTTAAACATAGTTAGCCAAACCACTAAGAGTAACCTGGTCTCATTACATAGTTGTCTAAACAGTGGGTAGTGAAAACAATGATCGAACATGATTGTCTTGCGAAGCTGATTTAGCTCCCGAAGACCACCAACCATAAATTGGTGATAATGACCTGCAGTTAAGAAAAAGTAACATCAAGTAACGATCCACCAACCAATTGACCTAAGACTTAACCAACAAACAGGATCAAACCTACCCACAAAATTAAAGAAAAAAAGGCTAGACATAACGTAAGAGCACTTAGGACAAGACTCGTAAACCACAAAAGATACAAACGAACTAGATCCCATAAACTAACAACCTTCTTAGATATATTGCTAGATCCGAAGATAACATTCATAGATCTATTACTAGATCCGGAAATAACATTCCTAGATCTATAGCTAGATCTGGAAACAACTATCCTATATTTATTGTTCGAAATGAAAATAACATAAAACATAAAGCAAGACCGACACGTAAAGGTTCCAAAAGGTCGAACTTAGTGTTGCTATGAAGGAAAGAATTTGGACGGGGGAGCTGGAGGACGGTTTTGGGAGCCCAAAACCGAAATGCAACAACTTCAAACCCTTCAAGTCAGCAACTTTGATGAGGATAAATCTTTCATGGGAAGAGTAGGATCCCGAATTTAAGTTTAATGTCGTCTCCTTCTTTAAAACATCTACGATATTTATTAAATTCTACATGCAAAAGCTCCATAGCCTTCAACATGGTGTCGCCGTGGAGGGTAGATCTCGAAACGAGTGGAGCTGAAACACACCATTGGAAGGCAAAAGCCGGCATGAAATTGCTCTTAGGCCACCAAAACAATGTCGATGAGGATGATGGATCAGGGATGGGGAAATCTGAGGCAGAAAGGTGACATACAAGGAGATTTTATTGCTGAAGGAAGCTTTGAAGCTATGACTAAGTGAGAAAATGACAAGAAACGAAAAATGAGAGGAGAGACTCTCTCGGTTTTGTGACTATGAATGATCATTTGTGTGAAAGAAATTGTCGGTTGTTTGTTGTACATCAACCTTGTTACATGCATTTCATCATTGTTTTCATTTTGAAAGTACATTTGCAGCATTATTTTAACATATTTGTTTTTTTTTTAGAAAACAACTACACTTCATTAAACACAACAAAGGTCCAAAACATCTTTAAGTACATTACCCACCCAAATACATTCATTTTGAACTCGTAAACCTAATCGAGCTAACATATGAGCTCCACCATTTTAATCCCTAGACAAAAAACCAAAAATGACATTGTTAAATCATATTGTCTTAGAATTTAACCTATCCAAAATGAACCCAACCTCCCTTGCCACTTCTCCCACCCCGTGTAGATAGTTTACACTTGATTTATAATCACTTAAAAAACGCTACAAAAACCAGCCTCCATTGCACATTTAAGACATAATAGCCATTGCTTCGACCTATGTTGCAGGCCTAACACTGCCTCCACCCATGCAAGAAGTCGCCAAGACCATGTCATTGCTACCGTTGCAAATAACTCCCATGCCAAACTGCCCCCTTTGAAAAACTATCATCCATGAACACTTTAGGATCTGTTCGCCTTTGGCACATTTGGTAGCATATTTGTGACATAAATGGGTGGGTTTCGTGTGGGTCCTACATGGATTAAACTTTCAAGTCCAATAATATATTGTACTACTATCAAACAGCTAGACCAAAACAGCTACAAAACAACTATACCGAGTAGTGCGTTAATGGATAACATATTTCTTGTTACGCCTATACATAGCATATGGTATAGCTTGGTTTTCGAAAACATATAGGGATAGCTTTGAATCCAAAAGTGCTAGCGAGACAGATATACCAACTACCATGAGATAAGGTTGGGCCAGGTCCTAGTGAGTTCGGCAGGTCAAATTTTGGCAGAAGGCGCAACCCGATAGGCATGTGTAAGCATACGCTCGGAAAAAGGAGATTGATATGACTGATAAGTGCGAAACATATAGACTTTTAGGGTTTAATTACCTTATTATTTGCAACACTTTAAAGTAATGTTTCCCACTTGCTATGTGAATTCTCTTTGTTATACCCAAAATTTCAACCCCCCCGAAGGAGAGTCTCTACTAATAGGATAGTAGCGAGGGTTCCCAGTTCGATCGGCACATTTCAGAGTACTAGGGACAGCTTAGTCATCTCCGAGGGCACTTTCGTAATTTTCAAGGCTCCTAAGCCCCCTATAGGCTTTCTCTCTCCTCCAAATAAGGGTCAAATCAATTCAAAATGCTTTGAAATTTTAACCCATGATAGAGGATGACATCTGAAGCATAATGGCGTTGGAATTTTGATTTTTCGAATTTCCAATAATTTTCTAGCAATTTCTGATTGAATCTGACGAGAAATTGAATTTAAAAATATTCCAATGTCCAAAAAATTCGATTCCACTTTAGAAAATTCAGAAATATCATCCTTTACCCATGTGTAAAATTTCATAATCAAATTCCTTTTGGAAGCCCTGAGCTAAAACGTCGGTAAATCTCGGTTTTTACCGGATTTTTCTATCTTTAAAGAGGCCTATATAAGGAACCTTATCCCATGATCAAAGGAACCTCAAGAACCCTAGACTCTCAAAGAAGGCAGCCGTCTCTCTCTCTCCACGTTTTGAACCCCAGAGCCACGATCAAACACCGAAATCTCACCAAAATCAACACCAAAACACATTTTTCAACTCCTCCCACAACATCATCCATCATCAAACCCCCACCAAAACAGCACCAAAACGTGAAGAACATCAAGAACAACAAGGAGTCAGAAGCTGGGTTCGAAGTTCTTCTGGATCCGCCATCAACGAGGCCTCCGAAGAATCCCGACGTGAAGAATCCTCCTAAATTCGAAGGTAAAACAGGTTGCAATTCTACTTTTCTAACTCTCCACGACCTTATTAACTCTCCGTCAAATTTTGGGTTCAAACTAACCTTTTTACGCTTCTGTATTGCTAATTACTTTTGTTTCTGCCTTGTTACTTGTTCGCCAAGTTTCGTACATAATTCGACTTCAAACTGCAATCTTTCAATTACTAACGAATTGTACACCTTTCAGGCTACGCGTGCATAAATTTTGAGCCGAAAACACCTTCGGGAACCACCATAAAACCCCTGTCCGTGGGTGGTCCGGGATCCCGGACCTATGGTCCGGGACCACGGACGGGTTGTCCGTGGCCACGGACACCCACGGACGGCGGCGGGATTTAAAAATTTTAAAAATTTAGGTTTTGTTAAACTATGTCCGGGCCTACGGACATCCTGTCCGTGGCCCCGGACTTTTCAAATTTTTGTTTTCTGTTTAATTCGACTTTTATTTTCACATAGATTAACTAGGGTCCGTGGTTACGGACATTAGGTCCGTGGCTACGGACGGAAACAAAATTTGACCTAATTCTGCCTCCGAAACCCTAGTTTAGGTAATTTCAACTTTCACTTTTATTTTCAGTCAAAAAATGCTAAAAAACAAAAAAAACAGAAGCTCGCGCACTTAGCTTAAAACGACTCGTAATAAGCCGTAATTAAACTAAGTAGAGGAAAAACGACTTCTAGGGGTAATGAAAGTAATTGAACCCTAACTAAGTCGAATATCAAGCCCCCGAACCCGAACTCTACCTTTCCTAATTTACTCTAGGTAAAAATTAGGTGGCGACTCGCAATAGGTTCCAGTGAGCTAGCATAGGATTTAATAATTATTGTTATATGACATAGTTATTAACCTTAGGTTATAAGTGGACCTAAAACCCGACTAGATCCCAATCAACTTAATCCACATAGGATAGGGTTTAAAATCGAGGCTCACAGACTGGCGACTCTGCTGGGGATAAATTCTTAATTTTAACTTGTTTAATTTTAAGAAAGAGGGCTTAACTCGAAAAATTGTTTATTTATGGCTTTATTACTTTGTTTGTTTACTTTCGTGCGCACTTTAAATTTTTGCACCCTTGCATCATATGAGAGCGAGGGTCCACACAAACCAGTTCCACCCCGGGACCCATCTAGGGTCCCCTGTCAGGGACTCACACCTTTTAGGTGATGTGAATAAGCGGGGGAAAAGAGGAGGATGTCGTCTAACCACATCCCCTTAATACCTGGGCCTTAGCCCCAAGCGTTTTCCTGGCAGTGTCCTTACCAAGCCCAATGTTTGGTCAGTCAAAGACCCGACCGTAGACGCACACCTTCAGGTGATGTGAAAAAGTGGGGAAGCCCAAAGAGAATAGCGTGCAAGCCCTATTCCTTTGTGGTAACCTGGGCCCATGCCCCAAGCACCTCTCCGGATCGATCCATACCCGGTTTGATCAAAGCGTCTAGTGAGGACATGTTGAACTTGTGTGGGCCTTGTTTGCTTGTATGATTGGCCCACTACGCAGCCTAGAAATTGATAGGAACCTCTCCTACATCAACTCAGCCCAACCCGAATTGGCAGCTTTATTGTTTACGGCCCAGAGGCCCTGTTTGGTTTGATATGTGTGTCATTTGGGCTTCGGCCCAAAAGTTTAGACTTTGGTGATTTCTCTTTCAGCCTAATTTGAATTATCAATTTAGTTCTAGGCCCATGAAAAACAAATCTATCAATCAGGCTTTTCCATTTCGGCCTAAGGCCCATTCTAGTCTAGGTGAACCTTTTGTTCGGGCCCTGGCCCAAAGTCCTAGATCTAGGTGTCATACCTTTTAGGCCCACTCAAAACTACTTGTTTAGGTTTCAACTCATTCGAATTCAAGATAATTTTTCATTCATTGTAGTTTCTGGCCTCAAGGCCCAACAGGAACATCAAACAAATCTTAGACTTCAAAGTTTCTCTCTCGGCCCAGTGGCCCATTCATAGTTCATATGGCTTCCTTCAGCCTGTACATATCACCTCCAGATTAAGGGCCTTCAGGCCCACACAGAGTCCAAGAAGAAGACGGTCACGGTCATCTTAACGACATCCTAGCAGTCAAGAGCTCGAGTCTTCAGCATGCCGACATCAGACGGTTCAGCAGAGTTCAAATTCAAGGGAAAGTTTAGGGATCCCATGCATTCTACTGCATAACTTGCTAAAACATTCATCTTTCAAATGCATCGCTCAAAGTTTTCAAAGAATGATCGTTTTCAAACCACCGATAAGAAGCATCGATTTTTCATTTTCTTCCTCATGTTCACAAATGGATGACTTTTTCGAGTCTAAAGGGTAACAAAAAAAGATTTTATTTCACACAAGTTTCTTTTGAGAAAATGGTTCATGAAACAATTATTTCCCGACAATGGCATGCAAAGACTTGTATTTTGTTTCCGAAATTTTGAACATGCCTTACCAAACCCCACAGCTCATCCCAAGACATCCAAATAACCCCCAAAGCGGTTCCAAATCCATATCTTTTAAATTGTTGTCATTAACCCCAAATCAATACTGGGGGCAATCTGAGTTTAGGTACGTCATCTTTCATCTTTCGTTTAAGCGTGTGAACTAGTCTCTAAGTGAAATTCACGAGAGTGTCTTGAGCGGAAAAACCATGAGTGAATGAGCGTGTCATTTTTACACGACTCCGGTGAGACCACATTCAAAGGTGAGGTGAACGGCATAACTTCGACCGAAGGAGATAATTTGTAAATTTACTCTTAGATCTGCGAAAAGTAACAAAGAATGGATACACAACTATCAGGAATGACGAAGCACCTAGGTACAGCACCACATAGCCAAAAGCTTGTAAACCCTGTCATTAAACCCTAGGCACCCCCACTGAGCCTTTCATATATCCCTTTTCGATATTATGAGCTCCACAAAATAACCTAGCCAATGATGAATGTTCGACCCGGTGACCAAAGGAAGCGAGGAGCCTGACTCTCAGATAACATTCTCATTAATCCAAAGAAGCAACGCCGCTATCAGCATGACGAAGTGATCCGCAAATGGTCCCAGAGTGACACAGGATCTAAAGAGCTCACATCAAAATAGCTCTCGAAGCCCAAAGCCGGGAAACACAAGAACCCCGAAGGCAAAGTCAAGAAAGGATAAAACAAAAGGCAAACCCGAAGTGCCTCGAAGAAATCCAAATGGCAAAAAGAGAATGGTGTAAAGGACAACTTCAAAAGTCCAAGTCCAGAAGACTCGAAAACAACGTCAGCACAAGGCGGCTAGACGACTTCAAGACAAGGAAGATGAATCCGAGAGAAGACGCAAGTTGCAGCTTTGGTCACCCACTTAAGCTCCACATACCTCAAATATCCCTCCATGGTCCCGTTGTCCTTCATCACACCCCATGGCCACGTTATAAGCTTTAAAGACTTCCGACTTGATAGTTGTGTGTCTAATCACGTGAAAGTAACAGATCAAATGCGTAAATCCATCAAATATCGAATTCAATGGTCTAGAAGTTGTGACCGTGAGCAGAAAACAAGTACAAGCATCAAACACGCTGAGTGTAGATTAGGAAGCACCACATCGAAACATAAGCGTGACCCTGTGAGGACGAGACTCGTTCGCACGTTTAATAAAGAAAATACTGGGGGCAATCGATCGTTCCGATCGATTGCCATGAACTCTAGCTCAGTTTGTCTTAAAGGAAAAGTACTGGGGGCAATTGTTGGTTCCAACAATTGCTATGACAACACCAATTCGAACCCAGAGCTCAAACATCACCACCACCATTCCACCTCAAGCCTGTCATTGGCCTTACCTCCACAAAAACATCAGGCCCGTCATAACCCAGACCACCATCCAAAATCATAGCCTGATCCCAGGTCTATCGCAAATCCTGAACACCGGAAAAGCCTTTAACACCACAACAAACACCACACACTTCCACCAGCGGCATGTTCATTTTCTTAAGAAACAAATTGTAGATATGAAATTTTTAGTCAGGAAATGATCATTTCACTTTCCTTTTCAGCAGAGTTTTCTCAAGCATTGCCATGTTTGGCACATTTTTCAACAGTTCCGTGTTTTGGCAAGCTTCCAACAAACACTTTAGTTGCATTTTACAACTTTTGCATAACACCTCAACATCGCCAAGTTTGGCACCTTTTCCAACAGTTTCCTGTTTTGAACGAGTATCCTTCATATATTTTGATTGCATACATCTTATCATCATTGCCGTGTTTGGCACTCCAGTAATCAGTTTTCATCATTTGCACGAGACCATTATCTTTCCGATTCATTCTTAGTTCGAGACCCATCATTTTCAAGACTTTAGTACGAGACCCGGCATCTTCATTCAGCGCGAGACCCAGATCAATGTGAAATCCGACTTTTTCTTCATCCATTTAGTATGAGACTTCAGTGTGAGACCATGCATCTTCATCAGTGCGAGACCATCATATTTGTCAGTGCGAGACCATGCATCTTCATCAGTGCGAGACCATCATATTCGTCAGTGCAAGACCCATCACCTTCGTCAGTGCGAGACCGAGCGTCATCATCTAGTGCGAGACCAGTACGAGACCTAGTATCATCTTCAGTGCGAGACAGGTACGAGACAGAGCGCGATCTAAGTTGGCGGGGCAGAGGCAATAAGTCCCCATCTTCATGTCAACTTCTTGGGAGAAACAACTAGTGGGCAGTGGCAATAAGTCCCCTTGGTAATCTAGAAGTTATCCCAGCACCCCAGTTGGTGGGCAGAGGCAATAAGTCCCCATAGTATACCAACAAGGAGCATTGGAACGGGTTTCGGTCCCCAGAAGCATCCGAATGTCATTTTCATATCATCCATATCATTTGCATCACTTTCAACATGATCATTTGCTTAAAGTTTACCTTGAATCTGTCCGTACGAAACTCCTCATCATAGATCAGAGATACAGATTCTCATCCGAAGATACAGATTCTTCAGAGATACAGATTCTCGCCCCGAAGATACAGATTCTTTAGAGATACAGATTCTCACCCGATCAGAGATACAGATTCTCAGCCGAAGATACAGATTCTTCAGAGATACAGATTCTCACCCGATCATAGATACAGATTCTCAGCCGAAGATACAGATTCTTTAGAGATACAGATTCTCACCCGATCAGAGATACAGATTCTCAGCCGAAGATACAGATTCTTCAGAGATACAGATGCTCACCCGATCAGACATACAGATTCTCAGCCGAAGGTACAGATTCTTCAGGGATACAGATTCTCAGTCAAAGATACAGACTCTTCAGAGATACAGACTCTTCAGAGATACAGATTCTCAGCCAAAGATTCAGATTCACCAGAGCAGCAGAACTCACTAGAGCAGCAGAACTCACCCGAATAGAAGAACTCGACCCAACACCAATTTTCAATCACTAATAGGTAGTCAACGCCTCAGAATAGCTTGACATCATCCCATTCATTATAGGTAGTCAACGCCTTAGAATAGCTTGACATCATATCATCCTTATAGGCAGTCGGCGCCTTAGAATAGTTTGACATTACTTCATTATTACCTTTAGGTGGGCGACGCCTTAGAACCGCTCGACACCCTTCCACTTTACTCATAGGTAGTCAGCGCCTTAGAATAGCTCGACGCAACTTGCCGGATTGCACGTGCGGTCTTTTAAGATCCAAATTTTGGAGGTATCACTCAAGCATCAACTAGCCTTCTCATTTCCATTACAAAGTCTAGTTGACGGGGGGCAATCTGTTATACCCAAAATTTCAACCCCCCCGAAGGAGAGTCTCTACTAATAGGATAGTAGCGAGGGTTCCCGGTTCGATTGGCACATTTCAGAGTACTAGGGACAGCTTAGTCATCTCCGAGGGCACTTTCGTAAATTTTCAAGGCTCTAAGCCCCCTATAGGCTTTCTCTCTCCTCCAAATAAGGGTCAAATCAATTCAAAATGCTTTGAAATTTTAACCCATGATAGAGGATGACATCTGAAGCATAATGGCGTTGAATTTTGATTTTCGAATTTCCAATAATTTTCTAGCAATTTCTGATTGAATCTGACGAGAAATTGAATTTAAAAATATTCCAATGTCCAAAAAATTCGATTCCACTTTAGAAAATTCAGAAATATCATCCTTTACCCATGTGTAAAATTTCATAATCAAATTCCTTTTGGAAGCCCATGAGCTAAAACGTCGGTAAATCTCGGTTTTTACCGGATTTTTCTATCTTTAAAGAGGCCTATATAAGGAACCTTATCCCATGATCAAAGGAGAACCTCAAGAACCCTAGACTCTCAAAGAAGGCAGCCGCCTCTCTCTCTCCACGTTTTGAACCCTAGAGCCACAATCAAACACTGAAATCTCAACAAAATCAACACCAAAACACATATTTCAACTCCCACAACATCATCCATCATCAAACCCCCACCAAAACAGCACCAAAACGTGAAGAACATCAAGAACAACAAGGAGTCAGAAGCTGGGTTCGAAGTTCTTCTGGATCCGCCATCAACGAGGCCTCCGAAGAATCCCGACGTGAAGAATCCTCCTAAACTCGAAGGTAAAACAGGTTGCAATTCTACTTTTCTAAATCTCCACGACCTTATTAACTCTCTGTCAAATTTTGGGTTCAAACTAACCTTTTTACGCTTCTGTATTGCTAATTACTTTTGTTTCTGCCTTGTTACTTGTTCGCCAAGTTTCGTACATAATTTGACTTCAAACTGCAATCTTTCAATTACTAACGAATTGTACACCTTTCAGGCTACACGTGCATAAATTTTGAGCCGAAAACACCTTCGGGAACCACCATAAAACCCTGATCCGTGAGTGGTCCGGGATCCCGGACCTATGGTCCGGGACCACGGACGGGTTGTCCGTGGCCACGGACACCCACGGACGGCGGCGGGATTTAAAAATTTTAAAAATTTAGGTTTTGTTAAACTATGTCCGGGCCTACGGACATCCTGTCCGTGGCCCCGGACTTTTCAAATTTTTGTTTTCTGTTTAATTCGAATTTTATTTTCACATAGATTAACTAGGGTCCGTGGTTACGGACATTAGGTCCGTGGCTACGGACGGAAACAAAATTTGACCTAATTCTGCCTCCGAAACCCTAGTTTAGGTAATTTCAACTTTCACTTTTATTTTCAGTCAAAAAATGCTAAAAAACAAAAAAAACAGAAGCTCGCGCACTTAGCTTAAAACGACTCGTAATAAGCCGTAATTAAACTAAGTAGAGGAAAAACGACTTCTAGGGGTAATGAAAGTAATTGAACCCTAACTAAGTCGAATATCAAGCCCCCGAACCCGAACTCTACCTTTCCTAATTTACTCTAGGTAAAAATTAGGTGGCGACTCGCAATAGGTTCCAGTGAGCTAGCATAGGATTTAATAATTATTGTTATATGACATAGTTATTAACCTTAGGTTATAAGTGGACCTAAAACCCGACTAGATCCCAATCAACTTAATCCACATAGGATAGGGTTTAAAATCGAGGCTCACACTCTTAGATTTATGTTTTGATATGAACTGATACATTTTATGTATCAAGTGCAGAAAAAGGTCTTGGAATCACATAGTACACTTCAAAAGCTTCGCAACGCAACAAACGGGGATCAAATCGGAGCTCAAATCAAGATTTTAGAGGCAAAACAATTATCGTTCGAACCACCGTCTGGACAAGCAGGTTCGGACGCGCACACGTGGAGCGCGCTCCACACAACGTCGACATGTCCGAACCAGCTGATTCGGACACTGGTTCGGACAGGTCAAATTTGACAGCGTACAGAGCAGAATCGACATAGAATGAAAGGATAAATTAACTTTATCCTTTCACACGCCTAATACACCGACACCCCCTTCATTTCTACCCCATTTTCACTATAAATACACCTATTACCCTCCATTAATACATATCTCATTCCACCCCAAAAACCATGTCAATTTTCCTCCACAAAATCACCATCTCACTCCATTTTCATCCACAAAAACCACTACGTTGTTATTTTGTCCAACCTCTAACCAACATATTACCAGTTAATATGTCAGGCTAAAGAGAATATACTCTGGAGGAAGGTTAATTTATAGTCTGTTTAATTATGTAATTATGTTTTTACCGGTTTAATTAAATACAGTTTGTTACGATTAAAGCTTATCTCTCACCTTTTTAATAAATTTCATGAATTTATTAAAATGCTTTACTAAATCTATTTTGATCAGATCCGTGATAAATAGACAGGTTAATTAAGCCGTAAATCTGTAGAAAGCTTATTATGATTTAATAAGTTAGTATTTTCAGACGCAAATATAATTTCTCATACTTAATCTGTTTAGATGTGTTTTGCTCGAATCTGGATTAGACCGAGCATGTTCTGGTAAACGAGTTCTTTTGAGTCTATGATTTAGTCCTCAAGATAATAACAGGAATTTTGCCAAACTTTTATAATAAAACCGGTAGACATAGCATAAAGAAGCAGACTATATAAACATGAACCCAGAGTCCCGTTTAATTTACCTTTTACTCAGTTTATTTTATCTTTCCTTTTTATTTATAAAAACAAGTCAATTAGTCCCCCCTTTTTGTGACACCGCTTAGGAATTAGATAATTCCCCTTTAGTCCCACGGTTCGATATCCGGTCGCCTCCACTTTACTATACTACTGCGACCGGGATTTTGTTTGCAGCCCGAAATATATTTTGAGTATTAATTTCTTTCTCAATTGTTTTAAATACACCAGTTCCAACCACTCACAATATACTGTCAGCAAAATGGCGCTGTTGCCGGGGACTTGATTTATTCTAGTCCCTAAGCCCCGGATAATTCACTTGCTATATTATAATATTCTGTTTATACTATTTTGTTGTTTGTTTATTTTATTTCTACTAATTTCTGTCATTTAATTATTCCAGCAATTTAAATATCGCATTAATTACTGTTATTTATTTTCCAGTCATTTACTTTACTGTCATTTAATTCCCAGTCATTTAAATTTCCTGTCATTTAATTTCCAATTATTTAAATTTCCAGTGTCCTTTAAATTTCAGTAATCTAAATTCTGTTATTTAAATTCTGTCATTTAATTTCTGTTATTTAATTTTTTTCATTTAATTTTTCTGTCATTTAATTTCAGTCAATTAAATTCCAGTTCTTTATTTTCTGTCATTTAAATTCCCTTGTCATTTAAATTCTAGTAATTTAATTCTGCCCTTTTTCTTTATTTTAATTTTATTATTTACTTAAACTGCATTTATTTTTATTCCTTTTTGTTTATTTATTTTTGGTTTATTTACTCTTGTTAAAAAAGAGTAATCTTATTTTATTTTATTGAATTGTTTCTTTTTAGCTGTTAAATTTCCCCTTCCATATTTCTTTCTATTTCTATTTATTTTATCATATCACAAGTTTCTTTTTCTGTTTTGAGTGGTGAATGCCTTTTACCAGGTCACACAGCCTTCCGGACAATATTAATAATCATACGGTTAGCTACATCCCTGAGATCGAGAGAACCTGTCTGCACACTCTGAGGCAGAAACGATCTCAACAAAACATAACCACCACAGTGATAGAATCTAACCCGGAAGCAGATATGACATCTTCATCTGCTACAGTTCGTAACATCAATAGGCCATCTAATCTAGGTCAACAGCCCGCCATCATCCTTCCCCACCTTACCCCATCCGAATACAATGAGTGGCAAAAGCTAAAGCCATATCATCAGATCCGATCCGTAAAGGAGTTAGGCATGTTTGATGGCTCTAGTCCTAATGAAGCTTTGTTGCATGTCACCAAGTTTCTGCAGCATGCCAACAGTCTAACCGCGACCAACGCAGTACTTCAATACGCAAGACTATCCTTGTTCCCTCATAGTCTGACGGGAAATGCGAGTAAATGGTACCACAGCCTTACACCAAGTACCATTGGTACTTGGGATGAAATGGCCACCAAGTTCTATGACAAGTTCCTGCCCCCGAGCCATACGTTAGAAATGATTGCTGAGATCTACAATTTCAAGCAGCCAGGGTCAGAAAACATCTGTGAAACTTGGGACCGTTTCAAAGGACTGCTGCTGACGTGTCCTCACCATGGTCTCACAAAAGAACAATTATCTCAATTGTTCTACAAAGGCTTAATCAATCAATGCAAAACGATGGTACTCTTCTCTTTAGGTACTGATATTTTAAAAAAGCGAGGAGAACAGTTCCTGAATGGGATAGAGTCCCTCTGTGAAGAGATCAGAGACTGGGCTATGGGCGGATCAAGAGGCGGCAATCCAGGCTTATACCACGTAGGAGAAAGTTACAATAAGTTCGACCAGCTAATGAGAAGCCACGAGCAACTCATGGAGAGCAACGCGCAGTAGGCGACGAAGGTAAATACCTTGCAGAAAGTAGTTGAGCAGATGGCCATGAACTCCTACCCCCAACAAGCAAAGTCGATGACTTCTCGATCATCTACAATCCCTCCAGGCTATGCTCCTCTATCTTCTCCTGATGTTTCCTGTACGCAATGTGGCGGGCCACACGATTATGAAAAATGCCCCCAATTACAAGAATTAAAAGCAGCAGAGGAAGCAAACTTTGTTGGTAACAATTTAGGATACAGACAACCATGGCAGCACAACATGCACCCCAATTTTCAAGAAGGCCAAAGGCAGTATCAACAACCGCCTTATGGCAATAATGCTTCTTCAAATCGACCGACTCAACCTCCTTCAAATCCCGACTCTGGAATGTCCCAAATGCAGGAGATGTTTAAAGCAATGATGAGTAAGACCCGAGACACGCAAGATGATGTCACAGCCCTTCGTAAAGACCAAAAAGCCTTGCAATCCCAAATCCAACAACTTCTCATCCAACAAAGACCTCCTGCCCAACTCCCCTCACAAACTGATCCAAATCCACGAGAGTATGCAATTTATGTAGTGGACCAGCCCATTCCACTAGACCTTGCATCACAACAACCGGAGAGCGAAATGATTCATATAGTGGATGACTTTACTGAGGATTTGAGTTACTCTCTTTCACCACCCCCGTTTGAACCTGAGCAAACGACATCAAACCATCTGCTTGAGATTGAAGACAAGCCATCAGAGGACAGCTTCTACCTCAACTTCATGGAATCTCCTCCCTCTGAAGTCAACTACCGTTATTTCCCCCCCTTCTTTGTGCTATACCCAGAAAATGAGGATAGTTACATCCTCAAAAATGAAGAGGAGTAAATGTTCGCTCCCGTCGAGACATCCAAACAAAACACCAATATCACCTTCAAGGAACCACCTCCCTCTGAAGTTGAATTCAATCAGGGCTCTTCCTATGAGCCTCTCAAAGAAGACGAGGATTATTACATCCTCAAATTTGAAGAGGAGGAGCCATCCAACTTTGATCTTCATCTGGAGGATCACGACCTTCCCCTCTTGTGCACCAAAGAAGTTGGGTGGAAATTCAAAGTCAACTCGCTAAGTGAGAAGGCCACCTTCTCATTTGATCCAGGATCAGAATTTGAAGATACAATTCGCCCCAAAGTTCTCCTTGCACCGTTCAACGCAGTTAAGGATGTCTTCATCCTTAAAATTGAAGAGGCGCCTCCACAACTAGATGATCCTCGCACCACGGGTCATCCATTGAAAAATCTGGGCCCTTCTCCAAAGAAAAATAATCCCCGTCCAACCCACCCATTGACACCCACTTCCACATTCATTTTTGATCCAGGGGATGAAATTTACATCCTCGACTCTGAGCAAGGAACACCACTACCACCTTGCCTTATTCCGGCTCAACAACAAGAGGAGAATGTTTACATTCTCCAATTTAAGGAAGAAAAACAACCATTACCCAGTTTTCAGTTCAAGATTAATTGCAGCAAACACCTCCTTCAAAACCAGGTTTTGTGGAGTTTGTATTTTCCTAATTTAATTGCTACAGTAATACTTTGTTTTGATCTAGGTGGTTTGATCCTACTTGTTGCCAATTTCCGATTCCCGATACTACCGCTGTCCACTTTCATTTTTGATCCGGGATAATGAAGAACATGCGTCTAACTAGAGACGTTAAACCCGGGCGGCTTGGTGGGAGGCAACCCACTATCTATACTTTGCCTTTCCATTTATTTGTTTTCTCTTTTGTACTATATTTCCCTTTTATATATTATAATAAAATGCGGGTTTTACTTGAGTTCTTATGGTTGTGTGGAATATTCTTTACAGGTACATTTCATGTAATTCTACAGCTGTACTCAAGTGTGGGGGAGCTCTACACACTCTGCGAACTCAGGGGAGTACACTCTTTCCATTCTGATATTTCATATTCCCTTTTGCTTTGTTTTGTGTTATTTCCTTTATCAGATTGCATGCCCTGTTCATTTAATTCTTTCTACGCAATGAGGGCATTGCTTGAGCTTAAGTGGGGGGGAGTACTCGTACCCTCGTAGCTTGTTCTTAAGTTTTCTCTTTTGACAATTTGTTTAGATTTGTTAAGTTTGAAATAGTCAAAAAGGGAGCCATAGAGGAAATATTGCAAACCTACAAACATTATGGGGTACTAAAAAATTTTCAACCATTTTAAAATTTATTCTGATTAGAAATTGCTTAAAGTTTAAACATAATTATCATTTGAGCTCTGTTTTTAGCTTTGAGCCTGGATTTGAATTGGAATGAAAAGGTGGAAAAATAACAAGGCAAGGTACTCCTCTGATCCAAACAGGCATATTCTGATCCTAAGTAGGCCTCGTCCACTTGGTTATTAAGTTCTATGGGGTGTTTTATCACCTAGCTACCTAAGGTATCTTATATCTGGGATAGTTGACCCAAAACGCGCTACAAGGGTGGAGAGAAAAGTCTGAGGTGAAAGGAAATTTAACTTCAATCGAAGTATCTTTGCATTATGTACTTGAAAGATGAAAACTTCTTATTTATGGATCATGAGTACGTGGCATTGAAAGGTATAATGGAATATGATTTTACTTCATACCCCTTGTCGTTTCAGGAAATGTGAAAGAAAATAGTGGATTGGCTCAGGGTTAAAAACTGGATTCTTATGGTTCTACTTCTCCTTCTTAAAATAGTTATTTTTATAATTTCAAGGATCTTTTCAAAAACTTAAAAAAAAAGAAAAGAAAAGAAAAGAAAAAGAAGTTTCTAGTACCCTTTAATCTAGAAGTTTTGTAGCAATCTTTTTTGTGCTCTCCCTGTTTGGTTATTTTGTATTTAACTTGTTTAAAGATTCTGTCATAAAGATTTGCTTGAGGAAAAGCAAAAGATAAGTATGGGGGAATTTGATAAGCGCGAAACATATAGACTTTTAGGGTCTAATTACCTTATTATTTGTAACACTTTAAAGTAATGTTTCCCACTTGCTATGTGAATTCTCTTAGATTTATGTTTTGATATGAACTGATACATTTTATGTATCAAATGCAGAAAAAGGTCCTGGAATCACATAGTACACTTCACAAGCTTCGCAACGCAACAAACGGGGATCAAATCGGAGCTCAAACGAAGATTTTAGAGGCAAAACAATTATCGTCCGAACCACCGTCCGGACAAGCAGGTTCGGACGCACACAAGTGGAGCGCGCTCCGCACAACGTCGACATGTCTGAACCAGATGATTCAGACACTGGTTCGGACAGGTCAAATTTGACAGCGTACAGAGCAAAATCGACATAGAATGAAAGGATAAATTAACTTTATCCTTTCACACACCTAATACACCGACACCCCCTTCATTTCTCCCCCATTTTCACTATAAATACACCTATTACCCTCCATTAATACATATCTCATTCCACCCCAAAAACCATGTCAATTTTCCTCCACAAAATCACCATCTCACTCCATTTTCATCCACAAAAACCACTACGTTTTTATTCTGTCCAACCTCTAACCAACATATTACCAGTTAATATGTCAGGCTAAAGAGGATATACTCTGGGGGAAGGTTAATTTATAGTCTATTTAATTATGTAATTATGTTTTTACCAGTTTAATTAAATATAGTTTGTTACGATTAAAGCTTATCTCTCGCCTTTTTAATAAATTTCATGAATTTATTAAAATGCTTTACTAAATCTATTTTGATCAGCTCCGTGATAAATAGACAGGTTAATTAAGCTGTAAATCTGTAGAAAGCTTATTATGATTTAATAAGTTAGTATTTTCAGACGCAAATATAATTTCTCATTCTTAATCCGTTTACATGTGTTTTGCTAGAATCTGGATTAGACCGAGCATGTTCTGGTAAACGAGTTCTTTTGAGTCTATGATTTAGTCCTCAAGATAATAACAGGAATTTTGCCAAACTTTTATAATAAAACCGGTAGACATAGCATAAAGAAGCAGACTATATAAACCTGAACCCAGAGTCCCGTTTAATTTACCTTTTACTCAGTTTATTTAATCTTTCCTTTTTATTTATAAAAACAAGTCAATTAATCCCCCCTTTTTGTGACACCGCTTAGGAATTAGATAATTCCCCTTTAGTCCCACGGTTCGATATCCGGTTGCCTCCACTTTACTATATACTACTGCGACTGGATTTTGTTTGCAGCCCGACATATATTTTGAGTATTAATTTCTTTCTCAATTGTTTTAAATACACCAGTTCCAACCACTCACAATATACTGTCTGCAAGGACCTTACCCAATTGTCAAAGATGTAGAGTGTTGTGAGAAGAATAAAGATGTTGCTCAAATATGTCATAATTTTGGTAGAAGACAACCCGATAGGCATGTGTCTTCACATACGTTCGGGAAAATGAGATTGATTGGACCAGAGTACCAGACCCAAATATCAAATTTTGGCAGAAGACAACCCGATAGGCATATGTGTCTTCACATACGTTCGGCAGAATGAGATTGATATGACCAAACCCAATTGTCAAAGATTTGGAGTGTTGTGAGAAGAATAAAGATGTTGCTCAAATATGTCATAATTGTGCAGGCCCCTATCCTGGAGAGGACCTAATGGGATTCAAGATTGATGACGATAAGAAAGAAGTGGATCATCATTCGGTTGTAGCATATGCTGATAAAGCTAAGTCTGAAAGTTGGCCGAAGAAGTGTGAAATGGAAAAGACCTGAAAAGGTTGTTTGAGGATATGTCGAATTTCTCCAAGTTTAGCCAATACTATTTATTATTATTCATTCTATTAATATATAATATTTGTTGGAGATTTATGTTGGAAAAAAATCTTTTTTAGTGTATATTGGATGGGAAAAATCTTTATATTTTTATTTTAGAAGTCAAGTCTAAAGTAAAACTGATAATATTAGTCGTAGAAATCATGTCTATTAAAAAACAATGTTTTTAGCTTTTTTTTTCTTACAAGTTTTGCAAATAAAATTAATATTAGAACTACTTTAAATAGTTTTTAGCATAAGTTTTCATAAAAGCTACCAGTTTAAGACTATTGTTCGGGTGTTGCTATTCGCAGTACAAAATTACTAATCACCGTAGTACAAAATTTTTTTAACTCATATTAACGTTGTAAACACGTAATGATGTGTCCATGTGTTTTTTTTTCAAAAATTGATATCTGAAAGTAATTTAACCCAAGAAGTTTGTAGTTGATTAGTACCGAATTTTACTAGTTACTTTTTTGTTGTAATCAATACTGGAATCTTCTTTTAAAAAAAAGTGTTGGATTACATTTTTATGTGTTTACACTATTAATATGATTTAAAATTAATGTGTACTGCGATTAGCAAAAGCTTTACTATTTGCAGTACAAGTTTTTTTTTCACCAAACTTAGTTGAATAAGTTGGAATGTTGTGGGGAGACATTTTTTTTCTGGATTTATAATCTTTGGTAGATGTTTGGACTTGGAATAAACTGTCGTTATACTTTTCTGGATTTATAATCTTTAGTAGATGTTTGGACGTGGAATAAACATGTCGTTATGCTTTTCTGGATTTATAATCTTTGGTAGATGTTTGGACGTGTGGAATTAACGTGTCGTTATACTTTTCTGGATTTATAATCTTTGGTAGATGTTTGGACATGGAATAAACGTGTTGTTATACTTTTCTGGATTTATAATCTTTGGTAGATGTTTGGACGTGGAATAAACATGTCGTTATACTTTTCTGGATTTATAATATTTGGTAGATGTTTCGACGTGGAATAAATGTGTCGTTATACTTTTCTGGATTTATAATCTTTGGTAGATGTTTGGACGTGGAATAAACGTGTTGTTATACTTTTCTAGATTTATAATCTTTGGTAGATGTTTGGATGTGGAATAAACGTGTTGTTATACTTTTCTGGATTTATAATCTTTGGTAGATGTTTGGACATGGAATAAACGTGTTGTTATACTTTTCTGGATTTATAATCTTTGTTAGATGTTTGGACGTGAAGTTTTTACATTTTGATATATTTCAGTTATTGTGACATAAACATTACGTACTAACCACTTCGAAGAGTTCCTGATTCCTATATTTCATCCTTCACATGTGACTAAACTCAGGCGCATGCTGAGTATGATGTGTCTGAATTGCTTGAAGTTGAAGCCCAGTAAGGTAAATAATTGTATCTGTTTCTTTATGATGCACTTGTATATCTCCAAATGAAGCTTTCGCATCAGTTTTCATCGATCCAGTGTTTGTATAGGTCTGAAAAATCTAGTCAGTAGTCAATCAAGTGATGTTTGACTTCTGACGTAGTTACTTCCTGAATTATGTATCTAACTTGATTTTGAATTTATGGTCAGGCACCTATGAAGACTGCTGGTGTGGTTG
Source organism: Limonium bicolor (assembly GCA_023374045.1). NCBI lineage: Eukaryota > Viridiplantae > Streptophyta > Magnoliopsida > Caryophyllales > Plumbaginaceae > Limonium > Limonium bicolor. The sequence continues at coordinate 231,909,027 of CM041781.1, read as the reverse complement.
ATATGAAATAGGGTTAGATGAATCTACATTTCTCTCATAGTTTGTTTTAATCTTTTATGTTCAGCTTCTTGGAATGTAATTTTTGTTTGTATGTTGAGGGACAAAAGACAAAAAAAATGACGTTTACCTTTTAATTATGTTGAAGGCCTCTAATGTGATAGTTAAAGAGAACAAGAACAATGATGGAGCAGTCTCCTTGGAGCTTAGAATGCCTAGAAGGATGAAAAAACAAGGCAGTGAGTGGAGTTTCCTGAAGCAGTATGGTGGGTGTGTGCCTCGAGATGGTAACACGAGGACTTTGCTTCCAATTGAGGTATGGTTATCTTCTGGTCTAAGCTTGTCTGTTCTGCTAGCCAGATGACTGATGGAAGTATAATCTTATTGTCAGTATTGGTGTTACTTTATATGGAAAGATGAAATGCATTACCTTTTCCTTCATTACGTCTGTTGCGTATCTGATTTTTGTTTCTATTTTGTGTGTTCATGTAGTGGGATTTTCTGTTTCAGCCTATCTTCTAGAAGGGCTTCTGTACCATAAGATATTGTATCTTTTATGCCTCATTTCACTACCTTTTATGTATTCCATTACTCTTGCTTGATCATTTGATTAAAAAGGATGGTGATTTTAATCTCGTTGCTGATACTTTTATCCTTATCCTAACAAACTAGGTATCAAAAATGTTCAAAAAGCTTCCAAAGGAAACAAGAAAGAAGTTTGAAAAGAAAGGGTACTTCCCCCAAGATGGATACATCATCAAATACTTGCCTGTTCCACCAAACTGCTTATCCATTCCAAATGTATCTGATGGAATAAGTGTCATGTCCTCGGTGAGTTGTGGTGCTACTCTTTCTGCCATGCCATTTGTTACCTTTTTTTCCTAGTGTTTTCATTCTTGTTTTCTAACTTATCTGCAGGATGTGTCTTCAGCAATGCTGAAGAAGGTACTAAGGAAGATCGAGGAAATAAAGAGTTCACGATCAGGTGAGCCTAACTTCCAAGCTCATGAAGATGAAGTCAATGCTTTACAGGTGGTTGTAGCTCAATATCTTCAAGTGCGAGGCACTGGAGCGGTAATTGCTTTTCACTAAGAGTATAGTTACATTTTATACCTTGTTGTAGTCATTGAATATGGTTCATCTCCTTGTCATTATTGCTTATATTAGCTATCTTTCTCTTCTTTGGCCTCAATTAATAAGAGGTCCCTAAGAAAAAGGGTAATGTTTTGGTGTTGATCTGCATGGTCTCCAAATAATAAGGTTGAACTACATATACCGTGTGTGAAAAATCCCTCTCAGAATATATACAAACATAAGAAACGTGAAGAGATTGAAAATCCATATCTGTATCTCAATAGAAACACGGAGGAGGAAAAGATACTACCGACTAATCAACAATTTCTCTGAGTGTGTAGCCTTCAATAATAGGCGTATACCTAAGAAAGAAAAAGTGAATGTTTTTCGTTTATATAGCCGATGCTGGTTGATAGTGATGCAAAAGTAAATGAAATTCAAGTGACAAACATAACAAACATCTAAACGAAATTCAATAATCTAAAAGAGAGTCAAAAGAAAGATGGAAGTGTAGATAAACATTTAACATAAGTGATTGGACAGAGAATTAACATTTAGGAGCAATGAAGAGCAAAAGAAACGGTGCATTTCTAGAAAAATTTTGGCATAGTCTCCCGTGTTTTTCTTCTCTCCCCCGGTTCTAAGAACCTCCTCAAAATGAACCAGAAGGCCATCAATAAGATCACCAGCAATTTCATAAATACGGTAACAATCACCAAGTCCACTAGAAAATAACAACATCCATACTGTATCTTAAAACAACAAAAACATAAAACCTAAACTATGGTCCTCCATACTAGTGATAGTTCGAATCCCATATAGTCAAGGTACTGAGAACCTCATCTGACCCCTGTTCAGTTTGCCTCTGTTCCTCGTGCGGCATCTGCTCACGGTAGTAACGCCAGTCCCAGCTACGATTCCCAGGTAATAAAGGCCTACCATCCTCAGTTGCCTCATGCATGAGCTGTAACATAATATTATAAAGTTAGTCTAGCATTCATAAAATTCTATAATCAACTGAAATTATACAAAGGAAGAGATCAACTTACTAAGGCGGGATCCGACCGATGAACGAAGGTGTTTTCGTATATGTAAGGATTCATGATCTTCGGATGGGTGTGTTTGACGTACCAATCCAGATAATCTCCGCCACATGCATGTACGGTCGCCCGTGTCTTAGTGAACCCCGGAGCAGGTCCACACTCACGTGTGGTGTCCCACACACTATAAATGGGAGGGGGTACACACATCTATAGGGCTTTCCCTTTCTCCCTCTATTTTCAGATCTATTGTTCGGTCTAATAAGGGGAGGTGGGATACACTGAACGTACCCGAATTGGCGAAGACAACGCTCCGGCATATATGGCTCATTCACAGTCATGTACTGCAAGGTACCCCTGTACCAAGAGCGACCCCTGTTCTCATTCACCTTCTCGCGACCGTAGGGCAACCAATCAATCTACATTGGATCATAGGGAAACGTAAGCATCAATAATTAACAATAATGTCTATAATACAAATTGAAATTGTTGTACCACTTACATTTCTTGTTGTCAGAGCATCTATATGCTTGCGGTAGTTCTCTAGTGAATCTTTATTTTTCTGTTGGGAGGTGGACCTGACCCATCTCATAGCCCACGGTCTATCATCCCCATCACGCCAATCAACACTAACTGCTGGTCTAAGAGTGGGGAAGTACGCATATATCCAGCACTACATAAATTTTAAAAAGAAATTATGCCAATTATTAATGTGAATTCATGAAATTTATTACACATTGTTGTATATTAAAACACTTACCTCGAGAAGGGTCAAAGAGCCAGCAATGCTATTACAGTCAGCACGAGATGCTATCCCCAGCTGGCGATACAACCACGCAAGAGTACCTGCTCCCCATGCGAACCTCTTTAGCTTCGTATGTTTACCCATGGGAGTAACTAACCAAAATGGTAGAAGACTTATGCGTGAATGCCCCTTGTTAGCAAAGATGGTAGTCGCGAGAGCATAGTAGAGCCAACCGCACGCCTACTTCATAGGTACCCTCGGGCCGGTCGAACACCACTCTATAAGTGGACATATCTGAACAGCACCAGTATGCCATATGAATTTCATCTTCTGGTCAACGCCGTCCTCAAAATCTAACAACTTAGCCATCGTCTCCTTAAGATCACTGTTTGACGGATTCCCCACAATCGGATGACCAACGATTGGGATCCTCAGTATCTGCCACACATCATGAAGTGTGATTGTCATCTCTCCAAAAGGCATGTGGAAAGAATTGGTGTCCGGCTGCCACCTCTTCACAAAGGTCGAGATCAAAGACATGTTGTTGAAACCCCATTTGGCATCTAGCAGATGATCCAACGTTGAGTACTTAATCATATTTCTTGCCCTTTTGCAAGCAACCCCGCTAAACGGCCAGTTCGTGATTATTGGGTTTCGGGGTTTAAATCCCAAAACACCCCAGTCCTAGACAATTAACACAAATTTTACACACACGTGAAGAAATAGTTAAATCTACTTGCCAAACTGAAAGATAAGATAGTACATACCTTAGTCATTGACCAAAGGTCAATGGTGACATGCCCACCGAAGCTGGTGATGACACTAGTCAGTAGTGGACCACCGGGTACTGGCACTTCAGTAAGCCTCCAGAAAGCGGGAATAACGGGCTCCATAGCGAGAGCAGCTTCCTCATCATTCGTGCTCTCCTGATCAGGGTCATCCTCGTCTAGGCCCTCATCCTCGGATGTCTCCTCAGCCTCCTCCTCCTCATCTATGTCCATGTCAACGGGTGTTGCAACATCCGGAGGGGTCTAGGGGTCATGATAGCTACACCCAGCAGAAGTCTGTGCCTCTGTATGCTCCACACGGTGGTCATGATAGCTACCACCAGCAGAAGTCTGTGCCTCCACATGCCCCACGAGGTGGCTACTCTGACCCTTTACATTGTAACTGGAGCTATGGAGCTGGGCCAGATCAGGAGATGACCAATCACTTGCAGAGGATGAAGCTTCAGGCATCCTTCTCCTAGGTATGTGTACGACTGGGTCGGAATCATGGAATGACTGGGTAAAGGATGGGTCCATGATGGGCTGCTGCTGTGGGTGATATGACGAGTGACGAGGCGGGTCAGCATGATCCTGCTGTGGCTGGAAAGATGAGTGTCGTGCAGGCTCAGCATGACCCTGCTGTGGCTGGAAAGACAAGTGTCGTGGAGGATCAACTGCGGCAGCGCGCTCACGACGGAACGAAACAGTCATCGGCTGCTCCACATTCTTGTCCTTCTACTTTTTTTTTGGTGTAGACGTTCATTAGAACATTCTTTAACTTATCCATCACTGCACAAGTTGAAGCAACCCAGTTAAGATGAGCTACACAAGTAAGTAATAATAAATCAACAGAACAATCATAGTATAGCCTCAAAACTTTCTAAACTCATCATTGTAATCCTTAACTCTTATCTAACTTAGCCAAAACTTATAATATAACATATTAGGTCAATATTATCTCTAAATTATAGAAGACTTTTGGACCTTTACCAACCATACCCCAAACTTTAAGAAAATTACCTTTTTGACATTTGATTTACTACACTTGTTACATAGTCACTTAAACTTTATTTTAAATTACCCAAAACTTGTAAAATTTATTTATAAGTATATTTAGGTCATTATGAATAATTTTATACAGCAACTACACCCTACTTCCCTCATTTTACTCTTTAACCCCAAAATTTCATAAACTTGTCATTTAAGTGCTTAAACCTTATTTTAACTTACTCAAAATTATGATATAAGTTCATAAACATAAATATATCATTATAAACAATTTCATACAGAAACAATTCAGCCCTATACATAACTAACCCTTTAGTTTTCAAAAATTGCATTTTAGCCACTTTTTACTTATCATTTTGTACCTATAAACCTTTTAACTCATTCTAATGCTTTAACTTTGTTCTACTGTTATACCCAAAATTTCAACCCCCCGGAAGGGAGTCTCTACTAATAGGCTAGTTTGGTCAAGTAGCAAGGGTTCCCGGTTCGTTCGGCACATCTCAGGGTACTAGGGACTGCTTAATCATCTCCAGGGGCATTTTCATAATTTTTCAAGGCTCCTAAGCCCCCTATAGGCTTTCTCTCTCCTACAAAGAATGGTCAAATCAATTCAAAATGCTTTGAAATTTTAACCCATGATAAAGGATGACATTTAAGCATAATGGCGTTGGAATTTTGATTTTTTGTTTTTCCAATAATTTTCTAGCAATTTCTGACTGAATCTGACGAGAAATTCAATTTAAAAATACTCCAACTTTTAAAAAATCCGATTCCACTTCAGAAAAAACATAATTTCCATCCTTAACACGTGGTTAAAATTTCACAGCAAAATTCCTTTGGGAAGTTATTTAATGAAAATGCCAAAAAATCTTACTTTTACTAGATTTTCTTTATCTTTAAGAAAGTCTATATAAAGGGATAGGTCTTTTGATAAAATCAGAATCTCTCAAGCTCTTAGAACCCTAGGCAGTCAAAACTCTTCTCCATAGCCAGCCTCCCACGTTTTTGCACCTTCACGCACCAAAACAACACCGAAATCACACCGAAATCAACACCAAAACACGTTTTTCAATTCCCAACACATCAAAAATCATCAAACATCAACTAAACCACCTCCGAAACGTGTAGAACACCTTCAACAATCAACAACCAGAAGCTCGGGTCGAACTCAATCTAGAACCGGCACCATCGAAGCCTCTGAAGTATCCCGACGTGAAGAATCATCTTGAATTCGAAGGTAAAACAGGTAGGAATTCCACTTTCCTAACTCCTTACGACTTTATCAGTCTTCAGTCAAATTTTGGGCTCAAACTAACCTTTTTACGCTTCTGTATTGCTAATTGCTTTTGCTTCTGCCTTGTTACTTCTTTGACAAGTTTCGTGCGTAATTAGACTTCAAACTGCAATCTTTCAATCACTAACGTATTGTATACCTTTCAGGCTACACGTGCATAATTTTTTAGCCGAAAACACCTTCGGGAACCACCAGAAAACCCCTGTCCGTGGGTGGTCCAGGACCACGGACGGGTTGTCTGTGGCCACGGACACCCACGGACGGCGGCGGGATTTTAAATTTTTCAAATTTAAGGTTTTCTTTAACCAATGTCCGGGCCCACGGGTTAACTAGGGTCCGTGGGTTCGGACATTAGGTCCGTAGCCACGGACGGAAACAAAATTTAACTTAATTCTGCCTCTGAAACCCTAGTTTAAGCTTTCTTAATTTCCACTTTTATTTTCAGTCAAAAAATGCTAAAAACACACAAAAAAACAGAAGCTCGCGCACTTAGGTTAAACGACTGGTAATAAGCCGTAATTAAACTAAGTAGAGGAAAAACGACTTCTAGGGGTAATTTGAACCCTAATTAAGTCGAATACCAAGCCCCCGAACCCGAACTCTACCTTTCCTGATTTACTCTAGGTTAAAATTAGGTGGCGACTCATTATAGGTGCCAGTGAGCTAGCTTAGGTTTTAATAATTATTGTTATATGACATAGTTATTAATATTAGGTTATAAGTGGACCTAAAACCCGATTAGATCCTAATCAGCTTTAATCAACATAGGGTAGGGTTTAAAAATCGAGGCTCACAGACTGGCGACTCTGCTGGGGTCAAAATTCTTAATATTAACTTGTTTAATTTTAAGAAAGAGGGCTTAACTCGAAAAATTGTTTATTTATGGCTTTATTACTTTGTTTGTTTACTTTCGTGCGCACTTTAATTCCTGCACCTTTGCATCATATGAGAGCGAGGTTCCACACAAACCGGTTCTACCCCGGGACCCGTTTGAGGGTCCCCTGTCAGGGACTCACACCTTTTAGGTGATGTGAATAAGTGGGGGAAAAGAGGAGGGTGTCATCTAACCACACCCCCTTAATACCCGGGCTTTAGCCCCTTGCATTTTCCTGGCAGTATCCTTATCTAGCCCATTGTTTGGTCAGTCAAAGACCCGACCGTAGACGCACACCCTCAGGTGATGTGAAAAAAGTGGGGAAGCCCAAAGAGAATAGCGTACAAGCCCTATTCCTTAGTGGCAACCTGGGCCCATGCCCCAAGCACCTCTCTGGATCGATCCATACCCGGTTTGATTTTAACGTCTAGTGAGGACATGTTGAATTTGTGTGGGCCTTGTTTACGTGCATGATCGGCCCACTACCCAGCCTATAAATTGATAGGAACTTTTCCTACATCAACTCAGCCCAACCCGATATCGCGGCTTTATTGTTTGCGGCCCAAAGGCCTTGCTTGATTTGAATGTGTGAGTTATTTGTTCGGGCTTCGGCCCAAAAGTTTAGATTTAGGTGATTTCTCTTCTGGCCCAATTTGAATTGTCCAATTAGTTCTAGGCCCATAAAAAAGAAATTTACCTGAACTTGAAATTACTCACAAGTCCTGAAAATAAAACCTTCTTTGGCTTAGCAACCATCTTCTCTGGCCCAAAGAAAGTTAGGCCCATTTGTGATTTAGGGACCATTCCAGCCCATGTGCTTTACTCCAGGCCCAAACACATTCCGGCCCAAGGGCTCATTCTAGTCTAGTTGGACTTCTTATCCGGGCCCTAGCCTGTAACCCTAGATCTAGGTGTCACCTCTCAGGCCCAATCAAAGCCGTCTATTCAGATTTCAGTCCAAATTCCAATTCACAGTCTGAAAAATACTCCGGCCCAAACACCTCATTTCCTGGGTATCCTTGGTCACTTGCTTTCAGTCCGAGCCTGTTCCAGTCTTCAATCTACCTTGTGAAGCATCATTCTCATCCCCGTATCATTCATCCCACTTCCTTTTTTTAGCTAATGATGGACACCTTAGAAACAGGTAGACCAAAGTCCTAAGTGTGGTCCAATCAACATGGAAGCCCAGCTCGCAATTTTGGAACAAAAGCACATGGCTGCCATTGATGCCATGGAGCAAAGACATAGTGCTGCCATGGACGCCGTGGAATCTAACTATGTCACCGTTATCAAAGAGTTGAAAGCAAAGGCTCTTTCCCTCGAGTCCGAACGTCAAGCTCGGGATGAGTTAGTGGACAGGCTTCTCAACACCCTTTATGACTGCATTGAAGTTGGCTCCATTAGGGTCCAAGGATCGGAGGGGAATGTCAAAGAAATTGCTACAGAACTCAGGAAAGTGATCAGACAACCGGGAGCAGCAACTTGCATCCAAAGCTGCACTCATAAGAGAGCCAGGCAACATGAGGAAGACAGTGATCGATAGTCAAGAGGACCTGGTTGGAGCGTTGGGACAGTAGAACCATCCAGACGGAATTCTCGACAGAGAGAGTTTACAGACATCGGTCGAACACCAAGACAAGCACTTGAAGAGCTTCGAAGAAGATATCCGATGCAACCGCTCGCCCTGAGGCCAGGAACTACTCATTTGGGGAAAGATCTTAATCATTTTTGTCACTTCCATCAGTTGCCCGGTCACGACACTGACCACTGCAAAGCCCTACAACACAGAATCCAGGATCTGATTGACCAAGGGCTCCAATTCTAAGAACGTGGTGGAGAGCATAGAGCACGCGTGCCCAAGCATCATCAGAAATGTTGTTTTTTAGTGTTTTTCTCATTAAATGCATTTCTTTTCTTGATTAGTCGTCTTTCAACTTTTATAGTAATTAGTTTCCTTGATCATTTTCGGTAGTTTTCCCGAGTTTGTAATTTCCAACATTATTTTTTGTTGAATAAAACATAGTTCCATTTTCATAATTTTTGTACAAAGCATCATTCATTAATTAGAAAAACTTAAAAAAAGAGCACTCACGTCTTTCAAGGATCACGAAGTAATCATTTTCTGACTATGCAATGGAACGACTTGTCTCTTGTTTCTAAAAATTTGAACATGCCTAACCAAACACCACAACTCACCCCATAATATCCAAACAACCCACAAAGAGGTTCAAGGTCCACATCTATCGAATTGTTGTCACAAACCCCAAATCAATACTGGGGGCAATCTAAGTTTAAGTTCGTCATCTTTTATCTTTTGTTTAAATGTGCGAACGAGTTTCCGAGTGAAAATTTCGTGAGAGTGCCTTGAGCGGGAAAACCATGAGTGAACGAGTGTGTCATTTTTACACGACTCCGGAGAGACCACATTCAAAGGTGAGGTAAACGGCATAACTCCAACCGAAGGAGGTAATTTGTAAATTTACTCTTAGACCTACGAAAAGTAACAAAGAGCGGATACACAACTATCAGGAATGACGAAGCACCTAGGTACAGCATCACATAGCCAAAAGCTTGAGAACCCTGACATTAAACCCTAGGCACCCCCGTTGAGCCTTTCTTATATCCCTTTTTATATTACAAAGCTTCACAAAATAACCCAGCCGATGATGAATTTCCAACCCGGTGACCAAAAGAAGCGAGGAGCCCGAGTCTCAAATAACATCTTCATCAGTTCAAAGAAGCCACGCTGCTATCAGCATGACGAAGCGATCCGCAAATGGTCCCAGAGTGACACAGGATCCAAAGAGCTCACATCAAAATAGCTCTCGAAGCCCGAAACCGGGAAACACAAGAACCCCGAAGGCAAAGTCAAGAAAGGATAAAACAAAAAGGCAAACTCGAAGTGCCTCGAAGAAATCCAAATGACAAAAAGAGAAATGGTGTAAAGGAAAACTTCAAAAGTCCACGTCTAGAAGCTCGAAAACAACGTCAACATGAAGCAGCTAGACGACTTCAAGAGAAGGAAGATGAATCTGAGGGAAGACACAAGTTGCAGCCTTGGTCACCCATTTAAGCTCCACATACCTCAAATATCTCTCCATGATCCCGTCATCTTTCATCACACCCTATGGCCACGTTATAAGCATTAAAGACTTCCGACTTGATAGTTGTGTATCTAATCACGTGAAAGTAACAGATCAAATGCGTAAATCCACCAAATGACAAATTCAATGGTTTAGAAGTTGTGACCGTGAGCAAGAAACAAGTACAAACATCAAACACGCTGAGTGGAGGTTAGGAAGCACCACATCAAAACATTAGCCTTGACTCTGTGAGGACGAGACTCGTTCACGCGCTTAATCAAAGAAAATACTGGGGGCAATCGATTGGAACGATCGATTGTCATGTACTCTAGCTCAGATTGCCCTAAGGAAAAATACTGGGTGCAATTGTTGATTCCAACAATTGCCATGTCAACACCAATTGAAACCCAAAGCATGAGCACCACCATCCCACCACAGGCACACATAAGCCCTTACCACCACACACACACTCTCAAGCCCGCCATTGGCCTTACCTCCACAAAAACATTAGGCCCGTCATAACCCTGACCTCCATCCAAAATCACAACCCAATCCCAGGTCCATCACAAATCCTGAACACCGGCAAAAGCCATTAGCACCACAACAAACACCACACACTTCCACCAACAGCATGTTCATTTTCTTAAGAAACAAATTGCAGATATTAAATTTTTAGTTAGGAAATGATCATTTCACTTTCCTTTTTCAGCAGAGTTTTCTCAAGCATTGCCATGTTTGGCACATTTTTCAATAGTTTCTTGTTTTGGCAAGCTTCCAACAAACACTTTAGTTGCATTTTACAACTTTTGCATAACACCTCAACATTGCCAAGTTTGGCACCTTTTCCAACAGTTTCCTGTTTTGAACGAGTATCTTTCATATATTTTGATTGCATACATTGCCATGTTTGGCACTCCGGTAATCAGTTTTCATCATTTGCACGAGACCATTATCTTTCAAACTCATTTTTAGTTCGAGACCCAAAATCAGTGCGAGACCCACCATTTTCAAGACTTTAGTACGAGACATCTTCATTCAGTGCGAGACCCAGAATCAGTGTGAAATCCAGCTTTTTCTTCAGCCGTTTAGTACGAGACTTCAGTGCGAGACCATCAGTGCGAGACCATCATATTCGTCAATGCGAGACCCATCATCTTCATCAGTGCGAGACCCATCACCTTCATCAGTGCGAGACCGAGCATCACCACCCAGTGCGAGACCGGTACGAGACCTAGTATCATATTCAGTGCGAGACAATTACGAGACAGAGTGTGATCTAAGTTGGCGGGGCAGAGGCAATAAGTCCCCATCTTTATGTCAACTTCTTGGGAGAAACAACTAGTGGGCAGTGGCAATAAGTCCCCTTGGTAATCTAGAAGTTATCCCAGCACCCCAGTTGGTGGGCAGAGGCAATAAGTCCCCATAGTATACCAACCAGGAGCATTGGAACAGGTTTCGGTCCCCAGAAGCATCCGAGCACCATCAACATCATCAGCATCATCAGCATCATTAGCATTTCAACATCCTTGCATTTGCATACCACCCAATTTTCACTTGTTAGGTTGTCAACGCCTTAGAATCGCTTGACATTATCTCAATTTCACATTTTAGGTAGTCAACACCTTAGAATAGCTTGACATCATTTCATTCATTATAGGTAGTCAACGCCTTATATTAGCTTGACATCATATCATCCTTATAGGTAGTCGGCGCCTTTAAATAGTCTGACATTACTTCATTTTTACCTTTAGGTGGTCGACGCCTTTGAATCGCTCGACATCCTTCCACTTTACTCATAGGTAGTCAGCGCCTTAGAACAGCTCGACACAATTTATCGGATTTCAATTGCATGTGGGGTCTTTTAAGATCCAAAATTTTGGGGTATCACTCAAGCATCAACCAGCCTTTTCATTTCCATTACAAAGTCTAGTTGACGGGGGGCAATCTGTTATACCCAAAATTTCAACCCCCCGGAAGGGAGTCTCTACTAATAGGCTAGTTTGGTCAAGTAGCAAGGGTTCCCGGATCGATCGGCACATCTCAGGGTACTAGGGACAGCTTAATCATCTCCAGGGGCATTTTCGTAATTTTTCAAGGCTCCTAAGCCCCCTATAGGCTTTCTCTCTCCTACAAAGAAGGTCAAATCAATTCAAAATGCTTTGAAATTTGCATAATGGTGTTGGAGTTTTGATTTTCTGAATTTCCAATAATTTTCTAGCAATTTCTGACTGAATCTGACGAGAAATTTAATTTAAAAATACTCCAACTTTTAAAAAATCCGATTCCACTTCAGAAAAATCATAATTTCCATCCTTGACACGTGGTTAAAATTTCACAACAAAATTCCTTTGGGAAGTCATTTAATTAAAATGCCAAAAAATCCTTTTTTTACTAGATTTTCTTTATCTTTAAGAAAGTCTATATAAAGGGATAGGTCTTTTGATAAAATCAGAATCTCTCAAGCTCTTAGAACCCTAGGCAGTCAAAACTCTTCTCCATAGCCAGCCTCCCACGTTTTTGCACCTTCAAGCACCAAAACAACACCGAAATCTCACCGAAATCAACACCAAAACACGTTTTTCAATTCCCAACACATCAAACATCAACCAAACCACCTCCAAAACATGTAGAACACCTTCAACAGTCAACAACTAGAAGCTCGGGTCGAACTCAATCCGGAACTGGCACCATCGGAGCCTCCGAAGTATCCCGACGTGAAGAATCATCTTGAATTTGAAGGTAAAACAGGTAGGAATTCCACTTTCCTAACTCCTTACGACTTTATCAGTCTTCAGTCAAATTTTGGGCTCAAACTAACCTTTTTACGCTTCTGTATTGCTAATTGCTTTTGCTTCTGCCTTGTTACTTCTTTGTCAAGTTTCATGCGTAATTAGACTTCAAACTGCAATCTTTCAATCACTAACGTATTGTATACCTTTCAGGCTACACGTGCATAATTTTTTAGCCGAAAACACCTTCGGGAACCACCAGAAAACCCCTGTTCGTGGGTGGTCCGTGACCTCGGACCTATGGTCCGGGACCACGGACGGGTTGTCTGTGGCCACGGACACCCACGAACGGTGGCAGGATTTTAAATTTTTCAAATTTTAGGTTTTCTTTAAACAATGTCCGGGCCCACGGGTTAACTAGGGTCCGTGGGTTCGGACATTAGGTTCGTAGCCACGGACGGAAACAAAATTTGACTTAATTCTGCCTCCGAAACCCTAGTTTAAGCTTTCTTAATTTCCACTTTTATTTTCAGTCAAAAAATGCTAAAAAAACAGAAGCTCGCGCATTTAGGTTAAAACGACTCGTAATAAGCCGTAATTAAACTAAGTAGAGGAAAAACGACTTCTAGGGGTAATGAAAGTAATTTGAACCCTAATTGAGTCAAATACCAAGCCCCCGAACCCGAACTCTACCTTTCCTGATTTACTCTAGGTTAAAATTAGGTGGCGACTCATTATAGGTTCCAGTGAGCTACTTAGGTTTTAATAATTATTGTTATATGACATAGTTATTAATCTTAGGTTATAAGTGGACCTAAAACCCGAATAGATCCTAATCAGCTTTAATCAACATAGGGTAGGGTTTAAAAATCGAGGCTCACATCTACACACATTATAAACTTAAGACTAAATAAAACAGTAGGTATTCGGCCTTAATAGTTACAACACCAAAACACCATAAAAATGACATTTAACCCTAACATAAGGAGTTACCTCCTAATGCCCAAATGTTGATTTTTTAAGAGGCTTGTAGCTTGAAGTTTTCCTTGCTCTTCGGCTCAATTTACAGAGGAGTTTCACTCAGAATATTGGTACAAATTTCAAGCTTAACCAACTCTTTACTTTCAAGGTTTAGTTAAGAGTTTTTACCTTTACAAAGATGGACTTGTCCATACTTGTTTCCCTTGTTTTTCTTCGCTGTTTCAAGGGGTTCCCAACCTCCAATTTCCTGCCATAATACAAGGAAAAAGAAGGTTCAAAAAATAGAAGTATACACACCCCATAATCCATGGTAAAAGCTTAAGGCACAAAGATGGGTTTTAAGCTTGGTTTATTACGTTAGAGTGTCAAAATGGTGGTCTTGCTCCTTTAAAATTTCTGCCTACACTAGGAAAGCATGAAGGAAGTTAGTTCCTTGGTAGATCTAAGAGGGAATGGTGATTTGAGGATGAAAACATTAAAGCGCAAAACTTTACCTTAGTAAAATGACTAAGAAAATTATGGGTTTGACATTCGATTTACTACACTTGTTACTTAGTCACTTAAACTTTATTTTGAATTACCCAAAAACTTGTTAAATAAGTTTATAAGTATGTTTAGGTCATTATGAATCATTTTATACAGCAAGTACACCCTAGTTCCCTCATTTTACTCTTTAACCCCAAAGTTTCAAAAATTTGACATTTAAGTACTTAAACCTAATTTTAACTTAATCAAACTTATAATCTAAGTTCATAAACATAATTATATCATTATAAACTTTTAAAACCATTTACTATTAAAAAAACCAAGTGAGTCGCCCCAATAGGCGGGGCGAGACTCACTGGTTCGTGTCAAGCGCAAGGGCGAGTAGCGCAGACAAACCACAGCCGCCAGGGTGAGTTCACCCAGTTTGTTTCAAGCACTAAGGCGAGTCGGGTGTTTCCGTTTCTTCAGCCGGGGCGAGTGCACAGGTCGTGTGTCTTCCGACGGGGCGAGGCGCCGTCACCTCTAAGGTCGAGGCGAGCTCATTCTTCGCGTGTCGATAGCAAGGGCGCGCCGCTCCAAGTCGCCTCAGGAGGCGAGGCGAACCAGCCCGCTCGTGTCACAGGCTGAGGCGAGTTTTGTCTGTTCGTTTCAGGAGCAGGGGCGAGTCAAGTACACTAGTGTCGGTGGGAAGGGTGACTGAAACTCCATTAATGGAGTTTTAAGGTTTTTTTTCAGATTCTTATTTTGTAGATCTAGGCTAATTTAATGAGTGTTTCAAAATTCTAAAACAAATTTGAATTCACAACATCAAGATCTATAACTTGCAAAAATAAATTGAAAAACTCACCAGAAAATTTTTCCGGCGGTGGTCCGGTGGTGGTCTGACGGTGGTTCGGTGGCGGCTCCGGCGATCAGGAAGAGAGGATTCCGGTGAGGTAGTATGGAGGAGAGATAGTGCGTGGGTGAGAAATGAAGGTACGGGACATGTCCCGTTTATATATAACGTGCGCGTTTTGGAGCGTTTTTGCAAAAAACGCTCGTTTTGACTCGTTTTAACATATTAACGTCGTTTCGTAGTAAATACAAGAAAACATCAATATCGTAACATAAAATAACAATTATAACATCCAAACGCAACAAAAATGGGTTTAACGACTTTTACTACAACGAGAGCGTTTTTACCCGAACCTGGGATTTTCAACTACGTTTTCAGTACAACGCTTCTGAAACTGTAACAATGTCTGTAATTTAATAAACGTAACGTAAAACATCGTTTACCAATGTTAAGTCCCAATAATAACATTCGAATGCAATAAAAACGGGTTTAACGGCTTCTAATACAACGAGAACGTTTTTTATGGTTCACGATGATGAAATGATTTTTTTGAAAAACATAAATATGACATGATGTCACTACAGATTTAAAACACTAAAATGATTTAAAAAAAATGTGTACTGTAGTGATTAGTAATTTTTTACTGCGAATAGCAACCCAGCTATTGTTCTATATTAATAACTTTGGTACACAGTTTTTTAGAAGTTTGTAATAGAAAAGCTTAAACTAACTTCATATATTAATCTATATATTTTAATGTAATTTTTATTTCAAATTTAATATCTAATTTCAGTTATTCTATTATAATTTTGAAAATTTTAAATTTAAATTATATGTTAAATATTTTAAATTTATATTAATTTTAAAAGTATTAAAATCTTAATTACTATAGTATTTGAAAATTTCAAGCCCCCTTATGAAAGTTTACTAACTCACTCGGCCTGTTAGCATTAATTATAAAAAAAATATTTCTAAATTCGGGTGACTAAGCTTTGAGGTAAGCATTTCGTTATTCGGTTCCATCTGAAAATCGAATTAGAAAAAATAGTTTGGTTTTTAGTTTTTTCTTTCGGTTCTACCCGAATAACTGAATTTTAGTCTGAGAATCAAAATATCCAATAACTGATCAAATAACCGGAATTTTTTTAAAGCTGGAACTGAGGACCTAATCAAAATTTTTAATTCGGTTTTTAGTTAGAACTGAATTAGAAAAAAAGAACCGAATTATAAAAAAGAACCAAATTATAAAAAAAAAACAAATAGTAAACAAAAACCAAATTTTAAAAAGGAACCTAATTATAAAAAGGGACTCAACTGTAAAAAAAGAACCAAATTAGCCAATATTTTCAGATATATAATTCGATTATTCGGGTAAACTAAATTAACCAACCCTGGAACTGAAAACCGAATAATATTTGTGTTTTACCCGAAAAACAGATTTCTTTTTAAAAATAGTTAAAAATTTGGGATGAAAAAATCAAAATAATTTCGGTTTTATAACCCAAACCAAATGCTCACCCCTAACTAAGAGCCTAGGAAGCTGTAATATGTGAGCGGACATAATCGGCTGCTTATTTATTTTTGTTAATTGGGTAGAATATGTTGCATTATATTATAAATAATTATTTCTTATAAAATATCAATCTAAAATTGAAAAGAAATTACATTACATTCATTTAAAATTAAGTTTTTAAAATAATATCAATCATAAGTATATTTTTGATAATTTTTTTAATTATATATTTGTTATATGTATGTATTATTAAAACTTGTGACTCACCGAGAATTAAAATACACAACAAGACATTAATACTACCACAATATTATGATAATCCATCAATTAGTCCTAAAATACATACGCCAAGAAACCAAATCCGACCATCCTAGGCTGCTTCTTTCTCCCAAAGGCATAATGACCTTCTTTCTCCCTAAGGTGGAGCTTCCTTCTTCTTCTTGGCCTACTGCACCTTACCAGTTGCCACCATTCTAGCAGGTTTTTATAGTTTGCCCTGAAATCTAACCGGTACAATGAGTCCTTTCTCCGACGATCTCTTCCTTTTTCCCATGTCTTTGGGCTTTCTTTTTCTCTTCAGTGTTGCATGTCTTCTTCCTCAACCCCCTTCTTCTAAAATGCTTCGGAGGTGGTCATTGAAGTGGCTTAAGGGTGTAATCAACAGATGGTCAGTGATGTCCTTCAAAGACTATTGGATTTCCAGCCCTTTTGTCCCTGTGTCTAGCTCTACGCATTTCATCAATATCATTGTCCTTAGTGGAGATGAGAATGAAGCCCAAGCGCCTACAATACCGTCTCCCCCTTGTTGGCGTCTTCTGTAGCGCCTACTCTTGCGGTGTTGGTATATGTTTTATAATCGTGAAGGAGGGGATCGTCTCTATAGATTATCAGCCAATTGATCAACTGCAAGCAATCGACCGTCTTTGGTTTTTTTCTCACGGAGGACCACTAGCTAGTATATATACTTGGTGGTGCCAATCTGCATGCATGTTCGACGGGGAGCTGATCGGAGCATGACCTTCCGTGGAGAACGTTGCACGCACCATTAGGTAGAGTTTCTGATATCTGTGTAACTCCGTTTACCACAACACCGGAAGATGACGAGTCTAATAGTTCTCTTTATGGGGAAGAGTAATCTCACGAAAACAGCCATACGTCGATGGTGCAGAGAAAGTTTTGAAGCAGGAGGACAGTAGTTGTGGCGTCGGTGGTGGGTTGAGGTCGGCGTTGTTAAAACGCGAATTAGAAGATAGCATATTTGATTTTTTCTCTTTGTCATATGTCAACATCTTATCGGAGAGAATTAAAGAAAAAAAGAAAAAAAATGAAATTTGTTAACAAAGCACACGTAGGAGCAGAGAGAGGGAGGAGAGAGAAGTTTTTTTTTCAAAATGTCATAACTTATAAAATATAAGTGAAAAATAAAAAAAATTATACCATTGTTCATCATTTTTCGTGCTCTTCAAAATAAAACCAAACATGAGTATGTTTTGATAAATTTTTTATTTTTCATTTTTTGTATGTACATATTTTTTAGGATTAATTGTGAATCTTAAGTTTAAAAGTGAATCAAAGGGTGTTACAAAGTGAATCAAAGGTTGCTAAAAAATGAATTAAAAAGTTGCGTAAAAGTGAATAAGAGGTTTAAAAAAAGCGAATCTCATAAACAGAAATTGTTTAACTAAAGTGATTCTGATTGTTTGACTAGTGTGAATCAGAAGTTTTAGAAATGTGAATCAAAGGTTGTTAAAAAGTGAATCACAGCAAGCTGTTACAAAGTGAATCAGAGTAATAAGAGTGAATCTCGTAAGCATAGATTAAGAGGTTTTAAAAAATGTGAATCAGAGGTTTTTATAAAGTGAATCATGCGTTTAAGAAAAGTGAATCAAAGGTTTAAGAAAAGTGATTTTCGTAAATAAAGATTGTTTTAACTAAAGTGAATAAAAGGTTTAAGAAAAGTGAACCAGAGGTTTAAGAAAAGTGAATCATAGGTTTTTTAAAGGTGAATCAAAGTTTAAGAAAAGTGAATATTTTGTTTAATACTAGTAAAGTTAATCATATCACAAACTTATGGGAGAGTGGTTTTTAGGGTGTTTGCGGGGGTGGGGTAATCTTTTTGGCATTAGTTCTACACTTTATATTGTCGTCACTACTCGACAGTTTTTTAGGGTTTGTGGTTTAGGGTTTACTACAAACCATAAAAACGGCTTCGACGTTTTTAGCATTCCTAGGGTGGTTTTGAGGGTGTTTGGGGGTAGGGTAATCTTTTTGGCATTAGTTCTACACTTTATATTGTCGTTTTTAACTTCATTATGGTGGTTTTTAGAGTGTTTGGGGTAAGATTCATTTTGTTAATGAATAAGGTTCATTTTATTTATAAAGAAGATTCATTTTGCTAATGAATAAGATTCACTTTAAAAATATCGAATATATACTCATACTAAAAATATAAAATTTTAAGTTTACCAAAATATATCCATGATACATCTTGTTTTGAAGAGCACGAAAAATGATGAACAATGGTATAATTTTTTTTTATTTTTGCACTTATATTTTATGAGTTATAACATTTTGAAAAAAAAAATTCTCAATCCAACACTCCCCTTGCACACTGTACGTCTACGCACACCTTTTCTATTTTTTTTATTTTTTTTTCTCAAACACAACATTATATAAAAAGTTTCTATTTATTTTTTTCCACCCAACCACAATAAGACAGGTGTATAAGGTGCCACACTACTCCCTAGAGCAAGCTCCAGGGTCGTCGTACTGTGTTAAAATATCTTCAACTATATTCCTATTATTATGCTAACCACTCACTTGTACATATATATTTATATACCGTTAATACAATGACATCCACATCGGGATTTTACCAATCTTACATGCATCAGGCTTCTCCCCTCCCTCATGATCCTAAATCACTTTCTTTTCCACCCTGTTTTCTCGGTCTATTCTTACGCCCATCTTCCCTTCTCATCGCCATGGCTGATAAGGGCTCACCCGACATCTCGCCGCCTGGTTTGGAGTGCACACTGCTCGCATCTCCTCCTCCCTCTCACCCTCGTCAATCCACTACCGCACCTCTTACCTCTCATGGCCCTATTGCCGTATTTAAGGCACTACATGTTAACTCAATTACAAATCATATTCGCGTCGAACTAACTCTGTCGCCGCCATATTATGCGATATGGTGTCACCTGTTTTTGGTGATTTTGGGCAAGTTCAACCTCCTTCGCCATGTAGACGGCAGTTCACCCTCCCCTTACGAAATCTGGACACTCCTTGATTTTACCGTTCGTTTATGGATCTATGCAACTACCTATGCGGATATTTTCAGTCTCATCCTCCGCCTCAACACCACTGCCCACGACGTATGACACGCTATTGAAAATCTCTTTTGAGATAACAAAATGGCGCGAGCTATACAGCTTGAAGCCGAATTTCGTGGCTTTCGCCAAGGCTCCCTTACCGTCAATGAATATTGTGCCCGCCTGAAAACTCTCTTCGATGCGGTGACCGACGGGGACACCTCCGTCTCTGATGAGAATCTCGTTCGTCAAACCTTGAGTGGCCTCAATGACTCTTTTTCCAACCTATAGAGCATTCTGTAGTTTCAGCGCCCTTTCCCTACATTCTAGGAGGTCCGCAATGTGATTCTTGAGGAGACGTGACGTGCTACTGCCATCACTAACGCCACCGTGCTGCAAACCACCACCGATTCCCCACCGACACCCACTACGTCGACTAGCCAGCCACTTGATGACTCCTCCACCACTGTTGCACCTTCTCGGTCTGGTTCTACCACTCGTAACAATCACCGCGGCTGGGGTCGCGGTCGAAGACATAGGCGTGCTTCTCTGCAAATACAACTATGGAACCTACTCACCAGCAATCCACCGTGGCAGTCCAAGTGGACCTCTTGTGGCCTGGCTGTCAACGGCCGTCTACTCCTGCCCCTCAACTGCCAGCGCACACTCCCGGTCCTACCTAAAATCAACAAGGCTTGATAAATACAACGAACGCCATGGTTCTCCCAGCTTGTACACCCGACTCCCAGTGGTACATGGACACAGGCACCTCATCCCACATGAGCCCAACTACAGGTAGCATTTCTCCTATCCCTAATCTCGATTCATAGTTTCCTTCTCATATTGTTGTCGGCAACGTTCACCTTCTCCCGATTCATACCGTCGGCTATATTCATCTCCTGTCTCGTACAAAATTTACTCTTCGCAATGTTTTAGTTAATCAATCTCTCATTAATAAATTAAAATCTGTTCGACAATTCAGTAAAGATAATCCTTAGACTATTGAATTTGACCCATTTGGTTTTTCTATATAGGATCTTATCAGCAGGAATGAGATCCATTGCTGCAATAGCTACAGTGATCTCTGTCCATTTGTTTCCAAACCACCACCGTACACCACCTGCGAGCCTCGATTTTTACACCTTATTTCATGTTGATTAAGTTGATTAGGATCTGATTGGGTTTTTGGTCCACTTATAACCTAAGTATAATAACTAAGTCATATAATCATAATTATTAAAGCCTAAGTTAGCTCACCGGAACCTAATATTAGTCGCCACCTAATTTTAACCTAGGGTAAATTTGGAAAGGTAGAGTTCGGGTTCGGGGGCTTGGTATTCGACTTATTTAGGGTTCAATTACTTTCATTACCCCTAGAAGTCATTTTTTCTCTACTTAGTTTAATTACGACTTACTACGAGTCGTTTTAACCTAAGTACGCACTTCTGATTTTTTTATTTTTTAACATTTTTTGACAGAAAACTGAAGTGAAAATTAAAACTACCTAAGCTAGGGTTTCGGAGGCAGAATTAGGTCAAATTTTATTTACGTCCGTAGCCACGGACCTAATGTCCGACACCATGGACCCCAGTTGAACTACACGATTATGAAAACTGAATTAAAATAAAAAAACGAAAACTTGAAATGTCCGAGGCCATGGACCGGGTGTCCGGGGGCCCGGACATGTACTGTTAAAAACCCTAAAATTTGAAAAATTAAAAAATAAGAAATCCCGCCACCGTCCGTGGGTGTCCGTGGTCCCGGATCATGGGTCAGAGGTCACGGACCACCCACACTGTGGGTTTTTGATGGTTCCCGACGGTGTTTTCGGCTCAAAATTTATGCACATGTAGCCTGAAAGATTTCCAAGATGTTAGTAATTAAATATTCACAGTTGGAAGTTGAATTAAACACGAAACTTAACAAACAAGTAACAAGGTAGAAGCGAAAACAAATAGCAATACAGAAGCCGAAAAGAATCGGTTTGAACCCAAATTTTGAAATAAGATTAGTAAAGTTGTGAAGAGTCAGAAGAGTGAGATTCCCACCTTTTTTACCTTCGAATTCACAATGATTCTTCACGTCGGTGTTCGTCGGGAGCTCCGTTGATCTTGGTTCTGGATTGAGTTCGAACCCGGCTTCTGACTATTGATTGTTGATGGTATTCCTCATGTTTTGGCGGTGATTTAGCCGTTGTTTGAATGTTAGAAAAATGTTGGAGTTGAAAATTGTGTGGAAGTGTGGATTTGAGAAGAATTTCGGTATTGTTTTGGTGCTTAGAAGTGCAAAACGTGAGAGGCTGGCGATGGAAGAGAGTTTTGATTGCCTATGGTTCTGGGAGCTTGTATGATTCTGATTTTATCAAGAGATTTGCTCATTTATATAGACTTTCTTAAAGATAGAAAAATCTAGTAAAAATGAGATTTTTCGGAGCTTTAATTAAGTGACTTCCCAAAAGAGTCTGACTAAGAAATTTTAGCCACGTGTCAAGGATGAGAATTATGATTTTTCTGAGGTGGAGTCAAATTTTTTGAATATTGGAATATTTTTAAATTCAATTTCTCCTCATATTCAATCAGAAATTGCTAGAAAATTATCGGAAATTAAAAAAATCAAAATTCCAACGCCATTATGCTTAAAATGTCATCCTCTATCATGGGTTAAAATTTCAAAGCATTTTGAATTGATTTGACCCTTCTTCGGAGGAGAGAGAAAGCCTATAGAAGGTCCTAAGGGCCTTAAAAATTACAAAAATACCCCCGAGAATGACTGAACTGCCCTTAGTGCTCCGGAACGCGCCGATCGGACCGGGAATCACCACCATTTGACCAAAGTGTTTGTCACAACACTAAAGTTTAACAAACTCTAAACCAGGGGGTTGAAATGTTGGGTATAATAGATTGCCCCCCGTCAACTAGACTTTGTAATGGTTATGAAAAGTCTAGTTAATGCCTGAGTGATACCCCAAAATTTTGGATCTTAAAACACCCTGCATGCAGATTGTATCGAGCTGTTCTAAGGCGCTGACTACCTATGAGTGAAAATGAAATGATGTCAAGCGATTCAAAGGCGTTGACTACCTAAAAATGAAATGATGAAATAAATGTCAAGCGATTCTAAGGTGTTGACTACCTAAAAGTGAATTAATGAAATGAATGCCAAGTGATTCTAAGGCGTTGACTACCTAAAAACGAAATAATGAAATGAATGTCAAGCGATTTTAAGGCGTTGACTACCTAAAAACGAAATAATGAAATGAATCTCAAACGATTCTAAGGCATTGACTACCTAAAAATGAAAAATGAGATAATGTGTAGATGCAGGAATGCTGATATGCTAGCGATGCTAATGATGTTGATGATGCTGATGATATTGATGATGCTGATGATGCTAATGATGCTGATGATGCTGATGATGTTGATGATGCTAATGATTCTGATTATGTTCGGATGCTTCTGGGGACCGATACCCGTGCCGATGCTCCTGGCTAGACCCAATGTGGACTTCTTTCCATTGCCTCCTAGCCGGTGTGCAGGGATAACTCCTGGTAAAAACCTTGGGGACTTATTGTCATCGCCCACCATTTGTTGATCCCAAAATAAGTTGACATAACCCAGAAGGATTTATTCCATCACCTCGCCAACTTTTCTATCGCCAGGTCTTGTGACGCGCCTGGATAATGCAGATAGGTCTTTTGACGCGCCTATATGAATGAAATAAATGCAATGTGTTTAATGGACGCAGGTAAATTAAGGAATGGTGGTAGGTCTTACTACGAGCCTAAAGGGATGATTCTAGGTCTTACGACGAGCCTAAGGATAATTCTAGGTCTTATGACGAGCCTAAGGATGGATTTAGGTCTTATGACGAGCCTAAAGGTTGGAACTAGGTCTTATGACGAGCCTAAAGGATGAATCTAGGTCTTATGACAAGCCTAAAGGTTGGATCTAGATCTTATGACGAGCCTAGAGGTTGGAACTAGGTCTTATGACGAGCCTAGAGGTTGGAACTAGGTCTTATGACGAGCCTAAAGGTAACTCTTGGTGAAAGTGAGTTAAGTGTATGATGGGTTAGGTCATATCATGGGCCTAAATGAATGTAAGAGTGTTAGGGTTTATGTCGGACATGGAGATTGTATGAATGTGGAGGTAGGACTTAGGACGGGCCTATGAACATTTGAATGTGGAGGTAGGGCTTAGGACGGGCCTGTGAATGTTTGAATGTGGAGGTAGGGCTTAGGACGGGCCTGTGAATGTTTGAATGTAGAGGTAGGGCATAGGATGGGCCTGAGGAAATTTTAATGTGGAGGGGGTTTGAACTTTTGGGTTTTAAGCTTTCGGGCTTCTGGGCTCTTAGGCCTCAATCGGTGTTGTTATTACAATTGTTGGGACCAACAATTGCCCCCAGTATCTTTCCCTAAGCCAATCTGAGTTTTTAGAGTTTGTGGCAATCGATCGGGATGATCGATTGCCCCCAGTATTTGTTTGGTTTAACTGCATGAAACAAATCTTACTCTCACAGGGTCTGGATTTATTTGTTGTGGTGCTTTCTATCCTACACTCGATGTGTCTAGCACTCGCACTCATCCTTTCCTTTCGGTCATAACGTCTTGATCACTGAATTTGATATTTGTTTGTCTTACGCTTTCGATTTATTACTTTCACTTGATTGGATACACAACTATTAAATCGGAAGTCTTTAGAGCTTATAGCGTGGCTGTGGGGTATGACAAATGACAATGGGACCATGTAGAAATGTTTGGGATGTGAGGAGCTGTAAGGGTGACCAAAGCTGCAACTTGCTCCTCCTTCCAGATTCATTTCTTCTTGCCTTGAAGTTTTTTAGCTACTTCGTGATGACCTTGTTGGTAAGTTGTGGAACTTCAGACTTTGGGGTTTTCCACTGCATCATTCTCCTTTCTTGTTTTGTGTTTGGACTTTTCTCGGGCTTTTAGATTTGCCTAGCGTCCTTTTCCTTTTTTCGGGGTTCTTGTGGTTCCCGTTTTTGAACTTCAAGAGTTGTTTTTGATGTGAGCTCTTTGGATCCTGTGTCGCTTTGAGATCATTTGCGGATCATTTCGTCATTTTGGTAGCAGCATTGCTTCTTTAGACTTGTGAAGCTGTCGTCCAGAAGTCGGACTTCTTGCGTTCCCTTGGTCACCGGGTTGGTTATTCATCATCGGCTGGCTTGTTTTGTGGAGTTTACAATGTTGTGAAAAAGGAGATATATGAAAAGCTCAGCGGGGTGCCTAGGGTATAGTGTCAAGGTTCACAAGCTTTTGGTTGTGTGGTGCTGAACCTAGGTGCTTCATCATCCCTAATAGTTGTGCCCAGGGTATACGGGGAGCCGGACCCCATAGCCTTATGTGTTTCATAGTTGAGCATGAGAAGGCCTACGAGGCTTTACGAGTGCTTGCTGACCAGAGGGTCATCATCGTTGCATTCCATCTGAAGGATGCAGCTAGCACCTGGTGGAGATTGGTCAAGGACCATCACCTGGCTACACCTGACTTTGCGTGGGCTGCCTTCGTTGAGCTGTTGATGGGGAAGTACTACCCGACGCATCTCAAGCAGAAGAAGCGTCGTGAGTTCGAGACACTCTTCCAGGGAGGTCTGACTGTGAAATACCCCGTAATTAAAAATAGTGATTAATTAGGCTAATAAGTAATTTAGAGGCTTAATTATGCATAAATAATCATGAGGGAACAAATCCCGAAGAAAACGGATCCTTAAAACGGATTAAAAACACTAACGAACCTTAAAGCATGTTTTTCGAGGAAACCGGGAAAACGTGACTTTAAGCGGGTCAAATAGACTCGTAACAATTTTGGTCAACTAAATAGTCATTAATAAATATTAGTGAAGCTTTAGAACCAATAAATCGGTAAATAAACGATAAACAGTAAAAACTGTCAAAAACGGGAAGTTGTAGGGTAAAAACATAAATAACCCAAACTAGTGTGTCCAATATTGTAAATAAAATTTTTACAAACATATGTGGGCTGTGTGCCAGCCGATGGATGCCCACACTCACACCCCTTAATTCCCTTCTTATGTACAAAAGGACAAAACAAATAAAAAGCAAAAAGTAAACTACTTTACTTACCTATCTCACACTCTCTCTCCTACCCTCATTCTCTTCACTCACATAACCCATCTCCCTCACTCTTTATTTTCTTCCTCCTTGGGCGATAACAATGGAGAAATGAAACAACCCACACAAACCTCACTTCTCTCCTCTTGTAACCCATCAAACCTTCTCCAAAAATTACAAAACTTGTACCATTGGAATCCTCTCATCAAGGAGAACACAACCCTCCTTTTAAAATTCGAAAACAAGAATCTTCATCTCCATGGGTGTGCTGCATTCGGAGCTTCAAGACCACCATTAGAACCACCTTCATCTCCTTATCAATTTGAGGTAAAAATATTCTTGAAACCTCATCTTTTTCTAGCCCTTGTGGACAAAATGAAATTTGAACTAAACCCTTGCTTGCTCCTTTGTATTCTAGCCGATTTTGGCTTCTTTGGTGGAGTAGGAATCTTGTTCTTGAGCTACTCTAAGCTTCATCTACACCCTTGCAAGGTAATGCAATTTCCTAAACCCTAAAACACACCTTAAGCTTTAAAGATAATGTAAGGGTTAGTTAGGGTATTAAAATGGTATGTATATATATGTTGTAGTGTTGGAGAGTTTGATTTACAAAACCGGATGGAAGAGAAAAGAAAGAGAAAGGGGAGAAGAAGGCAAGAAGGAAAAGAAAAACTAGAAACACAAGGTAATTACTCTTGCCTTGAACTAGTTAAGTGTAGTAATGTAACAGTTTGTGTAGTAAAAATGGGTAATGTATTGAGTAATGAGTAATGGGCATGTTGAAGTATAATGAGGAATGATAATAAAACAGTTTTGAAGTTTTTAAATTATGTTTAAAAGCTTGGGAAAAACCATGGGTATTGAATGTATATGTGCAGGAAAATTGGTATGTTGTAGTGTGTATAATGATGTATGGATTGGTATGAGAATTGAGCTGAGTTAATGTGTGGGCAAAGCTAAAAATATAGGGGAGACTATGTCCAATTTTACCTAGGAATGGGAGGACTTAAGTGTTTAAGAAGAAGAAGTAATCTAGGCATAATTGGAGAGTTCAAAGTGAGTTGTGTAGTGTCTTGAAACAGATTTGGAGAGGAACTAGTTAATGAGATAGAACTAGGGTGTAAGATCATGTACTTAGAATGCTAAGAGTGGCATTAGTTGAGGAAGTATTGGGAGGTAGAAGAGAGTTGAAAATCTGTAGCATTAGTGAAATGGAAACTAGTGTAAGTGTTGAAAAGAAGTGAAGAAAAATTTTGTAAGTTGAGTAGGAATTGAGTAGTAAGTTTGGTGGATGAACTAAGGTGATTTAGAGCATCTAAATGAGTGGTAAACATGTAGGGAAGTATTGGTAAAGATTGGGGAAGTAATGGGTAAAGAAATCAACTCAAAACAGATTTTTAAACTGAAGTACTGGGCCGGACCGACCTTGGGACCGAACCCGCAAGGTCGGTCGCGCCTTAAAATACACAGACGGGAAGTCTCCTGACTTCGACCGACCTTGGGGACCGAACTTACAAGGTCGGTCGAGTCGTAAGTTGTGAAGGCCAGAGGTCTACTGGAATGGACCGACGTTGGGACTGAACTTGGGCAAGGTCGGTCGAGTCCAGAAAACTCGAACCCAGAACATACTGGAATGGACCGGACTTGCAAGGTCGGTCGGGCCTGAAATTTTCACGTAAGTAACTCACTGGAATGGACCGACCTTGGGACCGGACTTGCAAGGTCGGTCGAGCCTAGAATTTTGCCTTAACAAAACTCACTGACTTCGACCGACCTTGGGTCCGACCCTGGGTAAGGTCGGTCGAGTCAAAACAAAATATATATATATATATGTTTTATTATATGACTATGGTAGTCATGTGTATAAATGCCTATACACATATATGCATATGTATGTAGTAATACACCACTAATGAAGTAGTAATGGTAAGAAAATAAGTAAATGAGTAAGGAAGCAAGTTTATGAAGTAATAAGGAAAAGAATGGTTTAATAATCAAGTATGATTGTAAAGGAGTGGCAAGTATACATTAGGAGTATTAATGAAGGAGTAAGTTGGGTCAATACTAGATCTTGATCATGCAACTTCATGTATGTATAGGAATCACATAGTTGATCATCGAAGGAACCCGGTAGTACGAATACGATGATGAACGGTATGATTTCTTCATGCCCTGTATCCTAACTTGGTTACCCCGATTTGTGTGCTTATGTGATCACCAATAAGATAAATGCACGAATCGGACTTTTATTGCACTTAGTTGTTTTGAACTTTTGTTCTTGTTGTATTCTCTTGAACATTTAGTTTGTATAATTCATGAAATGTATGAATGAGAATGAAGGGTATGTGTAAGTATGTGTACTTGAGCAGTGTATTAATGTATGGTATGGAGGTACTGACTTCTACTAATTCCTAACCATCTAACTCCTAACATGAGTAATGAGTAAAATGGAATGAGTAGAAGTCCGATATAGTTTCGGCCACGCGTGAGGATAAGGAAACACAAGAGGTTGGATCCGAATCATGGCTATAATCTTTTCCATGGACCAAATCCCTTGAATGGGTAGCATCCTGGATTAGTGGGCCACCCTAAAGCCCGGTGGTGGGATGTAGTAATCCCTGCCCGGAGGTCATACCGACTTAACTTGAGTAAAGTAAGTAAGAAGTAAGTAATGTATGTGTATCGGTCTTGACTATTGTAAGTCATTGACCTTGAGTAAAAGAGTATTGAACATCCGATTAACCCGGGTGTGTAATGAAGCTAACAAGACCTATGTATGAATTGGAGAAGTGTATCTCCGTATTGCGGTGAGTATCTGGTAAGTATGAACGGTTGACTTGTAATGTCTTCCTTGCATGTATTGAATGTATGTATGCCTTGTGAAATGAATGTATTGAATGTGTTGTATAAAGCATGTATGTACATATGTATGAATGAAACAAACCACATGTACTCGACCAAGTAGTTGGCGTACCCTCGCTAGTACGCGGGGTATGCGGTTATCATGTTCAGCGTAAGCTGACCCCATAGGGGGAATATTCTACAGGTACCCGTGAGGCGTGATGGTCGAGTAAGGACCGGGAGGAATTCTTTTTGGGGTAGTTAGTAGATGGGAATGGTGTACCGAGTTATACACGGCTAAGGCCTTTTTGAGTAGCCGGTGTACCATGTGGTACACCTTTTTGGGTAATGAATTGTGATTGAATAGAAGTGAGTAGATGTATAAACTCTTGATTTTTGGGAAGTAGTCTTGGAATGTAATCCGTATACTTTGGATACTCGGTAATCAAAGTGTAAATAAGTATTTGGTATTGTAAGGTAACTTAATATGTATTCGGTATATTCTAATCATCAGACCGTTGCTGTAAGTAGTAGTAGCCTTGTTAGTCTTTGATGGCTAACGGCGTTGTATCACCCGCCGGGAGTAAGTAAGTAAGTAAGTTTCTACTACGAGTAAGGTAATTACGAGTATGGCTGGAGGATAATGGAAGGTTTAGCGGTTGGGGTGTTACAAAAAGTGGTATCAGAGCGAAGTCTCGCTCTGATGATTAGAATACCAAGTGTAGTGATTACCGAGTTAGGATTTCAACCGTTTTAAAACGGATACTTAGAAACCTAACTAGGAACTACTGTTGTTAACAACGGATACCCTTGACGTCTGTGAAGATGATACCATTGTTGAATCAAGACCGCGTGGTCATTGTGTCACAGTATCTAATGTAATCCACCCTTGTTCAGATGTCAGGACGAGGCCGAGGCCGAACTAGAGGCGCGGCCTCTGAGGGGCCAGGCGCGCAGACGATAGCTGAGATATTGCCGCCACAGTAGCACAGATGCTACCACAAGTAATCAACGCAGTACAACAAACCTAGCAAAACCAGCAGCAGCAACAACAGCAACCCGACCCGCCTCAACCCCGTGAAACCAATTGGGTAAAGGCCGTCGCCGACCTTCGACCTCCATGCTTTAGAGGCGAGAGTGACCCCGCCAAGCTCGAGGCCTATCTCTCCGAGATGGAGACGGCATTCGAGACACTTGAGACTCCCGCTGGAGTTCGAGTGAGGATAGCTGCATATTACCTCAAGGACGCGGCTATGGACTAGTGGAAGCTCATTAAGGCCTAGCACGTAGCCGAACCCGCATTTGGTTGGGAAGCACTCACCTCTCTCCTCCGATCTAAGTACTATCCCGAGCATGTCAAGACCAAGAAACGGCTTGAGCTCGATGCCCTAAAAATGACTGAGAAGATGACGGTTGATGAATATTACCGCACCTTCACCTCTCTTCTCAGACTTCTACCCGACCTTGGGTATACCGGCCAAGTCTTGGTCGACCGCTTCTACGGCGGATTGAGCCATCGACTCCGGTATGGCATGGGATTCACACAATTTACCTCCCTTCAGGTAAACAACGTCGAACCCTTAAAAGCCATGAGTAATGTGAATTAGTATTCCCGTATGTAAATGTGTAACCCAATGCCCAAGTAATTCAGGAGTGTTACCACGTTGCATCTCGAGTTGAGATCACCTGCCAACTAAGAGATGAGGAGCAAGCGCTGAAGCGCAAGGTGAGCAGCAAGGTTAACACCTCCGACGACCAAAACCAAGCCAAACCTTAGAAGAAGAAGAAGGGGAAGTATTCCCACCAGAAGAACACCCCAGGAGACGGCGGTGCCCATACTGAGAAGGGCAAGGCGGCTGAGCCATTGCAGCTTGGCTACACCGCACCAGTGGCAGCGAAGCTACTGAGGTCTCAGCCCTACAAGGGTAAGAACCCGAAACCGAATTAGTACACTTGTGAAATAGTATGTATATGGAGTATTGTGAGTATACCGAACTTTGCTAACTTGGAAGCTATAGGTTCTGGATTTGGCCATGGCAAGAACCAAACTGATGGCCGCAGCTACATATGCCGAAACTGCAACAAGGATCATCCCGGCACTGATTGCCAAGGAAGGGAGATCCGCTGCTACAACTGCCAGAAACCAGGGCACCGTGCTAATGCATGCCCAGAAATTCTAGGCCCAAAGGCAACTATCAGGGCTATAAGCAGCGTGAAGGCAAGGAGGTTGCATCTGGCGATGCACATGCCCAGCATGCCTCACAGGGACAGGGATCCCGGGGTCCGCAGAAGGGCGCACCGCAGAGGCAGCCGGCCTTACACATCATTGACCGAGACGGGACCTGGACTAAGTCCGGCCCAGGTAATAACTGAAACCTTTAATCCTTGAAGAACATGTCTAAAGTAGTAAAGTACCCGTATGAGTAAACGTATGAATGCGTAAGTATTTGAAGTATGAAATTGAGCATGAGTAAGTAAAATGGAAGTATGTATTGAGCATGAAATGAATTAGTGAGCCTAGAACTCACACTAGATGAAATTTACCACCATAGGGAAATTCCTTATCTACCCAATACCTTCAAACCCACTTCATGAAGAGGCCGACATCACCACTCATCACTTCACCGACGAGCAGTGTCAGGTCATCCGCCCAGGTATGATCTTATTAAAAGGATACCTGATACCTGAAGCACAAGTTTCAATCATCCAACGATGCAACGAGTTAGGAATGGGTCCAGGAGGATTTTATACACCCGAATTCCCCGGTGGAGCTGCAATGAAGCTGAAAATGATGTGCTTGGGAAAGGATTGGAACCCTTATACCAAGACATACCAAATGACGCGAGAAGGAGACGGAGCAACACCTCCATCAATACCCACTGAGTACCAAACGCTTGTCACACAAGCTGTAGAAACTGCACAACAGAACGAAGATGAACCAATCCCTGCACTTGAAGCAGACCCATGTATCGTCAACTTCTATGAGAAAGAAGGACAACTTGGCTTACACCAAGATAAGGACGAGACGACGGAATCTCTTGAACTAGGAGTGCTCGTAGTGTCTTGGTCCATTGGTGATGATGCCGTATTCTTGTATAGCGAGCAGAAGCGTGTGGACCTCACAGAGAAATTGGTATTGAGATCAGGAGACGTCCTAATCATGGGTGGAAAATCAAGGTTGCTGTATCACGGGATCCAGAAGATCAAGTTGAATACGGCACCACCGGCAATAATAAATGCCACACACATGAAACCAGAACTCCTGAACCTTACCTTTAGGAAGTATTAAAGTTGTAGTAGCATGTAATCCAGTAGTAACATGTATTAGAGACACAGTATGTATGATGGTTGGTTATTCAATAAAAGCAGTATTGGTCATTAAATTCCACTTGCATTCCACCATCGTTACTTATAATCTTGTGAATTAATAGGTTGTGGACTCGGTACCGAAGGTAACCTGAGTATCCTCACCGAAGAACAAGCCGGCAAAAGCGGCACCATTCTAACGGGAACATTCCCAGTAAACAGCATCGAAGCCTCAGTACTATTCAACTCCGGCGCCTCTCACACCTTTGTATCGCCATCATTTACGAAAAGGTTGGGGCTAGACGCAGATGAGCTACCAAATTTTCTGGTTACTCTCCCGTCGAAGGAGCGAGTAAAGTGTACTAAGTATTACCACACCGCCACAATTCAGATCAAAGGCGAAGCGTTTCCCATCTCCTTCATTGAATTCAACGGGTTGGGATTCGACTTAATAATCGGAATGAACTGGTTGGAGCGGCACAAGGGACGGATCCTCTGCGCCGAGCATCGATTGCTGCTCAGGAGTCCATCTGGGGTCACTGTTTCATACCGCCAGAGACCGAGAGAGCCTTCAACTACAGTCATCTCCGCTATGGCAATGTACCGGGAGCTCAGAAAAGGACATGAAGTATATTTATGCCATGTGCAAGATCTGGAGAGAGATCCCAAATTCAGTAATGATGTAGCAGTTGTATCAGAATTTCCCGATGTATTCCCGAAAGAGCTACCTGGTATGCCACCGTAGAGAGCAGTAGAGTTCGAAATCAACCTTGTACCTGGTACTGGTCCCATTGCTAGGGCACCATACCGTATGGCACCTGCAGAAATGACAGAGCTTAAAGAGCAACTACGTGATTTACTCGACAAAGGGTTTATACGCCCGAGTGTATCACCCTGGGGAGCACCGGTCCTCTTCGTGAAGAAGAAAGACGGTAGCCTCTGCCTCTGCATCGACTACCGCGAATTGAATGCGGTCACTGTAAAGAACAAATATCCATTGCCACGCATCGATGACCTGTTCGATCAGCTGATGGGAGCTTCGGTCTTTTCTAAGATTGATCTCCGATCTGGATATCACCAAATTGCTATCAAAGAGCAAGACATTGAGAAAATAGCATTCCGAACAAGATATGGCCACTACGAATTCACGGTGATGCCATTCGGTTTGTCTAACGCACCAGCCAAATTCATGGACTTAATGAATCGATTATTCAGTGATCAGCTGGACACTTCAGTAGTAGTAGTATTCATTGACGACATCCTTATATATTCAAAGTCAGCAGAAGAGCATGAAAACCATTTGAGAAGAGTACTCGAGACTCTGCGCGAGAATCAGCTGTATGCGAAATTCTCCAAATGCGAGTTTTGGCTAGATCAGGTATCATTCCTCGGTCATGTCATCTCAAGCGCCGGTATTTCAGTAGATCCATCCAAAATCGAAGTTGTACGATCATGGCCTAGACCTAAGACTGTTACCGACATCCGGAGCTTTCTTGGTTTAGCCGGTTATTACCGGAGGTTTGTAAAGGACTTCTCAAAAGTCGCTAAGCCCATGACGTCATTGATAAAGAAAGATGCACCGTTTGTATGGACAGACGAGTGCGAGGTATCCTTCCAGAGCCTAAAAGACTCATTGACCTCAGCGCCAATTCTCACACTTCCAGAGGGCACAGAGGGATTTGAGGTGTATTGTGATGCATCGGGCAAGGGAATGGGATGCGTACTCATGCAGCATGGCAAGGTAGTAGCTTACGCCTCCCGCCAGCTGAAAAAGCATGAGGAGAATTACCCGACACATGATCTAGAGTTAGGAGCTATTGTCTTCGCCTTGAAGATATGGCGACACTATCTCTATGGGGTAAGCATCACCATCTACTCCGACCACAAAAGTTTACAGTATGTATTAACACAGAAGGAACTGAATCTAAGACAGAGGAGGTGGATGGAGTTCCTCTCAGATTACGACATCAACCTCCAGTATAAAAAAGGGAAGGCAAACGTTGTAGCCGACGCCCTGAGTCGTCGAGCACACTCGCTCCATTCGCTACTCGCTTCTTCTAGCTTGGTTGACGAGGTGCGAGACGCTCAGTGGAGCGACCCTTACTTCACAGAAATCAGACAGAAAATCACAGGGGGAACCTTCGAGAATAGAAAGTACGACTTCAAACTGCATGAAGATGGTCTGATCCGATTGAATGGCAGATTATGCGTCCCCCGAAGTAATGCTGAGCTAAGGGATCGCATTCTGCGAGAGTCACACTGTTCCACACTACATGTCCATCCGGGAGCCTCTAAAATATACAAAGACATGAAGAGGTACTTCTGGTGGTCAGGAATGAAATCAGACGTGACTGAGTATGTTCTGAGGTGTCTCACATGCCAGAAGGTGAAGTTCGAGCACCGAAGACCGAGAGGAATGGTGCAATCCATGCCCATTCCAGAGTCGAAATTCCACGATATCTCTATGGTTTTTGTTGTTGGACTCCCACCTGCTAGGGGAGGACTCAACATGATCTGGGTAGTAGTCGATCGCCTCACCAAGGTTTGCCCGATTCATACCGATGAAGGACACCTGGAAGGTGGCGAAGCTGGCGGAGCTATTCGACAAGGAGATCATCCGACACCACGGAGTCCCGAAAACCATAGTATCTGACCGCGACACCAGGTTTCTTTTGAGATACTGGAGAGCAACACGGGAAGCGCTTGGTACTGAGTTGAATCTTAGCACCGTCTTCCATCCTCAGACCGACAGTCAGACAGAAAGGACCATCCAGACACTAGAGGATATGCTTAGGGCATGTGCCTTAGACTTTCAGGGGAGCTGGATTGATAAGCTTCATCTTATCGAGTTTTCGTATAACAATAGCTATCATGCTTCGATTAAGATGTCGCCCTTCCAAGCTTTGTATGGTAGACCTTGCCGTACCCCGTTGTGTTGGGATGAGTCAAGTGAAGCGGTCATCATAGGACCGGAGTATCTGGAGCAAGTACAAGCTGAAGTTCAACAAATCCGAGCGAATATGAAAGCAGCCCAAGATAGACAGAAATCCTATGCGGATGTGCGACGACGCGACCTTGAGTTCGCCGTGGGCGACCAAGTGTTCTTGCGTGTCTCACCTATGAAGGGTGTCTTCCGATTTGGCCAGAAGAGCAAGCTGAGCCCAAAATTTGTAGGCCCGTATACCATTACCAAGAGGATTGGAGCCGTAGCTTATAGGCTAGCATTGCCTGAAGAATTGGGACGTGTCCATGATTTCTTTCATGTATCACAACTCAAGAAATACATAGCCGATCCCTCTCATGTATTAGAACCCGAACATTTATCCCTAGAGCCGACGATGAGATATGTCGAGACTCCACTACGAATCCTTGATACAAAGACAAGAGACACTCGCTATAAATCTGTACTAATGGTGAAGGTCTTGTAGTCTAACCACGATGTCGAGGAAGCGACTTGAGAATTAGAGGACGCCATGAAGGCGAAGTACCCGAATCTATTTGTAGACTAGATGTCTAGTATCCGTATAGTACGGAGGGTACGGGGCGTACCCCTTTTAAGGGGGGTAGGGCCTTTTTGCTTTTGCATTACTTCGGGTTAGCATTGTGTAGTATGTATGTATTGTAATTGTATTTTATTGGCACAAAGTAGTGCTAGTAGTATCCGGTATGTAGTACAATGAGTATGGTACGTGTACGATATGTGTGTAATGAGTAATGCATTTGTGTTGTACGGTATATGACACGAATGACAATGTGAATAGTATTGTGAAATGTATTGTGGAATGTGTGAATTGGATTGTGCATTGTGTATGGTATTTGAATTGAGTATGGTGTATGGTATTGAATTGAGCATGGTGTATGGTAGTTGAATTGGTGTGTATTGTAGTGTAAGAACTGTGAACACCTTGTAAGGTGGTAGTAGAATGCATTGTGGCAACTGGCTGCCAAATGAGTAGAATAGTAAACCGTAAACCTTGAGCAACTATGAGGGCAAAGTTTCTTAAGGGGGGTAGATTGAAATACCCCGTAATAAAAATAGTGATTAATTAGGCTAATAAGTAATTTAGAGGCTTAATTATGCATAAATAATCATGAGGGAACAAATCCCGAAGAAAACGGATCCTTAAAACGGATTAAAAACACTAACGAACCTTAAAGCACGTTTTTCGAGGAAACCGGGAAAACGTGACTTTAAGCGGGTCAAATAGACTCGTAACAATTTTGGTCAACTAAATAGTCATTAATAAATATTAGTGAAGCTTTAGAACCAATTAAATCGGTAAAACGAGAAAACAGTAAAAACTGTCAAAAACGGGAAGTTGTGGGGTAGAAACATAAATAACCCAAACTAGTGTGTCTAATATTGTAAATAAAATTTTTACAAACCCATGTGGGCTGTGTGCCAGCCGATGGATGCCCACACTCACACCCCTTAATTCTCTTCTTATGTACAAAAGGACAAAACAAATAAAAAGCAAAAAGTAAACTACTTTACTTACCTATCCCACACTCTCTCTCCTACCCTCATTCTCTTCACTCACGTAACCCATCTCCCTCACTCTCTATTTTCTTCCTCCTTGGGCGATAACAATGGAGAAATGAAACAACCCACACAAACATCACTTCTCTCCTCTTGTTAACCCATCAAACCTTCTCCAAAAATTACAAAACTTGTACCATTGGAATCCTCTCATCAAGGAGAACACAACCCTCCTTTTAAAATTCGAAAACGAGAATCTTCATCTCCATGGGTGTGCTGCATTCGGAGCTTCAAGACCACCATTAGAACCACCTTCATCTCCTTATCAATTTGAGGTAAAAATATTCTTGAAACCTCATCTTTTTCTAGCCCTTGTGGGCAAAACGAAATTTGAACTAAACCCTTGCTTGCTCCTTTGTATTCTAGCCGATTTTGGCTTCTTTGGTGGAGTAGGAATCTTGTTCTTGAGCTACTCTAAGCTTCATCTACACGCTTGCAAGGTAATGCAATTTCCTAAACCCAAAAACACACCTTAAGCTTTAAAGATAATGTAAGGGTTAGTTAGGGTATTAAAATGGTATGTATATATATGTTGTAGTGTTGGAGAGTTTGATTTACAAAACTGGTGGGAAGAGAAAAGAAAGAGAAAGGGGAGAAGAAGGCAAGAAGGAAAAGAAAAACTAGAAACACAAGGTAATTACTCTTGCCTTGAACTAGTTTTAAGTGTAGTAATGTAACAGTTTGTGTAGTAAAAATGGGTAATGTATTGAGTGATGAGTAATGGGCATGTTGAAGTATAATGAGGAATGATAATAAAACAGTTTTGAAGTTTTTAAATTATGTTTAAAAGCTTGGGAAAAACCATGGGTATTGAATGTATATGTGCAGGAAAATTGGTATGTTGTAGTGTGTATAATGATGTATGGATTGGTATGAGAATTGAGCTGAGTTAATGTGTGGGCAAAGCTAAAAATATAGGGGAGACTATGTCCAATTTTACCTAGGAATGGGAGGACTTAAGTGTTTAAGAAGAAGAAGTAATCTAGGCATAATTGGAGAGTTCAAAGTGAGTTGTGTAGTGTCTTGAAACAGATTTGGAGAGGAACTAGTTAATGAGATAGAACTAGGGTGTAAGATCATGTACTTAGAATGCTAAGAGTGGCATTAGTTGAGGAAGTATTTGGAGGTAGAAGAGAGTTGAAAATCTGTAGCATTAGTGAAATGGAAACTAGTGTAAGTGTTGAAAAGAAGTGAAAAAAAAATTTTGTAAGTTGAGTAGGAATTGAGTAGTAAGTTTGGTGGATGGACTAAGGTGATTTAGAGCATCTAAATGAGTGGTAAACATGTAGGGAATGATTGGTAAAGATTGGGGAAGCAATGGGTAAAGAAATCAACTCAAAACAGATTTTTAAACTGAAGTACTGGGCCGGACCGACCTTGGGACCGAACCCGCAAGGTCGGTCGCGCCTTAAAATACACAGACGGGAAGTCTCCTGACTTCGACCGACCTTGGGGACCGAACTTACAAGGTCGGTCGAGTCGTAAGTTGTGAAGGCCAGAGGTCTACTGGAATGGACCGACCTTGGGACCGAACTTGGGCAAGGTCGGTCGAGTCCAGAAAACTCGAACCCAGAACATACTGGAACGGACCGACCTTGGGACCGGACTTGCAATGTCGGTCGGGCCTGAAATTTTCACGTAAGTAACTCACTGGAATGGACCGACCTTGGGACCGGACTTGCAAGGTCGGTCGAGCCTGGAATTTTGCCTTAATGAAACTCACTGACTTCGACCGACCTTGGGTCCGACCCTGGGTAAGGTCGGTCGAGTCAAAACAAAAAAAAATATGTTTTATTATATGACTATGGTAGTCATATGTATGTATATAAATGCCTATACACATATATGCATATGTATGTAGTAATACACCATTAATGAAGTAGTAATGGTAAGAAAATAAGTAAATGAGTAAGGAAGCAAGTTTAAGAAGTAATAAGGAAAAGAATGGTTTAATAATCAAGTATGATTGTAAAGGAGTGGCAAGTATACATTAGGAGTATTAATGAAGGAGTAAGTTGGGTCAATACTAGATCTTGATCATGCAACTTCATGTATGTATAGGAATCACATAGTTGATCATCGAAGGAACCCGGTAGTATGAATACGACGGTGAACGGTATGATTTCTTCATGCCCTGTATCCTAACTTGGTTACCCCGATTTGTGTGCTTATGTGATCACCAATAAGATAAATGCACGAATCGGACTTTTATTGCACTTAGTTGTGTTTGAACTATTTTGTTCTTGTTGTATTCTCTTGAACATTTAGTTTGTATAATTCATGAAATGTATGAATGAGAATGAAGGGTATGTGTAAGTATGTGTACTTGAGCAGTGTATTAATGTATGGTATGGAGGTACTGACTTCTACTAATTCCTAACCATCTAACTCCTAACATGAGTAATGAGTAAAATGGAATGAGTAGAAGTCCGATATAGTTTCGGCCACGCGTGAGGATAAGGAAACACAAGAGGTTGGATCCGAATCCTGGCTGTAATCTTTTCCATGGACCAAATCCCTTGAATGGGTAGCATCCTGGATTAGTGGGCTACCGTAAAGCCCGGTGGTGGGATGTAGTAATCCCTGCCCGGAGGTCATACCGACTTAACTTGAGTAAAGTAAGTAAGAAGTAAGTAATGTATGTGTATCGGTCTTGACTATTGTAAGTCATTGACCTTGAGTAAAAGAGTATTGAACATCCGATTAACCCGGGTGTGTAATGAAGCTAACAAGACCTATGTATGAATGGGAGAAGTGTATCTCTGTATTGCGGTGAGTATCTGGTAAGTATGAACGGTTGACTTGTAATGTCTTCCTTGCATGTATTGAATGTATGTATGCCTTGTGAAATGAATGTATTGAATTGTATTGTATAAAGCATGTATGTATGTATGTATGAATGAAACGAACCGCATGTACTCGACCAAGTAGTTGGCGTACCCTCGCTAGTACGCGGGGTATGCGGTTATCATGTTCAGCGTAAGCTGACCCCCTAGGGGGAATGTTTTTATTCTACAGGTACCCGCGAGGTGTGATGGTCGAGTAAGGACCGGGAGGAATTCTTTTTGGGGTAGTTAGTAGACGGGAATGGTGTACCGAGTTGTACACGGCTAAGGCCTTTTTGAGTAGCCGGTGTACCATGTGGTACACCTTTTTGGGTAATGAATTGTGATTGAATAGAAGTGAGTAGATGTATAAACTCTTGATTTTTGGGAAGTAGTCTTGGAATGTAATCCGTATACTTTGTATAATCGGTAATCAAAGTGTAAATAAGTATTTGGTATTGTAAGGTAACTTAATATGTATTCGGTATATTCTAATCATCAGACCGTTGCTGTAAGTAGTAGTAGCCTTGTTAGTCTTGGATGGCTAACGGAGTTGTATCACCCGCCGGGAGTAAGTAAGTAAGTAAGTTTCCGCTGCGAGTAAGGTAATTACGAGTATGACTGGAGGATAATGGAAGGTTTAGCGGCTGGGGTGTTACAGGATGAGTACTACGCTCGATTCATTGGTCTGGTGGACTTCATCCCCGGAGTCGACTACTCAGATACCGTGAAGGTCGAGAAGTTCCGGGGAGATTTTTGTTTCGCATCCACATGGCGATGGGTGCTACCCTCTATACACTATTCAGGTATAAACCATACTACCATTTCCTTGCTTATTAAATTACCAATTAACTTTGTGAAGACTTACCAATGAGATTCCTGGAGTGCTATGACGCTGCCTCGAGGATGGAGCTACTGCTCCAGACTCAAGAAGAGACTCTTGGGACAAAGAAGAGAAAGAACTCTAAGGCAGAGTCTGAGGGTGCAGGAGCGTCTCCAGGTGATGGCCAGAAGAAGGGAAAGTAAGGACTTATCCCATTCTAAATTGCGTACCCAATTAAACACCTTTTATGAATGCTGACCCGAAACCTTAAACAGGAAATTCTTCAAGAAGAAAGGGCAGCAGGGTCACCAGGGTGGTAAGGGGATAGAGCCCGTCCCTCGGTTGACCGGCCCAGCTATAGATGCTCAGCCTCTGAGATCTGCGCCTCCTAAGGGTGAGAACACCTTCCTCTTAAATTGAATTGTAACCTTAACCTTTGTACCTTCAGATATTAACTTAAACTAAATACCACCATCAGGCACCAGACAGCCCCAACGCCATTTCTATTGCAAGCGTTATGGGAAGGACCATCCTGGGGTCGACTGCAGTGGCCGCAAAGTGGAGTGCCGGTACTGCAAGAAAGAGGGCCACCGGGAGTTCGAGTGCTGGAGGAACCCAGAGGGCCGTAACTACAGGCCACCTCGGGGAGGCCAAGAAGGCCACACATCTACTGATACTAGAGCCTAGAAAGGGAAAGGAGTTGACGGGGCTGGGGCACCCTGAACTCCGAGAGACCGCTAGTGAAAGACTTTTGCTTATTTTGTTACCGTACTTAGCCTCAGATTGTAAACTGAAATTGTGTTGTTAGTATGTGGAGTGCGTTAGTGACCACTCACCTTTTGTATACGGATTTTGGATCTAGTTATATGTATGAGATACAAGTAACCTTGAAACCATGAAGGACCGTGTATATATATGAACGGAATTTTAATGCTTACACTACCATGTAACCACAATGTATTCTAAAATACCTGCAACCCTATCTTTTAGGACCGGATTCATGTAACCCATACTCAAAGACGAAAGAGTCAACGAGACCAGTAATTACTGAACCAATACCTCAACCTACATGGCACACTTGCTACAGCAAGCGCTATGACAGCCAATACACCGAAATTTCCATCTGCCTTGCGCACTTGCCACAGCAAGTGCTACAGCTACCACTAAATTTTAACCTACCGGTAAATAACCATTTTTGGTACAGTTTACGTATAAACCTTTAAGATTAGAGACCTATGAAACCTCGGAAAGACCTGTTGGTCTGACCATTGCAACTAAAGGAATTACATAACCCATTACAACTACACTAGCCTAATTGTTCGAGAATTTTCAAACACGGCTCATTAGCCAAATACCATAAATGTATACCAGCATTGAATGATAATCACTACTAGTGATGAATGTTTAGTCCTTAAGGACAAGCATGACCTTGTGTAAAATTGCATACCCTTTGTAGATGCACCACCGTCATTGAGGATGGTTGGGAAGCAAAGAGCCGAGTTGCTCAAGCTGTTATGCAATCTGCAATACATCCAAGTAAACGAATGAGGGAACGAATATGAATACCCAAATGTGAGAACTCATTCCACACCATATCGGGAATTATAGATGAGATGTGATCACCTAATGATCAGGGCAGATGTTATGCCCAAGACGGCACACGCCAACATACAATAAATAACCGGGAGGAAAAGAATATGTATAGTACTCAATGAGATCGAGATAGGAGACCCAATGTTGCTAAATCTAGCACAAATTTTACTTAAACCGATTGTAGCCGTAAAGGCGAACCGATATTAAATGTTTAACTGATAAACAACCAAAGTACTACCTTTAGAAAGGAGTGCCACATACAAAATATTACTAGAAGGACGCGAGTCCAGGGAGCGAAGAATCGTCTCCAACCACCTTTCCAACCCATGCCACTAGGGCAATAGCACCTGTGACAAGATAACCAATAACACAATCTGATCAACCTCAAACTACAAGGACATCCATCAAAAGGGAGATTGACAACAGAATACTTCACAATAACCGAGTGACGGACAGTACCAATTTACTAAACGAGACGTGGGACGACCGCACGATGGGAGCTTGTGGGCCTGAAAGACTTATTTATAAGTTAGTGAGGTAAGTAGTAATGTATCAGTAAGGTACCCCATGTATGTAGACAAGTAGTGCCAGGAACACGAGAAGTAGTCAACTCCGTGCCAAGGTCAGTGATGTAAATCCAGACCAGTGCAACTAATTACCTCGAAGATGGACGAGAAGAGCCGCAGTTAAACCAACGGGCTAGAGAACCAAGAACCTTCAACACAAAGTAGAAGATAATACACAGTAAAAATAAAGGAAACCTTTCGAAGACGTGAACGCTAATGATAGAAACATGAAAACCCATTACATGGGCGAATAATATGTAGAACCCTCATAAGGATCGAGCAATTCTTGCCATCCTGAAGGAACATACCAAACAAGAAGGAAGTAGCAAAGAACTACAACAATGTATCACTCCGGAACAAAACCACTTGGAGACACTGATGACAAGCTTTATTTCCGTGGACATAAAGGTTGATACGTCTCAGTATTACAGTGACAAGTGCAAAGAGCACTAATGAAATACCCCAAACTTAAATATAGTGATTAAGATTATTCTAATCCTTGTTTAAGATCCTAATAATGCTTAAGTAGTATTGGTGAGAAAAAATAAATCCAAAAGAAACGAAGAAACGCTTAAAAAGCGAAAAATGCTAAATAAGCGTTAAATAACCATAGGGGGTATGAGACCCCGGATAGCATATTATAGGGATTCCAAAGGTTTAATAAGACCTATATAATATATGGGAACAACTCCCGAAGAAAACGGATCCAAATAATGTATTAAAACGCTAATAGAGCTTTAACGCACGTTTTTCGAGAAAACCCGAAAACATGACTTTAAGTGGTCAAACAGACCCGTAAAAATTATAAATCATTAAATAAATATTAGTAAGCATTTATGGAAGCTTAATAATCAATAAAAATAAAGAAACGAGAAAATCCCGGAAAACGGGCCCGGTTAGTGAATAGTATCAAAACCGGGTAAAATCACGAGCGTTTTCTGTAAAAGACGAAAAACGCTCCAACTAGTGTAACTGTAGGGGCCGGTTTTTAATCAGTCAAAAAGCC
Organism: Limonium bicolor; assembly: GCA_023374045.1. Classification (NCBI taxonomy): domain Eukaryota; kingdom Viridiplantae; phylum Streptophyta; class Magnoliopsida; order Caryophyllales; family Plumbaginaceae; genus Limonium; species Limonium bicolor. Next base: position 231,865,697 of record CM041781.1, on the reverse strand, counting down.
CTCACACACACTCACTTACTAGCTAAATAATTAAGAGACAAAAGCAAAAAGTAAAAAGGGGTAAAAGTACCCCACTTACTCTCTCACCTCACTCATTTCTCTACTCTCTCATCTCTCTCCTTCCTCCTCATCGATTCTCTCTCCCTCTCTCTTCTGGCTGCTGCAATTTTGGGAGCTCCACAAGAAGCTCTAATGGCTTCCCTTCTTCTTCCTCATGCTCTAGCTCCATTTGAGCTCCAAATGTAAAATAAAATACATATTTGAACTCCCCTCTTCAAGCTCTACATTTCTATCTTTTCAAAATCCGAAAATGAGCAACTTCATCTCCATGGGTTTTCCCCATTTGAAGAGAAAAGCACACCATTATGGAGCTTGGAGTCTCCTCTTTCCAACAAGGTAAAAATCTCCATGAAAGACCTCACTTTTCTCCATCTCCATGGCATGGCCGATTTTGGTATCTCTCTCTTACCTTGTTTTTCCTCTTGTTTTGGAGCTTTGCTTCAACCCTCCAATGGTGGTGAGAACACCTTCTTGAACCAAGGGCTAAAACCCCTCCTAAAAGCTTCAAAAGGTAAACCCTAGAAACTTGTTTAAAACATCTCAATGAGTTAGTATAAATTTAAGGGGTAGTATATTAATTATACTTGTTTTGTATGCTTTGGATGATGGGAATGGAGTTTGGCAACTCCATTCCCCACATAACCGATTTTGAGGCAAGAAAGGAAGAAGGAGGAAAAGTGAGAAAGGAAGAAGGAAGTATAAGCCCAAGGTAAGAGCTCCTTCCTAAGGTTAAATTCTATTGCATTAGAGTGATGGGAATGGGTAAACCAAGTTAAAGAACCCAAAGAATGTGTTGGTAATGTAATTGTGGAATTTTGGGTATTTGTGAACTAGTATGTGAATTGTAGGTCTTGGAGCCAAGTGTGTTGTATATGTGCATTAGTAATGTGGATTGAGGAAGTAATGATGTATTGGTATTGTAATTGAGGATGTAGTGGTGTACTAAGGTTTGTATGTGTGCTGGTAGAACCCTTGTGGTTTGGCTAGATTAGGAATGAATTTGATGAAAAGTGTGTATGTGGAGAAGTAAGAAAAGTAGGTAAGCTATGGCAAAATTTTGGTAGGAATATGTACATTTATGGATGACTTGGTGAATGGGAGAACCAAGGTGTGTAATGGGAGATAGTAGAGATGTTAATGACCAGGGAATGGTGGTAGTGGTATGTGATTAGGAGAGTATAAAATTTGTAGCAAGAAGTATTGGATTTCATTGGAGGAACTAGGAAGAATTAGAGTACAAGACCTAGTAGAGTGAACGTTGGACTTGGGTATAGATGTGTAATTGCTTGGAAATGTATTGGGGATGCTAATGATGGTACTGGTAGTAGGAGTATTGAGTGTAAGAAGTTGGAACAAAAATCTGTAGCATTGAAGGATGAAAAACTGTTGTAAGTGTGGAAAGGAAATGAGGAAATTGTGTAAGTTGATTGATGGATTTGGTAGGGAACTTGGTGGATGAACTAAGGGGTATTAGGAGGTTTAATTAGTGTTAAAACATGTGGGATTAAGTGTAGGAACAATGGGGAAGTAATGGGTAAGAAGAGGGACTGAAAACAGAAATAAAAATGCAATTACTGGGCCGGACCGACCTTGGGACCGGACTTGCAAGGTCGGTCGAGCCCAGATTTACAAAGGACGGAAACCTTCTAGAATGGACCGACCTTGGGACCGGACATGCAAGGTCGGTCGGCCAGAAGAATTTCCCGTAATGTAACCTACTGGAATGGACCGACCTTGTGACCGGACTTGCAAGGTCGGTCGACTCAAAATTTTCCCGTCTTGTAACTTACTGGAATGGACCGACCTTGCGACCGGACTTGCAAGGTCGGTCGGGCTAAAAATTTTCCGTCTGTAACTCACTGGAATGGACCGACCTTGGGACCGGACTTGCAAGGTCGGTCGGCCCTAAAATTTTCCAGCGCATTTCCCTACTGACTTCGACCGACCCTGGGACCGGACTTGGGTAAGGTCGGTCGAGTCATACAAAAAAAATGTGTGTAATTAAATTAAATAATAAGTGTATATATATGTATACCCACATATACATATGTACATATATGCAAGTATACCAATGTTAAGTAAGGAAATAAACTTAAAGAAAGTAAACAATGTGTAAGTATAAGAACTTCAAAGACTTAGTAAGTATGAGTTAGGAAACGTGAGAGTAATCGAGTTAAGTTAATGATAGTTAGATTAATCACTCGATTGTATGTATATCATAGGGTTCGAATTGTGAACACCGGAGGAACGTCGGATACAAGTACAACGGTGAACGGTATGATTTCTTCATGCCCTGTATCCTAATCTGGTTACCCCGATTTGTGTGCTTATTTGATCACCTAAATAAGATAAATGCATGAATCGGACTTTATTGCACTTACCTGTGCTTGACTTATGTTGTTCTTGATATTTATTGTCTTGAACACTGTTTGTATAATTCATGAAATATATGAATGATGATGAATTGTATTCGAATCTTGTATTGTACTTAAGTATTGTATTGTATTTCGTATGAATGGGTATTGAGCAATGTATTTGGGTATGTGGCTTGAATGAATGACTTCTGCTAATTCCTAACTACCTAACTCCTAACTTAAGTGAGTAAATTGGAATGAGTGGAAGTCCGATATAGCTTCGGCCACGCGTGAGGATGAGGAGACACAAGAGGTTGGATCCGATTCCTGACTCTTAAACTGGTCCGCGGCCCAAATCCCTTAAATGGGTAGCATCCCAGATTGGTGAGTCAAGTAAATCCCGGTGGTGGGACGGAGTAGTCCCCGGGCCGGAGGTCTCGACGACTTAACATGAGTAAGAGTAAGTAAGTAAGTATGTATGAGTATGAGTATGTATGCGTAAGTACTGTGGAACGAGTAAAAGAGTAATCTCCACCCGATTAACACGGGTGGACCAACATGAGCTAACAAGTATGGTGGATTGTACATGTATGCGTATGTACTGTATATGTATTGTGTATTGCGGATTTCGAAAAGGTAAGAACGTATTGATGGCTTGTAAAGTATACCATGTATGTATTGAAGAGTATGCATTGAAGTGTATGTATGCATTCATTGTGTAATGTATTGTAACATTGTGTATAAGAGCATGTATGCATGTATGTTTGAATGAAATCAATCGCATGCATTCGACCAAGTGGTCGGCGTACCCTCACTAGTACGCGGGGTATGCGGTTATCATGCTCAGCGAAAGCTGACCCCTTCGGGGGAACGTTTTTAGTGTGCAGGTACCGAAGCAGATATGGTTAAGATAAGAGATCCGTGGCTACGCTTGGATAGCTAGAAGTAGAATGTAGAGGTGCACTAAATGGCACACTCTTGTACTTAGGAAGTAAGTAGTTGAGAGGAATGGGTAGATGTAGACTCTTAATGAGTACACGTGAACTTGGAAGGGCATTGTATTTGTAATGGGGAACCTAGTAAACTCGGTTATGTATTTTGTACTGTATGGTTATGATGGAGTAAAGTGTTGAATGGAACATTGTAGTATTCGATTGATGAATGGAGTATGTGATGTAAATGTGTAGTACTCGGGATTCCGGTCCATCAGACCGATGCAGTATGTAAAAGTAGTAGCCTTGTTAGCCACGTGGGTGACTAACGGCGTTGTATCACCCACTGTATGTAAGTATGTATCCGCTGCATGACTCTGAAAGCACGAGGAGATTGGACGGTAATGTTTGTATTAATAGTAGGGGTGTTACAACTAAGTACTAATAATAGCCAATGTCATATTGCACCTTAAGCTGAAAATCAGTGAGGGAAGATACGCGCATTTACGCTAGTAATCCAAACGATAGGATATACGACTTAGATCTAATCGTGCACGCATACAGTCGATGTTACCGCACCGATTAAGATACCTCTGTTTTCCAAATTAAGAAAAGACCGTGGATAACATTGTAATATTGGAACGAGGTCAGCAATAAGTGCTGCTAATAAACAATCTATAATTGATGATGACAATGAAAAAGGGACAAACTGAGCCCTATGTTCATGGGTCTGCACCTCAGTACGAAGCGAGTAGGCCCATTAGAATAAATTCGGGAGAGAGCACAAGTATTACGTGCCTCACCCTTTATTTATTTTGGAGCCCAGGAAGACTAGAGTCATACCTGTCTCTCTGATATGAGGATAATCCACTCCAAAGGTGGAAGATGCCACATGAGAGTTGGAGAACTCTATGAGAGCCAAGTATCCAGCGCTCCTTGTTGAGCGGCTGTTGTATACTTATGGGGTATGGGGGCGTAACCCTTTTTAAGGGGGGTAGAGCCTCTTGGCTATGCACGTGTGTGCACCAAGTTTTTGTTTGTTTCGTATGCGGGGCATACAGTAGTTTGTTGGTATGCGGGGCATACGATGTTTATTTGTTTGTTTCGTATGTGGGGCATACAGTAGTAATCTATGTATTTTTAGCCTTTTTTAAGTAGAAAACTTCAGTGACAACTAGTATTTAACAGTTGTATTATGTAAGCTATTTTTCATCTCAGTCTCTCATTTGTGTCAATTACTACTACAATTAAGCAACAGTTGCCTTTAATAAGTAGTTAAAAGCTGAATCTCTAGCACTATTTGAGTTGTGACTAATAGTTCTCTTTGGTTAGGGATATATATATATATATAACAGCTATGTCTGTTAAGACTCATGAGGAAACTCTAAGTATACAACAACAATATCAAACAATACCTCTTCTTTCGAGATCTTTAATATTTAGATATTTACAACAAGGTTATCGATATGCCCATTATGGGATGATCCAAGTGACGGAAAACCATTATTTCGACAAGGTATAAATCTTCCCTTCTAGCAATGATCCAGACAAACGTAAGCAATGGTCCATTATTCTTTAATTGTTGTCTCAATTTCTCAGTAGATCTTTCAGATCCCCTGATTCAAGATTCTCTAGTTCTTGATGTTCATCTTCAAGGAAATGAATTCGAAGAACTATCCAAAAATTTTGCCATAATATTTCGAGTTCATTATCGACTCATGTCTTCTCAATTAAATTCCAGACTCAATAGGTCTTTGATCCCCATTCAAGACGAGGCCGTTCTATTACAGATTGATACCGAAAGACCGACAGTTTTTGTCCCACAAAGTCTACGATGGGATGAAATCACCATACCAGATCACTTTCAGATCTCTATTCCACAAGTCCCAAGAAACATCTCTCTAATACGGTAGATGATATAATCAAACAAAACGATGGAACTATTCTCCTTCATTTCCATTCTTTTCGAGAATGACCTAGTTCTTCTTCAAACAGAAGCTTCCAAGATGCACGATCTTCCTTTTCAGGAATACCCTCTACATCTAGAAGCCAATTACCATCCCAACCAAAATTAGGGTAGATTTGCAAGCACCTCTGCCAACATACGTCCCTGAGGACAATGAATCTATCAACACTGAAGATATCATGGGTAATATTAATCTCATCCATGTGGCAGATTTTAAGTTTAGAAATGAATATATCTCTGAGCGAGAATCTGAACCAAGATACGAAACACACAAAATGGTTCACAAATCTATCTTCAGAATGTCAACAAAACCTCCGTCAATACTGGTGCCAAGATTGTCACAGGTTATGGTGAATGACAATCATGACAATCCACGATTGGTTGCCAACATATACATCGATTCAACTTTCTGAACCAGATCCATTTGAAATTCCTTCGATTAATGTCCAGACAAGTCTTTACAAGAAATGGACATTAGCATCCAATGACGAGGAAGTTACCTCGATTCATTCACCATTCAACACCATTAAATTATCCAGAGATGTCATAGCTACACCACTAAAGGTAGGTACCAATACCTCATCCCCGGTGCTAGCTAGTGACCTACAAAAGGTCCATCAACAACAAAATTGAACTAACCAAACCTTAGCCACATTAGCCCTCTCAATTAGACAATATTTCTATTAGCCTTCATCCAAACACACAAGTTGAAAAGCAAGTCATATTTCTCTCTAACGTTTCACGACCATATTTTCAACCATCCACTACTAATTTTATTCATCCAACAACTGATTTGCTTACACGCATATCAGATAGCCTACAACTATTACCTTCATCATCCATTGCCAATAATCCACAATCTACACAAACCCTAAACTCTCATATCAACACCCTCGACACTTGTCAATGTCAGTCTAGTGATGACGAATCATCCACATCCTCTCTAAACCTATCTCATATCAAAAATCAGTTTACTAATCCAGAACCGAATGAGAGATCCAAATCTCTACCAGGAACCCGAGACGGTCCTTCAGACGGAACAAACCCTCAGATCCTTATTTCCATTCTACCAAAACTATTATCCCCGTCCTACTCCTCCAAATATCTAATACAAAGACGATCCAAGTTCACCGCAACACAATATGACAGAAATTCCATCTATGAATGGAACATAGATGGAAAATCAGAATATGAAATTCTAAACACTCTGAAATGGGCATGGCAAAAAATGCCTACAAGATGCATAAACTGAACGAAAAACAAGCAGCTTCCTCCATAGTTGCTAGATTTACAAGCCAGCTGAAACAATGGTGGGACAACGCCCTTACCCTGGACCATAAACAAGAAATCATGAACCATCAAGTAGAAGTTTATGATGGTCTTGACAGATCATCCTTCAAAGACGACGTATGTGATTTCTTGATTATAACAATAATTCTCCACTTTGTGGGAAATCCGAGAGAAGAACTAAATTCAAATAAAGTTCTTGTCACAAATCTCAGATGTCCAACACTATCTGATTATAGATGGTACAAAGACCTCTATCTTACTCAAGTCCTTCAACACGACGATTGTATGGCCAATTTATGGAAAGAAAGATTCATTTCCGGATTACCTACATTATTCGCTCAAAGGATTATCACCAAACTTAAGGAAGAGGTCGGACAAGAGACTATGCCTTGGGATGCAATAACCTACAGTCAACTTTTTGCTTTTGTAAAAAAAGAGGCCCTCAACCTATGTCAAGATCTCAAAATCCAGTCCAAATACGGCAGTGAAAAGGCCCAAACAAGGAAAGAAATGGGCTATTTTTGCAAGATGTTTGGAATAGAAAAGATCACTCCTCCCTCCAAGAAGCAAATAACCAGCAAGCGTTTCTCTTCAAGACACAAACAACCTTTAAGGACCAAACCATCATATTGTAAACGATATAGGTCTTATCGTCAAGGAGACTCCAATAAGCAAAACCCTAAGCGGTTTGCATCCAAACATCCGGCTCAAATCACATGTTGGAAATGTGGTCGCAAGGGTCACAAAGCAGATCAATGTCGCGTTAAGAAAAAGATAAATGAAATCTTCGTTGATGACAAAGGTTTACAGGAAAAGATCTCCAAACTCTTACTACAAGATTATCCTAGTTCTCCCGAAAATGAGAACTATCACCAGTTGGATCACGACGAGTCCAGCTCCAATTATGAATCTACAGGAAATTCTTCAGGATCTATCAATGTCATAACTAATGACATCGATTCAGCAGAACTTCTGTATGAACTCATAAACAAGATTTCAAATCCAGATGAAAAAAGATAGTACTTACGGCAATTAGCTAAATTGCTTGCTTCACAAGATTCCAGAAAGACACTCCCAGAACCATTTAGCATTTCCAAAACCCTCGATAAATATTCTATAGCATCAAGTAGTAACTTATTTGGAAAAGTTCCTACCCAAGAATTACAAAAGGATATTAAAATCCTTAAACAAGAAATTCAGGCCCTCAAAGCAGAACTCCGTCAGATTAAATTTGATGGACTAAGTGCACAAGCTCGAATTTCTCTATTATAAGCAACAAAAGCGTCTACATCAGCGGATACATCTAACGAAGACGCAATTCCACAAGAATTATGTGTCATCTCCATCACACCCCAGGTTAAACAAACCAAGACCGCAGCCATAAACATTATTGAAAGATTTAGCTTTCAAAAGTGGTATTTCAATATTACACTTGTTGTCGAAGGAACCGACTTCAAGTTAACTATGGTTGCCCTTATTGATTCCGGAGCAGATCAAAATTGTCTTCGAGAAGGATTAATTCCTAACCATTATTGTTCTCCCACTAGAGAACGATTGGTAGGAGCAGGGAATGATCCACTCAAGATCATAGGTAAAACATCCAAGCTTTCTGTCGAAAATAAAAATCTTCTTATCAAACTACAATTTGTAGTTATCAAGAATATTAGCCAAGACATTATCCTTGGCTCTCCATTCCTTGTTCAGTTATACCCCTTCTTCATTGATCATACGAGACTACACGTCAAAATTAACAAAGAGAAATATTCAGTTCTCTTTACTGAGCCAATAATCCAGAAAGACCTTAATGTTCTTCAATCCAATACCTTTATCAGCAAATCAATTAAATCTCCAGAAAAGAAGCCCAACTTAGGTTCTCCAAAACCCAAATCTCTCATATCTGGACGGCTGAGAGACTTCAAGATCCAGAAACTCAAAAGGATATTTCCCAGATGGAGAAATCCTTTGAAGAAGTGTGCGTAGATCTACCCAATTCCTTTTGGAGTAGAAAGCGTCATATCATTCATCTTCCTTATGAAAAGGATTTTGATTAACACAATATCCCAACAAAGGCTCGACCCATTCAAATGAATAGCGAGCATTTAGAAATTTGTAAAAAGGAAATTCAAACCCTTTTAGATAAAGGTTTGATTCAACCATCCAAATCACTATGGAGCTGTAGTGCATTCTACGTTGTGAATGTTGCAGAAAAGGAGCGTGGAGTTCCACGTCTTGTAATCAACTACAAACCCTTAAACAAGGTTCTTCAATGGATTAGATATCCAATCCCTAACAAGAGAGATCTATTAGGACGCTTTTACAAGGCCAAGATCTTCTCCAAATTCTATATAAAGTCTGGCTTCTGGCAAATTCAGATTGCCGAGTCAGAGAGATACAAGACTGTGTTTGTCGTCCCATTTGGTCATTACGAATGGAACGTAATGCCATTTGGCCTCAAAAATGTTCCATCAGAATTCCAGAATGTCATGAATGACATCCTCACACCATATTCGACATTTATCATTGTATATCGATGATGTCTTAGTTTTCTCAGATTCCATAGAACAACACTTTAAGCATCTCAAAACATTCCATTCGGTCATCAAGACTAATGGTTTAGTCGTTTCTAAACCCAAGATGAAGTTGTTTCAAGTTAACATACGTTTCCTTGGAAACATTTTTCAAAATACCATTACTCCTATTCAACGCAGTTTAGAGTTTACATCTAAATTTCATGATGAAATTAAGGATAAGAATCAGCTACAAAGATTTTTGGGTTACCTCAACTATCTTTCTGACTTCTTTCCTAAACTTCATCAACACTGTAAACTCCTTTACTCAAGATTACAAAAAAATCCCTCACCATGGACTTTAGAGCACACCAAGGTTGTGCAGTCCCTGAAGCAATATACTTACTCTTTACCATGCCTTACCATTCCACATCCACAAGCATTTCTTATCGTTGAAACTGATGCCTCTAACATTGGATATGGCGGTATTCTAAAACAACGACCTCAAAATCTTAAAAATGAGCAGTTGGTACGATTCCATTCGGGCATATGGATCGGTCCACAGCTCAATTATTCAACAATCAAAAAGGAAGTTCTTTCAATAGTTTTATGTATTTCAAAATTCCAAGATGATTTATACAATATGACCTTTTTACTCCGCATCGATTGTAAATCCGTAAAAGATGTTTTACAAAAGGATGTTAAAAATTTAGTTTCGAAACAATTTTTTGCCAGATGGCAAGCTATTCTTTCTGTTTTCGATTTTAACATCGAATTCATCAAAGGGTAGGATAACTTTCTACCATAATTTCTTTCTCGTGAATTTCTGCAAGGAAGAAACAACAAGATTATCAAGATTAATCAAGATTTCTCTTCTCAGGAGAATGAGTGACAAGAGCAAAGGAAAGCAAGTCAAAAGAGAGAAATCTCAAACGTCTCACGATTATCAAATGACTCCTCAGTCTCATCCAACATACAAAAACATGAAAGTTGTTAACACCCAAATATCATCACCACACCAAATCCATATACCCCTTTGTCTCAAGATTTCCCTCCTACCTCCTTTCTACAAGCCGCACAAATGCCCACCAAAACACAAGCCTTACCCAGTTCCTCAAAACAGGCAACCATAAACACATACCATATCAAACTCATACAAGAATACATTACCGTCACAAGATACACAGAAAAACAACAACAGGCGATCGCTGATAGCATTGTCAAACGAATCTTCCCTCCAGGGATATATTGGCACACAGACAACACTACCAAAACCATCAAATTCTATGAGCTCGTACTCATAGACACCAAATCTATTAACCTCACTCATAGTTCTAATCCAAATTTAACCCGGGTAGACTACTCCAAAAGCTTCATCAAAAAGGTCATCTCCGCCAAAGAATGGGACCAATACATCAACCTCGTTCTTTCACAATATCTCATATACCTCAAACCTTTACATATGTTGATTACCAGAATGCCTGGTATAGATTCCTTCTCCTTCGACCAGCACAACACTCCTCGTTTATCAATTTCCATGAGTACTGCGACAAGGAGTTTCCAATATGGTTTTACCATTGGTGGAGATACTTTGGTGGATGCTCCGAAATCTTCCCCAAAGAATTTCACCCAAATTACGCCTATTGGCTACAACACTCCACGGGACAACAATATACAAAAGAACTACAATTTTATGCAATCTTTTGCAATCCCTGGATCTTTTGTTGGACATTTAGCATTCAGCAATATCTTCCAAGCCCATATCCATACTGTTTAATCCGAGATTTTCAGGTCAAATGGTGGCCAAAATACTGGAACCAGCTTTGTTCTTATCAAAATGTTAAAGCCTATACCTCTACGGGCAAAAAGACTATAACTTACAAAGACTTCTAGGCTTCCGATAAAGCTCTCCCAAGCCCATCGAAACCATTGGCCATAACAGGCCCAAATACACCCCAAAGCCCAACGCCTTTAGCAATTTGTCCATCACCACAAACACAAGCACCCAAAACACCACAACATCCTCTGTTTGAAAAGTTTCCGGCCGAAAATCCAGAATTATCACTTCAATATTCTCAGTATGTAATCAACCAACAGCCCAATGCCCCCATATGGGCTGATGACGAACCATCATCTGAAGGATCAACATCTTATGATCCGATGGGTGGGCCTGTAGCTCAAAACCCATACGAGGATGACTTCTAAAAACACAAATATATTATTTAACAATGTATTATTTGCAGGTACTTATCATGGCTCCATCAACTCAACAGCGACAACAACTTCCAAAATGGCAAAAGGCATTTTCCAAACTCAAGACCAACATCCAAAAGCAAAATCCAAATACCACCTTGCTTCACAAAATACTCAAACACAACATATCCAAAGCAACATCACAACACATCCCAAATGAATTTAAGTTTCTACCAAAAGCCCCCAAAAAGGACCTCAATGGGATTATAGAGACCACACCACGAAAAAATCAAAGCCACCGTTTATCCACTATGAGACATATGACGGCAGACGAAATCAAACATTTCTCTGCATCCAACCATATGACCATCTATACTATTCAATCGACCGCCCCATATATCACAAGTTACACGTTTGGTGTCCCCTGAAACATCTACAAGAAAGCCTTCTCGTCTCCGGCGGAAAGGAACCACCAGAATTCAACATTAGAGACCAAACCATGCAACAAATAGTTGAGTTTCGCACTCAATCTTACACCATAAGTGCTATTAATCCAGAGTCAGGATCACCCCGCCAAGTAGACTACGAATGACACCAAAGGAAAATCGAAGTCAATCTAGGGGTACAAGAATTACTCTACAACTTTCATTATGGACTCCACATCAAAGAAGACCAAGATCGGTTTGCAGATTTCGATAGCTACGAATGAAGCAGACACAACTCAAGAAATTTCAATTATTTTCAAAATATCATTGTAGCTACAGTGAATAGTGACTTTCTACTGTAGCACTTTACTACTCGGCACGTGTAGCCGACAAAAATTTACTGTTGGCACTTTCGGCCACAGTTACTCAAAATTAGACTGTACATCACAGTCTCTTTTATTTTGTACGGTCAAGAAAGCTCCTCTTCTATAAAAGGAGACTTGGCATTTGAGTTGAGGGCAGAGGCAGTTTCGAATGTGAAAACGCTCTCGCTCTCTCTCTCATTACTCTCTCAAATCTCAGACTAAGTTGTATCAATATTTCAATCCAAGATCAACTCTTAAGTGAGTTCTCAATATTCAATATCTAATGATTTATGTTATTTTAATGTCATTTACATTATTGTTTATTTATATCAGTCTTTAATTTCCGCACTTTCAATTTCTCAATTTCTGTTCTTCAATTTTGTTCTTTACTTTCTTTATTTATTATTTTCGATTCTTTCTCTGTATCTGCTGCCTTCTGGTATACTCCCTCCGTCCCTAGTTGACCTTCCTCTTCACTATTTGGACTTGTCGTTTGACTTCAATATTTAACATATAAGATAACATAATTTTATAAATCTAAGTATTGCAATGGAATCTATATGTGAAAAATTATATGTTGTATAAATTTGTTTTATAAAATTATTTTATCTTATATGTTAAATATTGAGGTGGAAAAACGTGCAAAAAAGCAAACAAGAAGGTCAATTAGGGACGGAGGGAGTATATATATATGCTTTCAAGTACTCTACACAGGAATGAGCATGTGATTCCCCAGTTTCACTCCAAGCTATGTAAATCACCATGGCAAGTAACTTTCGTGTAGAATGATTGATGATCAGTTCAAAGAGCCAGTGACCTTTGAAAGCATGGTAATCAGTGCGGTATAGATGATAGATGACATCTTAGTTTGATTAACATAGCAGACCCTATTTAACCTATTGAGCCAGCCAGCCTAGTCACTTATTTTACCCTTTCTAGAGTTGTACTACCTCCGTCCCGTCATAAGTGTCTTGTTTGCTTTTTGGTACGTTTTTCCACCTCAATATTAAACATATAAGGTAAAATAATTTTATGAAACTAAATTTTGTATTATATAGTTTATCATATAAGGAATCAATGCAAAACTTCAATTAATTTATTTTTATGTTAAAATTGAAGTCAAACGACATGTCCAAATAGCAAATAGGACGGTCAAGATGGGACGGAGGGAGTATATTTCAAACTAGGGTTAAAAGTCGTTTGTTTTTTACTCTATCTCATCCATGTGCAGTGCACCAACTAGTAAATGACTAGTACATATTACTTGCACGGTATTGAGTTAAGGCACTTACTTCCAGAACCCAGAATTCTTCTGCGTCCTCATCTTCGTTTGTGTTTTTTTTGTCTTCAAGCTGCATTAGATTTTAGCTAACCATTACCTAGCTAGTTGTTGTTAGGATGTGTGTGGCACAAAGCCCAATTCCCTTCTTACTCTCCGCAGTTTCATGGGTGTTTAGAATTCTGTCGAAACATAACAAGGAAACAAACAAGGAGGGGAGCATTCAAACCCAGAAAAGACAGAAGTTAATGAATCACAGAACCAAAGATGTCACCCCCATCATCCCCCGCATCCCCATGTTCAAATGAAACGGTCGCATCTTTCCAAAGTCAAATGCTTTCGAAATGTTTAACTAAACCTAAAATAATCAAGTACTTGTTGTACTACTCACTTATCAAGATTAGCAGTAGTAAAAAGTAATAAGCTGTTTGCGTACACCAGAGGTGTAATGTAACCAGTTAGCCAAGACCAGAATCAAGAGAACACTAGTAAGTAACAAAGAAATAGTTACACCAGTAGCAGTACAGTGAATAAAGATGGAAGTTCTCCCAACATTATACACATAAGAATTCCAAGTTAATTAATTAACATACTAACAGATACAGCTCTAAAGAGGAGAAACTTAAAAAGAAAAGTTAAGTCTTTATTATCTATATATAAAACACAAATTTAAAAGAGAAATGGGTTTCAGGCCAAGAGCCAGAAATTCTTCTGAAATCTGGTGCTGATGAGGTACCCACCCATCCCTTTGCTCTGCTTTCTTACACCAATTGTTAGGCACTCTGCCTTGTTTATGCACTGCTCCACCAACGCCTCTGAGCTGCTCATCCCAAACAAACTGCAGAGCAATACCAACAAAATAACCAATCACGCCACAGAAAATGGTTGTTAAAGTCTTTTAAGTGAGACATAGACATAATTTAGATTGAAGATGGGTCGGGTTTATGACCCAGATTCTGATAACAGGACAGGACATACCAATTGATTAGAGGAGAAGGCTTCTTCTGACCCAGTACAAGCACCGACACTTCTAGTTTCTTCACTTGGCTTAGCACCGTGGCTAACTTAGGTCCTCGTATCACCAGTGCTTCTACTTCCACCTATATCAATGAGATAAAGAATATTCATACCCGTAAGGTAACCACTTTGGATTAGTAAGCTCTCTGTCCACTTAAGAAAAAGAAAGTTCAAAGAATTACAAAAGGATCTAGCATCTGACTTCTAAACCCATCAATTTCAGATCCAAGAAAACTACTCCAAAATTGCTAGCTAGGTAGCTATTTCCTTTAACACAGTACTAATTCTGTATTCAGATCTGATGCGGTACATTCTTTCATCGTCTCAACATTACAAAACGAAAAACTGATAAAGCATATGAATTTAGGACAAAATGGAATTCAAGTTGAAACGTGATAATCCATTTCTTGTACTGTACCTCAGGCTTGCAGGACTTGCAGAGAGCTCCAAGAGAGCTAGCGAGATTCCCACCTCCACACCCACTACTACAACTGGAGTAAGAATACGAAGATGCAGATGAAGATGACGACGAAGAAGATGAAGAGGATTCAGAAGACCCAGTCGATCCACTTATTTCAGAATCAGAGGGAACGATTTGAAGAAGTGTGAGCACATCTCCTTCATTTGCTACATGTGTAAGTGCCCACATCATGGCATGTTTTGATCTCGACGACTGGTCACAACTACCATTACTCTCTTCCTCACCACCATCCCCTGCTGCTGCTGCTGACCTACTCCATTATTGAACCCACTCTGATTCTCGTATGAATACCCACCACCACCGTACATTTCATTGTACCCTTCCAGCTGACCCCAGTTAGTTCCACTTCCATCTCCTCCACCATAGCTGTTACCATAACCGCCCATCTCAGCTGCTGATCCGAAACTATACCCGTGGCTGTGATTATAGTTGTAGCTGTTGTTGTTGTTGTCACCGGGGCCGTAATTGTTGTAGTTGTAGTTTGAAGTTAATGTTGTCTCCCACCCATTTCTTTGAGGTTGATTTCCAACTTTCCTTCTTCCCACTGAGTTGTCTCAGAAACGAACCACGGCTTGGCATTTTGTTTTACTTTTCAATGCTATGTTAAATGGATCTTCTCCTCTCCTTTGAAAAGATACAAATTTTGATTCTGAACTTGCGTCGTGAGGAAAAAGGGTAGAGGAATATGTTGAGTGAGCGTTCAGAGAGAAACAGAAGATGCAGGTGTTGGGTTTGTGAAAGATAATAGTAGTAATAAGAACAAGAACAGAAACAGAATAGAACTAAAGAAACGGGGGATGATTTGACGGGAGAAGAATGTGGGAGAGTAGAGTAGAAGAGTGAAGATGGGTGGGGACGGAGACAAGTGTTATGGGTTCATCTGAGCGGGAGATGAGATGAGAGAATACTGCTACTATTAATGTAGTAAAAGATTGAGAAACAGGGGAGAGAAGTGGGACTGAGCTGCTTGCTTGATGAGCTAGGGTCCAGGATGAAGGAAGAGAAAAGAGATAAAAACACAATCAAGTGTGGTGGGTTGTGGGATTTTATGAGGCAATTAAAGAGCGGAGTGAGAAATGGTGGGTTCATGTCATGATGGACTGGACTGTAAAGAAAGGAGTCAAGAGCGTCTGCGTATATAGGAGAGGAATGGAGTACTTTAGAAATGGTAATGAGATGTGAGACTAATCTGTAGCAGCAGGAAGTTTAAGAGCAGGTGTTCACGGGATTCATTTGGCTGAGCCGCTGAGGAAGAACCTAAAAGGTGTCCCTGCGATCATCAAAGGCTCCCCGTTGTCACTTGTTTCTGCAATATAAACAGTAGTAGTATAAAATAAGTGTGAGTGCCAACAAAATAACAAAGAAAAAAAATAAAAGATATTGCCAAAATGCAGAATTCCACGAGAAGAACATTTACGTAACAGTAAGAAAGACTGTTTCTCTCTCGAATTAAAAGTAAAAAGGTATGATGGTTTCCCTGCTTTACCCATGTCATGACCTATCCTATCCATCAATCAATCGCGCTCTTTTCTTTTGTATACTCCCTTTCTCTTACTTTGGTTTTATGAAAATTGGAGATATGTCCAAATAAAACAGGACGGTCAATTCAGGAGGAGGGAGGGAGTATTCACTTGAAATCTCTCGCATGTACAATACAGAACCAACCATTATCCACGACCACGAGCATTCATTCACGCATTCAATGGTCTTTACTGATTTATTTATTTTATGGTAAGTTTTACATCTTATTATTTAAGATTCAAGATAAGATAATTTTATAAATTAATTTTTGTAGTAGGTTTTTTATTAGATTAATAATATACTACTATTTTCGTCCCAATTTGACTGTCTTGTTTGTTTTTTGAAACGTTTTTCCACTTCAATAGTATTAAACATATTAGATAAATTAATTTTTGTAATATATAGTTTATCACCTAAGAAATCTACTATAAAACTTAGATTTATAAAATTATATTATCTTATATATTAAATATTGAAGTCAAACGACATATATAAATAGTTAACAGGAGGGTCAAGAAGGGACGAAGGGAGTAATAAACTTAAATTTAATTTTATCTAAATATTGAAATCAAAAGGACATGAATGACACTCATAACCAAACAGAGATAGTATTTGTTTTGTTTAGACAAAAGTATTTTGTAAGAGAAGTCATGGTACTTCGGAAAAAAAGGAAATATAGTATTTGTTTCAGTTTTTATTTGTGTTATTTGTATGTGACTCATATTAGACTTAAGCAAAGATCATTCTATATTTCTATGCTATAAATATGCTAATAACTAGCCGAAAAAAAATATTAATCTAAAAATAGAAGCTAGAGCACCCAACCGGCTTAGTGTTGATTTAAATTGTTAGCATTGGTATTTATTAATAATGTTTTGTATATTTTATAAATAGGGAAATTTTATGAAATGGACTCCATTTTTGCTAATTCATGAAATACCCTAAAAAGTGATAAAATGTCACTAGATTTTTTTAAAACGTCCATGAAATGTGGCTATAATAAATTACTATGGAAAAAAATAAAAATAGTCCTACGTAACAGAAAACTTTTAAAGTTCACAATATGCCTCTAAGTGCTAAAGAATTAACAAAAATTCACAAAAAAAAAGTCAAAATAGTATAAAAATCTTTAAAAATAAAAAAACTAAAATATCATAAAATATTGAAAAAAGTTATTTTTTCTTAGATTTTTTAAATTATTCAATACCATAAAAAAGAATATAGACTTTTAAACACATAATATAAACCAACTTTTCTACCAATTAAGTACCATAATATATACCATACATTTTAAATTTGTCTTTTTTTTCTACCAATTTAAATTTAACATTCAAAAAATTAATTTATTTTTTAACTAATATTCAAAAATATGTTAAATTTTATATTCTATTTCCATATAACTTTATGACATAATATTTGTAGATAACAAAAACTGTTATGCCATAAAGTTATTTGTAAAATAGAATATAAATAAAAAAAATATGTTTTCAAAATATTAGTAAAAAGTACTAAAAAATTCATTTTAAACAAATTCAAGTTTTGAAGCTGAAGATGTTGCTCGTAAACAGTTGAAGAAGAAGCATACAGAACAGTTGAAAAAATGGCACGTGAACGTAGATTCAACTTTCAAAGGTTTAGAACCTTTCACAAGTTCTAATATGGATAAGGGGTGATATTGTCCTTTATATTTAAGTTAGAATGCCGATGTCACTATGAAAGTTACCGGATTCTGTGTTTTCAGGGAGTCACATTGATACTTTATCAAATGAGAAATCCACTTTCAATTAACAACATCACGGGATCAGTCATCGACATGGTGGATTCAGCGAGACCGCAGGAATAACTTTCAATGCTTGTTTCATAACATTGCTGATAATTGTAGCATACGCAGCGGTGATACGATCAAACAAGAAAAACTCGAAGGAGAAAACTACTAATGCTGCTAATAGAAAGAAACTGTCAAAAGAGATGAATGTTACAGAAGAGAGCGGTAGTGGTAGTGGTGACAGTAGAATCATGTTTTTTTAAGAGTCGGGCTTAACGTTTGACTTGAAGGATCTTCTCAGAGCGTCAACAGAAGTACTGGGCAAGGGAACTTATGGAACAACATACAAAACATCTCTTGATGACTCCATGACTGATGTGGTGGTGAAGAGGTTTAAGGAAGTGAGTGTTGGGAAGAGGGTGTTGGAATATACCGGGTTTCACGAACGCAGCAATATATGCCGGTACTTGTTGGCCGTCCGGATCCGGACATGTTGAGTCCTGGCGGATGTTGTGTAGCGTGACGCGGGTGTTGAAACATATGGGCGTCCTCCCGAGCTGTCCGGATCAACTACTCACCCGGACGCGTGCTGGTGATCAAGGGTCGTTGATTTCCGCAATCCAACGGCTGAGATACATAATCGGGGCGTCCGGATCCGGACACGTCAGAGTCTTGCCCGGACGCTTGTTCCAGAGCGTCGCGTCCTCGTCTTCCCTTCTAAACATTGTTGTTTTTCTTTTGTAATTAACAATTTCGATAGTATTTGTTCTTCAGTTGTATGGTTCGCAGGACCAAAACACAAAATTTATACATAATTTCTTCGATAGCTACAAATCTCATTATATCTATCATTACAAATTCTATTATGGTATCAATCAAAGCAGTGAATTCGATTCAATGGCAGATGATGGTATTCCAAAGGTGAATTCATCAAGGTTTGGGAGTGACTGAAACAAGAAAATCTGCACTCTATGTAAAAAACCTGGGCATGCTTTTGAGAATTGTTTTTGGCGTTTAAGATGTTCTCACTGCAAGAGGACTGGTCACCAGGTTGAAGATTGCTATGATCTACATGGCCGTGTTACAGTTCAAAATAGGAGAAAAGAGCACTTAGCAGGGTTAGTCAAGGAGAAGAGCAGTTCAAGTGGAACTGTGAATCCCATTAGTGGATTGACTCAAGAACATTTGAATCAGATTGCTAGTATCGTTTGGGCTGCTGTTTCATCGTCTAAATTGACTGATGAATCACACCGTAAATTCTCATATGAGAACAAAAATTTTCCATTTAGTCGTTTGTGTTTTCTTGGTAAAAATTCACCGACTACACAGAGCCTTTCTGGAAAGTGGATTTTAGACACAGGGGCGACATATCATATGTCAGGAATTAGAGGGTTGTTTGAAAATTTCAGACGCTTGTCTTATTCCAAAGTTGTTTTTTTACCCGATGGTAGGCCGCAACAAGTTACTACAGTTGGGGATGTCAGACTGGGTGATAATGTTTGGCTTAAGGAAGTTTTGTTCATTCCATAATTTATGTTTAATCTTGTTTATGTTCGGCAGATGGTTAAACAATTTTCGTAACCATTGTTTTTTGACTCTCAAAAATGTTTTACTCGGGACCCTACTACAGGGAGAACTGATGAGGTTGGTGCTGAGCAAGATGGTTTATATATTCTTGACGAAGAGCGAGCGAGTCGTTGTTTCTCGTTACAAGCTGGTGGATTAGAATAGTGCTCTAGTTTTGTCTGTAGAGTCGGTGCGAAGACTGCGGAATTACATATCAAGTTAGGGCATGTACCGTATCCAAAGCTCGTTAACATGGGATTAATAAAGCCTGATGATGTCGAGCTCAGCGTTTACCATTTGGTCATTCAGGGATCAAGACAAAGAGATCTTTTGAATTGATTAATATCGATGTTTGGGGGCCTTTTAATGTTCCCAATCATAATGGTTGCAGATATTTCGTTTGTTTTGTTGATCATTTCAGTAGATTTACGCGGGTGCAACTTCTACGAAACAAAGGTGATACTTGGGAAGCAATTAAAAATTTTCTTGCGATGGTTGAGAGACAATTTGAGGAAAAGGTTAAAATTGTTCACACTGATAATGCTAGGGAATTGGGTTGTTCCAATGATAGGAGAACTTTCTTTGCGCATACTGGTATTATTCATCAGACTACTTGTGCTTATACGCCTCAGCAAAATGCGGTGGTTGAGCGAAAACATAAATATTTGTTGGAAACAACACGTGCATTGTTCTTCCAGTCACAGGTACCGATTGTCCTCTAGGGAGAGTGCATTCTTCATGCTACCTTCTTGGTGAATCGGTTGCCTACAAAAGCATTGCAGGGACATTCTCCTTATGAATGTCTTTATAATATTAAGCCTTCATACGATGATATTAAACCATTTGGGTGCTTGTGTTATCGCACTCTTCTGGGAGACAAAGGAGGAAAGTTTTCTCCTCGGGCTGAGGCTTGTGTCTATTTGGGTGAGGATTCACGCAAGAAAGGTCATAAGGTTTTTGGTCTTGACACTCATAAGGTAGAAGTTTATCGGGATGTGAAGTTTTGTCCCACAGTTTTTCCTTTTGCAGAAGACAAAAATCGATCATCCTCATCTTCTCCTCAGAATGTTCCAAACTGGGTTTATGATGAGATATTAGAAACCCCTTCTACATTGATTGTGGATGATACTGCATTGGAGACTGCTGGGCCAGTTGATTTTGTTGAGCAGGAACCACTGCTAGATGCCCCACGATGGACTAGTGAGACTCGTCGTCCTGGGTACCTTGATGACTATGTTTGTGCGACAAGTTTTCAGGAGATCTTGGATGAGCGTGTTTATTCAAGGCGGCATGCAGAAAATTTATTGAAGGGATATGAAAGTCTCACAGATACTAGACCTGCTGCTTCTCGTGCCTTTTCGGTAGCAGTCAACGATGGGTATTTTGACAGAGTTATGAAAGAAGTAGAGCCCGAGTCCTATAAGGAAGCAGTTCTTTCTGCTCACTAGCGAGAGGCTATGCAGAAGGAATTGGATGCTCTTGAAGCGATAACACTTGGGACATTGTAGATCTATCCAACGACTGAGATACATAACGTTGTCCTCCCGGGGAGTCCGGATCCGAACGCGTCAGTGTCTCGCTCGGACGCTTGTTCCAGAGCGTCGCATCCTCCCTCCCTTATAAACGTTGTTGTTTTTTTTTGCATTTAACAAGTTCGATAGTATTTGTTCTTCAGTTGTATGGTTCGTAAAACCAAAACACAAAATTTATGCATAATTTCTTCGATAGCTACAAATCTCATTATATCTATCATTACAAATTCTATTAGAGGGAGTTTTAGCAGCAGATGGAAGTTGTTGGGAGAATTAGGCATGATAATGTGACTGATCTAAGAGCATATTATTATTCCAGGGATGAAATGCTTGTTGTCTATGATTACTACACCCTTGGTAGTACATTCACCTTACTACATGGTAACTAATTTCTTTCCTTTTTTAGTCCTTGATTAAGCCTCAATACGTTAATTTTTTTTGATGAAAATTGAGATACCCATATAATATAGCAGAAAAACGCCAACTAGCACCAAGAGATAAAAGCCCTCTTGTCATGCTAGGTCCATGTCAAGCTTACAAGCCAAAATAATAATGGGGGGAATATGCTCCCCCCATCCAAACTAGATTGCTATCAAGAAGGGGGTTCCCCAAATTACAGATAATCCTAACCAGATAGTTGTCATACAAATTGGAATTACTCCTAACATACTGGTAAAATTAGATAATAATCCCCTCACCAACAAGATATCATCCTAACTAGAATTGTCACTTCTGATATCGCCCAAATTGAGGACATCCTCGAAATGCTTATCAAATGATTCAATGCAAATGCTATGGCTACCCACCGAGATAGCAAGCTCCATGGCAATTCTTTTTGCTTTGATATCAGCATACTGCATTGTACTAGTGCTGGAAATTCTTTGATTGAAAGCTACAATGGGCAAGCCAAGCTCATCCCGGATAAGTCCGGCTATGAGCCGGTCCCCATACCGACTAGAAATCGTACCCGTGCAAATGTTAAGGTAGCCCATGGGCGGGGGCTGCCACATCCTTTGCGAGAAAAGGGGGGAAGAAGCCTTCATCACCGACATGTAAGCTTCCACAAAAGAGTTATTTACCTCAACTTCTTTCCACCACGACAGCTCAGAGTTGTGCTTGACTTTATTCCTCGAAGCGTAGATGACCCAGAGCTTGTTAGCTATCAGAGATAGCTTCTTCACACTCCACACCTCAGTCATCCTGAGGAACCATCCTAACATACCCTCCACATTTTTTGGAACACCATGAACATCAACCAAACCCCTCCATAGATCGCTAATTGCACAACAATGGAAAAAACAATAAGCCAAATTATCCTTGTCCCCACAGAAGAAGCAATGTGAATCACCTCCAATTCGTCTAGCCAGATTGTCTGACACGGGATAATATTACCCAGAAACTTCCAGAGATTAAGCTTAACTCTAGGGCAGCAGAAAGAAGTAGTAATCTTCTTTCCAATCCTCCTGATGACATGGGAAGGATTGGAAGAGCTCCCCCCCCCCCCACCTTTAACCTTCACCAGAAAATTATAAGTCGATTTGACCGAGAACTTTTATCTTTTAAAAGAACCCGATCACTGATTAGTACTAGCCAGTCTTGAGTCGGGGGAGACACAACTCCATCCCCACAAAGTAGTAGGGAGCCGAAGCCTTCTCTGAGCAAGTCCCAAGACCGAGGAAATGGACTTCCACATGATAGATGCCTTTATAGAAGGATGCACTCTATAATGTTGTGAGGATAAAATGTTTCATAACTTGTGCAACTAAGGACCCCGGATTAGAAAGAATCTCCAAAGCTGTTTCACCAAAAGGGCTTTTTAAAATTTTCCACTTCTCTGAATCCAAGGCCACCTTGGTCTACATTCTCACAGACCTTAGACCATTTAGTCTAGTGGAGAGCTTTTTTGTCAACTTTTCCACTCCACCAGAAGGAGGAGAAAGCTGCATTGAGTTTCGAAATGATGCCCTTGGGGAGAGCAAAGAGGGACATGGTATAGTTGGGGATAGACTGGAGAACACTAGACACCATGATGGATCTGGCTGAATGGGCCATAGGTTTGGTCCAGCTAGAAACCCTTCTGTGAACAACTTCGAGAAGATAGGTGAAAAGGTCAAATTTTCTCCTACCTATCTTAAGGGGGAGACCCAGGTATTTTGAGAAATGGGGAACCTCTTGAACATTCAGTAAGCTAGAGAGATTATCTTTAACGGGGAGGGATAATCTCTTGCTAAACACCAGTTCAGATTTGAGATGGTTAATTTTGTGTCCAAAGGCTAGGAGAAATTTGGAGAGGATTTGGTTCAGGCGGGAGATATTTGTGTGATTGGCTTTACCAAAGAGGAGAAGGTCATCAGCAAAGGCTAGATGGGAGATAGAAGGGCAAAGGGGAGAGAGCTTAATCCCATGATAATCTCCAGTAATATCAGACTTATTAAGGAAACTCGACAGAGCTTCCTGAGCCAAAATGAATAAGAAAGGAGTATTAGGATTGTATCTAGTCATATACATATGTACGTTTCTAGCTTGTATCTAGGTTATATCATGTAATGTTTTATTACCGGTCCAAGCCTAACCGGCTTGGTACATGCATACATATATATAGATACTTAAGTCTAGTTATACACATATAAAAACATACATAAACTATACACGTCATGTGTAATTTCTCTCATTGAATGAAATAACCCTTGTAAAGTTACAAGGTTTTTACATGGTACCAGAGCACTGGTTTCATCCTCAACAGAAGGAACAATGGGCGACAATGGCGGCAAGAAACCGGAGAACGCCACCGGTAACCCTAGCCTCACCATCGATTCCAACGATCCCCTTTACGTCTCAAACACAGAGCAAACCGGGCAACCTCTTGCCCCAAAATTCACTGGAGAGGGATTCTTGGGCTGGAAGTGGTCGATGCAAGAAGCCCTAACAGCGAAGAACAAAATCGGTTTCATTGATGGAACAATCACGCAACCGGCAAGCAGCGAGACGATTCGCCTGGCAGCATGGAAGCGCGCAAGGTCGCTCGTTGTTACCTGGTTGATTTCATCCCTTTCGCCAAACATTGGTTGTAGTGTGATGTAGACCAGTGAGCCAAAGCAGATTTGGGACTGGCTTTGTAGAAGATTCGAAAAGAAGAACTTCGCCACCCTTCATCACCTCAAAATCCAAATCGCTGGGTTGAAGCAGGGACAAGACTCCATCACGGATTACTTTATGAAATCGCGTGAAGTATGGGCACAATACGATCTTGTGCGGCCGGTCGACGATTGTACGTGTTGTTCCTCTTGCAAATCAAGCGAGAACCAGAGGAAGTTGCGCGCAGAAGAAGAAACCATCCACTTCTTGATGGGTTTGTCTAAACCCTACGCACATCTTCGCGCACAAATCCTAGCCATGGAGCAGCACCCCACACTGGAAGACATCTTCGCTACCATAATCCAAGAAGAACAGACCCGGGAAAACTCCGAATCGCGTGAAGAATCGGAACAATCTGTATCCCTGTCCCTAAAGGGAAGTCCCAATTACAATGTCGGAAGACAGAAATCCAGTGGCGGTGGGTCGAACTTCAAGGTCCAAGGAAAAAGAACCACAAGCGGCGCCACTACCGGAGTCAAGAGAGATGCGGCAAAATGTTCCAATTGCGGAAAGTTAGGGCACAATCGAGAAAGCTGTTGGTGGCTCATTGGTTTTCCCTCCGACGCTTCAAAGAAGAAACCCGAATCGAAGGTCACCTCTGCTGTCGCCGGAGATGGAGAAGACAACGATGTCGTCCAACAGTCTCCAATGCGCAGTTTCTCCTCCGACCAGTTGCAGCAGCTAGTCGCCTACCTCCAGTAACAGCACAAGGATAACACCAGCGTCCCAAATCAACCCAATTTTGGGGAATTTGCAGGTATTTTTACGACCATCCCTAATTCATTTCCATGTCTGAATTACAATGGTAATCCTATAACTTGCGAATTACAAAGATTGTGGATTTTGGATTCTGGTGCTACTGAGCATGTTTGTGGAAATAGAGAATTGCTTTCTGAATGTGTGAATCTTGAGATACAGAAAAACATCATGCTCCCAGATGGGAATAAGAAAACTGTCGTTTCTGTTGGTAAATTAAAGACTGATGGAAAACTCTGTTTGAGAAATATATTATATGTTCCAACATTTCAATTCAACATAGTATCCATATCTAGGTTGATATCAGATTTGAGTGTGTCAATTACATTCCAGGGAACTGATTGTGTTATGTAGGACTCTAGAGGGAACATCTAAGTACAGATAGGAAGACATGTCAATGGCCTTTATATTGCAAACATGAATGCTTTGTGTGATTTTTTAGTGAATAAAGATCACATGTCTATATGCTTCAGTTCTGATGTAGAACCCTTACGGGTCAATTTTTCTGATGATTTCCTTCTGTGGCATAATAGATTAGGGCACATGTCTTTGAAAAACATGAAAAAGATAATACACGTGAATGTTTCCAAGCATCTTGAAAAATATTTACCATGTACTATCTGTTATAAGGCCAAGGCAAAGTGTTTAAAATTCCCTATATCTGAAATCAAAACAAAAGAACCTTTTGACCTTATACATGTGGATATCTGTGGCCCAATGAGGACCCAATCTTTAGACGGCCACAGATATTTCTTTACCCTTGTTGACGATTACACTAGAGCTACATGGGTCATTCTTCTTAAGCTCAAATTAGAGGCCATGGAACATTTAAAGATCTTTGTAAATTTGATTGAAACAAAAATGAATAAACGAATAAAAATTATTCGTAGTGACAACGCCTGGGAATTAGGCAAGACCCAGGAAGAAACAGAATTTTTTAACAGAAAAGGGATAGTTCATCAAATGAGCTGCCCCCATACGCCCCAACAAAATGGGGTCGTAGAGCGAAAACAAGGACACATTATGAATATTGCTAGAGCTCTTCTATTCCAGTCTGGTTTAGATGACCAACATTGGCATTTTTGTGTCGAACACGCAGCATACTTGGCAAATAGAATGCCAAACAAGTCCATCAACAACCTAACCCCCTACGAAAAGCTCTACAATAAGAAACCCGAATTTAACGAAATCAAAAGCTTTGGATGTTTGTGTTATGTTACCAACGTAAGTCCAAACAGAGGAAAACTGAATCCAAGAGCATTAATTGGAGTATATGTTGGGAACCCCAAAAACACAAAAGGTTACAAAGTTTTAACATTAGAAGAAAAGGAATTAAGGATAACACGTGATGTTACCTTTTTCGAAACCATTTACCCCTTGAAAAACAAAGAATGGGAAGATACTTTCAGCAAAGACCACGAAACCATAGACATTTTCTCTCACCCCTCCAACCAAATCGTGGAAGATGATTCTTGTACGTCTCGTTTTCTGAGATAAGAGAAGAATCATATACCACACCCCAAGATGAAACCAACACAACCGAGAGTCAACAACAAGATCAAACCACATCTCTTAGGAGATCCACTAGAGAACATAGGATCCCTTCAAGATACAATGATTACATCCTCTCTTCTAATGCAAATAGAGAAGACCATTTTTCCATCATCCTTGCACAAAGACTCGAGACCACACCCACACTTACCTTCTCCAACAATTTGAATACATTGACTGATCACATACCCAGCACCACCATCCTATCTTGTTCTCTTCAGCCCAATGCAAATAAGCTCCTATCCAACCTCCATAACCTCAAAGAGCCCACTAATTACAAGGCAGCCATCAAGGACCCTAGATGGGTTGAAGCAATGGCCACCGAATTTGAAGCCCTAAAACAAAACAAAACATGGACAATTGTAGACTTGCCCAAAGGGAAACATCCAATAAGTTGCAAATGGGTTTATAAGATCAAGCTAAGAGCTAATGGAGACATAGAGCGCTTCAAGGCAAGGCTGGTGGTCAGAGGCTTCACACAAAGACAAGGTCTTGATTACGAGGAGACTTTCTCTCCCGTAGTCAAGATGACCACAATAAGAGCCTTGGTAATAGTGGCAATTAAAAATGGATGGATTCTCGACCAATTGGACATCAACAATGCATTCTTGCATGGTGATCTCCACGAAGACGTCTACATGACCATACCAGAGGGAATAAAGGTCAATGGCGGGAACAAAGTGTGCAAGCTTCATAAATCCCTTTACGGTCTAAAGCAAGCTTCCCGACAATGGTACGAGAAGCTTACTAAATTCCTAAACGATTTAGGATACAATCACTCCCAAAACGACCACTCTCTATTTGTCAAAAAGAGGAAAAGTAACATTACCTTGTTAGGGATCTACGTGGATGACATATTAGTAGTTGGGAATGACACCAAAGAAGTCAAAACTTTAAAATAGAAACTCGACAAGGAATTCAAGATAAAGGACTTAGGGAGATTAAATTATTTCCTTGGAATAGAATTCCTAGAAAGTAATGATGGAATGATCATGTCCCAACAAAAATACGTCAACCAAATTCTCCACGACTTTGATGCCCACAACATAAAACCTTCGGTTTCCCCCCTTCCCATCAATCAAAAACTTTATGAGGACACAGGCTCCAAACTCGAAAATCCAACAACATATAGGTGTCTCGTTGGGAAATTAAATTTCCTTACCAACACGAGACCCGACATATGTTATGCGGTCCAATTTTTGAGTCAATTCCTTCAAAGTCCCACTTCAGCCCACCTAAAGGCAGCCTACCATACCTTGTCCTATATCAAAGGTACTTTAGGATTTGGCCTCCGTTTCAATAAAGACCCAACTTCCACCCTAGAAGCATACTGCGATTCAGATTGGGCCTCTTGTCCAATCACAAGGAAATCCGTTTCCGGTTATTATATTCTCTTAGGTGGTTCCCCCCCCCCCATCCCCCCCTAAGCTGGAAGTCCAAGAAACAAACCACCGTAGCTCTATCTTCCGCTGAGGCAGAATACAAATCTATGAGACAAGTTACGGGGAATTAAGTTGGCTAAGTAGACTATTAAGTGAAATCGGAATCAAATATATAATCCCATACCATTGAAATGTGATAACTTAGCCGCCATACACATAGCTAGGAACCCCGTCTCACACGAACGGACTAAGCACATTGAAATAGACTGCCATTTCGTCCGTGAAAAGTTGCAGGCAGGCCTCATCCAAGTGAAATATGTTCCTAGCACACATCAGTTGGCAGACATGCTGACAAAACCACTTACAGGTAAGAGTTATTACAATTCTTTTGATGATATGGGCTTACAAAATCACGAGAAAGGGTAGTGTTTTCTGTTTTTTCCTTGCAGGTACAAACATTCTTCCACCAACAAACCAAGGCGGAGACAGGTAGTTCTCCTCATTTCCCTTGTTTTGCAGGTTCGACATGACTCTTATTTCCTCTCAGCAACAAAGAGCTCACCTTCTGCTGTTCACCACACAAGGATGCACTCTTTGAGGGGGGTATTAGGATTGTATCTAGTCATATACATATGTACGTTTCTAGCTTGTATCTAGGTTATATCATGTAATGTTTTATTACCGGTCCAAGCCTAACCGGCTTGGTACATGCATACATATATATAGATACTTAAGTCTAGTTATACACATATAAAAACATACAGAAACTATACACGTCATGTGTAATTTCTCTCATTGAATGAAATAACCCTTGTAAAGTTACAAGGTTTTTACAAGGAGAGAGAGGATCTCCTTGTCTAATACCTCTAGACTGACTGAAAGAATTACCTGGCTTACCATTGATGAGGATGGAACATCTGATAGAGCGAACACAATTCATGACTGGAGTGATCCAATTCAAAGGGAATCCCATGGATAGGAGAACATCTTGGAGAAAACTCCATTCCAATCTATCATAAGCCTTGCTGAAGTCCAACTTGAGAGCAAAGAAACCATTTTTGACAGCTTGATTCTTCTCTAAGAAGTGTTGGAGCTCGCCTGCTAAAATGATATTATCGGTAATAAGTCTTCCTTTCACAAATCCTGATTGATTGTGGGAGATGAGATAGGAGAATGTGCTGAACCCTATTAGCCAAGGTCTTGGAAGCAATCTTATATGCGAAATTACAAAGAGCGATCGGTCTGAATTTATCAATATCAGTCGCCCCCACCATCTTTGGGATAAGAGTGATGAAGTAGTCATTCAAGGACTCAGGGAGAACCTTATACGTTCTATTTTGTCAAGGAACAGAGGCTAGAATAGGGCAAAATTAAACTAGGAAGCTAGATTAAGGATTGCAATAGGAGCAACAAGGGGATTAGCCCATATTTACACATAAATAAACAACGAAAATAAAGGTGGAGTCCATCGTAACTTCAAGTCCTCCAATATCTTCCTCAGTACCGAGGAGTACGGTTGTGAATCTGAACTGGGCATAGCCACCACAGTGCCCCCACCAGCACGTTCCCGATCAGACTAGAACCTAGCACCAGAGCTGACGTCTGACGATCCACAAAAGGCTTCTCAGTCATCGGACATGTACAGTTTTGGAGTATTCCTACTTGAGCTGCTAACAAGAAAATCACCACTTGGGGAGGGATGGATCTGTGGTGAGAGAAGAGTGGACAAATGAGGTGTTTGATGTGGAGCTTCTGAGATGTGCGCACGTGAATCTTATAGCAGTAAATAATTTAGTTTGATAACTACTATTCGTTTAAGAAAAGTGAATCTTATGTTTACGAAAAGTGTTTCTCATGTTTAATAAAAGTGAATCTTTATGAAAATGTTTCTTATGTTTAAGAAAAGTGTTTCATATGTTTAAGAAAAGTGAATCTTATGTTTAAGAAAAGTGAATTTTACCATAAACTTATGCGAGAACAATATGAATATTTCATTTATTGATAAGTGAATTTTCGTTTAAGAAAATTGAAACTTATGTCTAAAAAGTGAACCTTTCACATTAAACAATATGAACCATATGTTTTTAAAAGTCAATCTTTAGTTTAAGAAAAATGAAAATCTTATGCTAGAACAATATGAACCTTTCATTTATTGATAAGTGAATCTTTCATTTAAGAAAAGTGAATCTTCAGTTTAAGAAAAATGAACCTTTCACATTAAACAATGTGAATCATTTATGTTTATAAAAGTGAATCTTTAGTTTAAGAAAATTGAATCTTAAAGAAGACTCATTTTGTTAATGAATTAATCATATTATTAAAGAAGATTCATTTCATTAATGAATAAGATTCACTTTTAAAATACGTAAATATACTCATTCCAAAAACATAAAATTTTAAGTTTACCAAAATATATTCATGATGCATCTTGTTTTGAAGAACACGAATTACGATGAATAGTGGTATAACTTTTATTTTCTGCACTTATATTTTATAAGCTTTAACACTTTGAAATTTAATATACTTATGTATGTGTACTCACTCAATCAGAGTGTGACACAAGACACACAAGCCATCTAGCTTTGTGGCTTCAACACTAGCTTCTCCGTTCTGTCAAAGTATGAGACGCTAGACAGGATTGTCCATACACCTGAATTATGAATAAAAATAAATTTTTTAAGAATGAATACCCTTATTGGTACCACTAGTTAGGGGTGTCAAAATCGGGTTTTGGGTCGGGTTGAGCTCAACCCGATTCCGACCCGAAAATGGTTTAGGTCAATCTGAACCTAAACCGAATTCGGAGCGGGTTATATTTCTTCAACCTGAATAGGGGTGTCAAAATCGGGTTTCGGGTCGGGTTGAGCTCAACCCGAACCCGACCCGAAAATAGTTTTGGTCAACCCGAACCTGACCGGAACCCGGAGCAGGTTGTACTTCTTTAACCCGAACCCGGAGCGGATTGACCCAAATTCGACCCGTTTTTTCAAAATTTTATTTTATTTTTTAAATTTTGGATTATTTAATAAAAAAATATAATACTATAATATTAATTAATTATTATGTACAATATATAATCATATGTTATCGATTAAATGTTTTTTTAGTCATAAATTAATCATTAAATACTAATTAAATCATTAAATATAAGATATTTTCTATTTTTAATTAATTTTTTTTCGGGTTACGGGTTAGCGGGTTCAACCCGAACCCGAAGCGGGTTTCAATGACCCAACCCGAACCCGAACCCGACCCGAAAATCATTTCGGGTCAAAAATCTCAACCCGAACCCGGCTTTTTATGGGTTGGTTTCGGGTCGGGTTTTGGGTTCAGGTCAAGATTGACATCCCTAAACCCGAACCTGCAGCTGGTCGACGCGAACCCGACCTGTTTTTTAAAAAAATATTTTATTTTTAAAATTTTGGATTATTTAATAAATAATATAATACTTTAATATTAATTAATTATTATGTATTATAATTAATCATAATTTGTCGATTAAATATTTATTTTAGTCATAAATTAATCATTAAACACTAATTTAATCATTAAATATAATATTTTTTTTTTTTAACTAATTATTTTTTCGGGTTACGGGTTGGCGGGTTCAACCCGAACCCGAAACGGGTTTCAACGACCCAACCCGAACCCGACCCGAAAATCATTTTGGGTAAAAAATCTCAACCCGAACCCGGATTTTTACGGGTCGGGTTTAGGGTTTGGGTCAAGATTGACATCCCTACCACTAGTACTCTTGTAAAATTTCACTAATACCACTGAGTTTTTGCTTAATTCATGATTACCACTGTGTAACACCCCCGAATAACGATCAACAACTAACGACGCACCTAAGTTAGCAGGAAGTCTACGCAGCGGTTTCGAACTCTATTCGGGTGCTACAGACGCCAACCACCCACGTGGTGACGGTCCACCATACCCAACTTCCAAGTTACGGTCTGAATGACTGGAAGTCCAACTCTAACGAAGTCCAAATACAACATAAAGTATACAAACCGAGTACCGAGCATCTACAATATAAGTTCTTAATCCAAAAACATAAAGCGAAGGTACAACCCGTACGTTAAGAACATACTACTAAAAGTCTTGCCATGTGGACTACCCCCATGATAGTCCTTCACCTACTCTCCGGCATCGTCCAGGCCCATACCTGTAAAAATAAAGGACTCAGCAAAACTATGCCGAGTATGAACGTGTGAAGCCCGCATGTTACCGGGCCACACGACTACTTGGTCGAATATTATTAAGTCATTTTACATGCTATATTAAAGCAGTAAAGCACATCACATTACATCATAATATCAAACACACTTCAAGGTAGCATAGCAACATCAACAAACATCCAAGCATAACAAGCTGGCATCATAGCCCATCAAAACGCAACCAAGCACAACAAGCTGCTAATATAGCAACAACAATCATGTAAGTCATAAGACGTGTGCATAGGTATGTTTACCAATGATCCTCACTATGGGATCGTTCGAGCGTTGTGTGTTTTCATTTCTTTTCTCTTGTTCCCATGATGTGTATTTTCTTTTTCTTTTCCTTGCACCAGGTCTGGGGATATAGTTTAGATCCCGTGACCATATCATACTGGTGCCAATATTTTCTTGTTTCTTAAAGAATCACATTTGTGAATTTTCTTATTTGCTTGGTCTCATTACAAGTTTTCCTCTATTCTCTGGCACCAAGTCAGGGGATATAGATTAGATCCCGCGCTTTTATTATGTAGGTGCTATTCGTTCCTTGTTTCTTTAAGGATTATTTGTGAATTCTTTTATCACCCAGTTGGAGGACGTCTCCTCCCTAGCTAGTCCCCCATTCCCGACACCCAGGGTCAAGGAAGCGGTAGTCACCTCTAGACTCCAGGATAAGCTTCACCAATTTGTCACTCCCCCATTCCCGACACCCAGGGTCAAGGAAGCGGTAGTCACCTCTGGACTCCGGGATATGCTTCACCAACTTGTCACTCCCCCATTCCCGACACCCAGGGTCAAGGAAGCGGAAGTCACCTCTGGACTCCGGGATGTGCTTCACCAACTTGTCACTCCCCCATTCCCGACACCCGGGTCAAGGAAGCGGAAGTCACCTCTGGACTCCGGGATGTGCTTCACCAACTTGTCACTCCCCATTCCCGACACCCAGGGTCAAGGAAGCGGAAGTCACCTCTGGACTCCGGGATGTGCTTCACCAAAATATATTCCATCATAGACGGTCGAAGGATCTGATGCAGATACCAACTCCCGATCATCCATACCGCGCGGCCCGAGCTGTTGTCTTCCCGGGTTATTCTCATGTTTCACAGTTGATACTTTTCGTTTCATTATCATTATAATCTCGACACCATAGTGGGTGTCATTAGCGGTCCTAAAGTTAGAGAGGAGTTGTCTCTTTGTATAGTTCTTTGTTTTGTCTACGTGGTTCGTCATGTCTCACCAAAGGAGACTTGCTCTTCATTATCATTAAAGCATAGACACCATAGTGGGTGTCATGGTAGTCCTCAATGGTTTAGAGAGGAGTTCCCCTTATAGCGTTTTCTTTGTTTTCGTAATTCGTAGTAGTTCTCGTATAGTTTTCCCTTTATGTAGTTTCTTTGTTTACATAGTTCGTTGAGTCTCATCTCAAAGTTCCATAACGCGAAAGGGACTAAACTACTGTGTGCGCGCAATGATATATTCAACAATGATATATAAATCATACAACATGATAAACAAGCAATCCAATTTCATGCTTTGATCTTATGTCATTTTCACACAAAGCACACAGCACACAAAGCAAACAAGCCGGTAACACGGCAAACATACGAACCACACATGTCCATACCTTTTTCGAAAGAACGAGTTGTCTTACACTCGAAATCCCGGTCGGAGCTCGCTACGGTCCTAGAGGTAATTAAAACAGTGTGTCAGGTCATTATTTTATGTGACGACACTTATAACGTATGTTATTCCCTAAGTGTGTTGTTACATGCTTAGTTTACAGTAGCCCTTAGGACTTCCCAAGTATAAATCCTAGGCTTATCTTACTCCTAGGGCATTCACATTGTTAACTCACACCTTAACTAAGTCATTCCACCTAGTCAATGCTTTAGAGTATTATCAGCACTAACATGTAACAAGTTTATTTAAGTTGGACTTGTATGTGTCTAAGAGGTATTCTTTCCTTAGCTAAGTAGCCAGGTTTTAAGCTTGTTATTTACACAATAACACTCCTCAATTGTTTCTAGAACTCCTTTATACTTAGGCTTAAGTGTTTCAAGACTGAACAAGGTTCTCATATATAACCTTATCTTACCACCCATTTAATGTATCTAAGGGTGCCTAAACTTCCCAAGTTGTTTTGTACATTTAGCCAGAGGTATTAGGAAGGTTTTAGAACCGAAAACCAGTTATTAACAACACTGTACTGCCACTGTAAATGTATTATACAGAAAACAAGAAAACTGAAAACATAATCTACATATCACTTCTTGACTCTTGTTTCTGTTTCAGTTCAGCTACTGTTTCATTCATTCTCACAAGGTCTACAAACTTACTTAGGTATATTAGAGGTAATTTATATTCATGGACAACCCAATACAACACTCTTCAATTCATTCTGTACCGATTTATACAGAAACAGATTTTTTTCAGGAATCCGAAACAACCCTCTGTGCATCCCTTCCTTCCTACTTCTGTTTTAATGCATTAACTGTTTTCCAAATTTGTTCCAAGTGTTTATAAGTCCCATTAGGTGTATTAGCTAGCTCTGAAGTTCATTAGCAAACCATTACAACCCACCTATACCTACTGTGACAGCTATACAGAGAACATATTACTAAAACTGAAACACCAATCCTGATATCCTCATTTCTATTTCCTTTTCTTTGCTCACGAATCCTAACTTCCAACCTTCCCCAAATGTTTATGACTTCCTTCGGTGTATTACCAAGCTTATAGATTTGACACAGTCCCAAATCCATCTGTTTAACAACCCTGAGAACTCAACTGCATCGACTGAATAGAATCTGCCACAGAAACTGCTACCTCATTTTCCTACCTCTTTTCTTTGCTTTCTGTTTTGTTTTCCCAGATTCTCCCACCTCATTGACTAATAGGATTAAGTGTGTCATGAAACTTTAGGATTCAAACACAGACTCAAAATAGACTAGGCAGTCCCCGAAAGTTTCTCCCACAAAACCAGAAATCTGAAAATCTGAAATCTCCCAAAACCTGATAACCCTCTTCCCTTCTTGTCTGTCAAACCATGAATCTGTTTTTTTTTTGTAATTCATCCCCAAAGTGCTCACTTACTCGATCAAATGTTCCAGCTAAGTCTTAGTCCAAAAACCACCTAGACAATTCTATTTACCACGAGGTATTTAATATACTGAAATAGATTCATACAGAACTCAAAGAATTCAGGCACTGGAAAGTGAGTTTCTACATTGTTGTTGTCTTTCTGCTTCATTCATGATTTGACTTCAAATTTTCTCACAAAGGTTTACACATTTACTTCGGTGAATTATCGGGGCTTTAAGCTCATGAACCTCTCAACATGATCTCTTATACTCTCTCTGATATGATTAATACCCTGGAACAGAAAGAGGATTGCAACTGGAAAACGGATATGCTTATGAAACTAGTGCATGCTCCTCTTCTGTATTTTCTTCGGTTCTTATTCGTTCTGTTTTCCCAAAGGTGTGCATGACTTAGTTAAGTGTGTTAATAATGCATCAGGTTATCAGCAACCCCTGAACAACCCAACACGTTACTGTGTTTCCCTGGAACATGATTTTTAAAAACCTCAAGAATTCTGAAACTAAAACAACCTGACATGAAACAAAACTGATGCTCATTCTTTTCTGTCACTTACTAATCTGTTCTTCCGTTTTCTTTTTCCCAAGTTCCTCAGTTGATTATCTAGTTGTGTTGATATGATTTTATCCTCAAAATAACCCACAACAACATTGGCTATACCCCTGAGGAGTTGATATGTAGAAAACCCAAAATTTCAGAGACTGAACCACGCATTAAATTTTCCTGTTACTAAAGCAGTTCACGAACTGTTTTTTTTTGTTTTCTGTTTGTGTTATAACCTGACTCAATTTCTCCTACCTTGATTTCCCCCATAGTTAGGTGCCTTATCAAGATGCTAAACCAGAAGCAGTAATGTCTACACCTCTACAACTTCTTTACAGAAAATCTACAACTGAAACTGACTTTTGAAATCGGTACAGGGCGGTTTACTACCTTGGGTTTTGCTTTTGTTTTAAGGGCTGGTTCTTCCTGGCCAACTCTCGGTACAATGCAGCTCTTTCAGGGCTTCATACTTCTGGCCTCAACTGGAATAATCACCCAGTTGTTAGTCTTTGACAAACCAGACAAAAGATAGGGGTTGAAGAATAGAGAAAGCTGTTTGAAGTTGCTACCTTCTGTTGTATTTCAGAGGTACTGAGCAGCTTTTACCCATGAGATTTTCCAACAGAGCCAAGAGGACTACATGAGAGATTCATGCATGAGGAAGGTTAAATCACGAGGGAGTTAACACCCAACTTCCAGGCATCAAAAAGAAACAGAATTGGAAGAAGAAAGAGGAGAACATTGCAAACCGCATTGTTTACCTTGTGCACAGAAGAGACACAGAGGGGGACGATGGAGCTTCTGTATGTGTGGAACTGGTGCATGCAGAAGAAGGAAGAGGATGATCTGGTTTCCTCTGAACCGACTGGCACAAGGCCGAGGGGTTAAAACGCAGAGAACCAAATGACCGTGGGTGGGATACGTTTCCAATGAAAGTTTCTCGTGGGAGTTTGGAAAAAAAAAAAGGACTGTCTCTGATGTGTTTTTACTGAAATCAGGAATGGGACAGAACTTGTTTTTGGCTCCAGTTTTCTTTTATTGTCTGTTTACACTGATTTTGAAGACTAACGTGGAGCACACAGCCATTACCTCTGTCTGATTGTCTAATACTGGAATCGACATTGAACATGGCTTTGTTTATTGATTGCAGGGATTGAAGGAGTATATGCGTGGTTCTGGCGCATAAAATTTTGAGACCAGAACAGACCTTGTCTGTCTACTGCAACCATGACTTTACTGAGAATGGGAGTGGAGAGTGGGAAATGATTACTAGATATGGGATGTGGGTTCCAGGCTACACCGACTGGCGTGGGAAATTTCCCGCAGAGCATAAGATTGTCCTCAGTTTTTTTTTGATTCCCACGCATTGCAGAGGGACTGAGGAGGCGGGAGATTTAGGAGGGACAAGACAACAGATGCGCAAGTTACAAGAGGTATGGGTTCTTGAATTAAACAACGTCTATTGCTTCTGGGTTTGATTCCTCTGGTCTCTCTACATATTTTTCTTCGATCTGGTTCTGAACGAGGAAGAAGAAGGAAGGAACCGGCTGTTACCGTTGGTTCTCTTTTTTTTGTAGTTGCTTAGATACTAGTTTCAATTCGCGTGAATCAGATACGAAAATGAGCTTAGCTCAACGGTTACAGCGTCTATAAGGTATGCAAGAGGTCTCGGGTTCGAGCCTCATCGGGAGTGTCTTTGCTCCCTTTTTTTTTCTTTCTTTTAATTTGAATAAGTTATGTATGTGTACTTAATATATGTGACTATATTATTTCATGTTATTATTATTATTATTATTATTATTTTGTTACGAGGTACGTAACGACATCGTTACTTTCACGACGTCTTAATTTCGTAACGTAACGTTACACATACGTTCTTTCGTGCTCGTACATATATAATGTACTAGATTTAATTGTTCGTACTTTATTTTAGGTCCATATATAAAAACGTTATGATTTTATACGTTTAATATTTAGGGGTATTTCAGCTTACCCCCCTTAAAAGAGACTTCGTCCCGAAGTCTTACTTCCTTAACTTATTTTCTACTCCTAGTAATCTTAGGGATCCAGTCCCGCTCTCATTCACGATACACAACGGATTAAGTCCATAGTTACAATGCTCGGTGCTTCTGAGCACCGTGCCACATCAGTGGCTTCACACAAGTTCTCATAGTAGACCAAGATGCTAGCAATGTATATAACATGCTACAATGCAAACCAAGGCACACAATCATCATTCGTACAGAGCATATAATATGCTAAAGTGCAACCCACGGCACACAACATTCATTCTACATAGCGTATATAACATTTTCACACACACAAACCCACCAACCACCACGAGTGGTTGTAGGAATACGTCATACTAAATCAATACACAACCAAAACAAAACGCGCTTACCCCCCTTAAAAGAGGGGTACGCCCCCGTACCCTACACTAAGCCGAAACATCGACGAAAAGATAGGGGTGCCTAGTTTTCCTTACCGGATTGATTATATGCCATTGTGTAAACGCCAGATCGGGTTTTCCCGAGTGTGAGGAGGCTTTCTACCTCTTCAGCGTTTTCCTACGGATTGAAATGGACCCTAGCTAACGAGCCTCACAAACTAACCGTAACCCGTTTCTCAAATTTAGGTTTTCCTATACTCGGTACTTCTCTGTTCCAGTCATCAGAGCGCAACTACGCTCTGATACCACTTTCTATAACACCCCCGAATAACGATCAACAACTAAACGACGCACCTAAGTTAGCAGGAGAAGTCTACGCAGCGGTTTCGAACTCTATTCGGGTGCTACAGACGCCAACCACCCACGTGGTTGACGGTCCACCATACCAACTTCCAAGTTACGGTCTGAATGACTGGAAGTCCAACTCTAACGAAGTCCAAATACAACAAAGTATACAAACCGAGTACCGAGCATCTACAATATAAGTTCTTAATCCAAAAACATAAAGCGAAGGTACAACCCGTACGTTAAGAACATACTACTAAAAGTCTTGCCATGTGGACTACCCCCATGATAGTCCTTCACCTACTCTCCGGCATCGTCCAGGCCCATACCTGTAAAAATAAAGGACTCAGCAAAACTATGCGAGTATGAACGTGTGAAGCCCGCATGTTACCGGGCCACACGACTACTTGGTCGAATATTATTAAGTCATTTTACATGCTATATTAAAGCAGTAAAGCACATCACATTACATCATAATATCAAACACACTTCAAGGTAGCATAGCAACATCAACAAACATCCAAGCATAACAAGCTGGCATCATAGCCCATCAAAACGCAACCAAGCACAACAAGCTGCTAATATAGCAACAACAATCATGTAAGTCATAAGACGTGTGCATAGGTATGTTTACCAATGATCCTCACTATGGGATCGTTCGAGCGTTGTGTGTTTCATTTCTTTTCTCTTGTTCCCATGATGTGTATTTTCTTTTCTTTTCCTTGCACCAGGTCTGGGGATATAGTTTAGATCCCGTGACCATATCATACTGGTGCCAATATTTTCTTGTTTCTTAAAGAATCACATTTGTGAATTTTCTTATTTGCTTGGTCTCATTACAAGTTTTCCTCTATTCTCTGGCACCAAGTCAGGGGATATAGATTAGATCCCGCGCTTTTATTATGTAGGTGCTATTCGTTCCTTGTTTCTTTAAGGATTATTTGTGAATTCTTTTATCACCGCACGTTGGAGGACGTCTCCTCCCTAGCTAGTCCCCCATTCCCGACACCCAGGGTCAAGGAAGCGGTAGTCACCTCTAGACTCCAGGATAAGCTTCACCAATTTGTCACTCCCCCATTCCCGACACCCAGGGTCAAGGAAGCGGTAGTCATCTCTGGACTCCGGGATATGCTTCACCAACTTGTCACTCCCCCATTCCCGACACCCAGGGTCAAGGAAGCGGAAGTCACCTCTGGACTCCGGGATGTGCTTCACCAACTTGTCACTCCCCCATTCCCGACACCCAGGGTCAAGGAAGCGGAAGTCACCTCTGGACTCCGGGATGTGCTTCACCAACTTGTCACTCCCCCATTCCCGACACCCAGGGTCAAGGAAGCGGAAGTCACCTCTGGACTCCGGGATGTGCTTCACCAAAATATATTCCATCATAGACGGTCGAAGGATCTGATGCAGATACCAACTCCCGATCATCCATACCGCGCGGCCCGAGCTGTTGTCTTCCCGGGTTATTCTCATGTTTCACAGTTGATACTTTTCGTTTCATTATCATTATAATCTCGACACCATAGTGGGTGTCATTAGCGGTCCTCTAAAGTTAGAGAGGAGTTGTCTCTTTGTATAGTTCTTTGGTTTTGTTTACGTGGTTCGTCATGTCTCACCAAAGGAGACTTGCTCTTCATTATCATTAATGCATAGACACCATAGTGGGTGTCATGGTAGTCCTCAATGGTTTAGAGAGGAGTTCCCCTTATAGCGTTTTCTTTGTTTTCGTAATTCGTAGTAGTTCTCGTATAGTTTTCCCTTTGTATAGTTTCTTTGTTTACATAGTTCGTTGAGTCTCATCTCAAAGTTCCATAACGCGAAAGGGACTAAACTACTGTGTGCGCGCAATGATATATTCAACAATGATATAAATCATACACATGATAAACAAGCAATCCAATTTCATGCTTTGATCTTATGTCATTTTCACACAAAGCACACAGCACACAAAGCAAACAAGCCGGGTAACACGGCAACATACGAACCACACATGTCCATACCTTTTTCGAAAGCACGAGTTGTCTTACACTCGAAATCCCGGTCGGGGCTCGCTACGGTCCTAGAGGTAATTAAAACAGTGTGTCAGTTCATTATTTTATGTGACGACACTTTATATCGTATGTTATTTCTAAGTGTGTTGTTACATGCTTAGTTTACAGTAGCCCTTAGGACTTCCCAAGTATAAATCCTAGGCTTATCTTACTCCTAGGGCATTCACATTGTCAACTCACACCTTAACTAAGTCATTCCCCCTAGTCAATGCTTTAGAGTATTATAAGCACTAACATGTAACAAGTTTATTTAAGTTGGACTTGTATGTGTCTAAGAGGTATTCTTTCCTTAGCTAAGTAGCCAGGTTTTAAGCTTGTTATTTACACAATAACACTCCTCAATTGTTTCTAGAACTCCTTTATACTTAGGCTTAAGTGTTTCAAGACTGAACAAGGTTCTCATATATAACCTTATCTTACCACCCATTTAATGTATCTAAGGGTGCCTAAACTTCCCAAGTTGTTTTGTACATTTAGCCAGAGGTATTAGGAAGGTTTTAGAACCGAAAACCAGTTATTAACAACACTGTACTGCCACTGTAAATGTATTATACAGAAACAAGGAGAAACTGAAAACATAATCTACATATCACTTCTTGACTCTTGTTTCTGTTTCAGTTCAGCTACTGTTTCATTCATTCTCACAAGGTCTACAAACTTACTTAGGTATATTAGAGGTAATTTATATTCATGGACAACCCAATACAACACTCTTCAATTCATTCTGTACCAATTATACAGAAACAAATTTTTCAGGAATCCGAAACAACCCTCTGTGCATCCCTTCCTTCCTACTTCTGTTTTAATGCATTAACTGTTTTCCAAATTTGTTCCAAGTGTTTATAAGTCCCATTAGGTGTATTAGCTAGCTCTGAAGTTCATTAGCAAACCATTACAACCACCTATACCTACTGTGACAGCTATACAGAGAACAATATTACTAAAACTGAAACACCAATCCTGATATCCTCATTTCTATTTCCTTTTCTTTGCTCACGAATCCTAACTTCCAACCTTCCCCAAATGTTTATGACTTTCTTCGGGTATTACCAAGCTTATAGATTTGACACAGTCCCAAATCCATCTGTTTAACAACCCTGAGAACTCAACTGCATCGACTGAATAGAATCTGCCACAGAAACTGCTACCTCATTTTCCTACCTCTTTTCTTTGCTTTCTTTTGTTTTCCCCAGATTCTCCCACCTCATTGACTAATAGGATTAAGTGTGTCATGAAACTTTAGGATTCAAACACAGACTCAAAATAGACTAGGCAGTCCCCGAAAGTTTCTCCCACAAAACCAGAAATCTGAAAATCTGAAATCTCCCAAAACCTAATAACCCTCTTCCCTTCTTGTCTGTCAAACCATGAATCTGTTTTTTTTTTGTAATTCATCCCCAAAGTGCTCACTTACTCGATCAAATGTTCCAGCTAAGTCTTAGTCCAAAAACCACCTAGACAATTCTATTTACCACCGAGGTATTTAATATACTGAAATAGATTCATACAGAACTCAAAGAATTCAGGCACTGGAAAGTGAGTTTCTACATTGTTGTTGTCTTTCTGCTTCATTCATGATTTGACTTCAAATTTTCTCACAAGGTTTACACATTTACTTCGGTGAATTATCGGGGCTTTAAGCTCATGAACCTCTCAACATGATCTCTATACTCTCTCTGATATGATTAATACCCTGGAACAGAAAGAGGATTGCAACTGGAAAACGGATATGCTTATGAACTAGTGCATGCTCCTCTTCTGTTATTTTCTTTCGGTTCTTATTCTGTTCCTGTTTTCCCAAAGGTGTGCATGACTTAGTTAAGTGTGTTAATAATGCATCAGGTTTATCAGCAACCCCTGAACAACCCAACACGTTACTGCTGTTTCCCCTGGAACATGATTTTTATAAAACCTCAAGAATTCTGAAACTAAAACAACCTGACATGAAACAAAACTGATGCTCATTTCTTTTCTGTCACTTACTAATCTGTTTCTTCCGTTTTCTTTTTCCCAAGTTCCTCAGTTGCTTATCTAGTTGTGTTGATATGATTTTATCCTCAAAATAACCCACAACAACATTGGCTATACCCCTGAGGAGTTGATATGTAGAAAACCCAAAATTTCAGAGACTGAACCACGCATTAAATTTTCTGCTGTTACTAAAGCAGTTCACGAACTGTTTTTTTTTTGTTTTCTGTTTGTGTTATAACCTGACTCAATTTCTCCTACCTTGATTTCCCCCATAGTTAGGTGCCTTATCAAGATGCTAAACCAGAAGCAGTAATGTCTACACCTCTACAACTTCTTTACAGAAAATCTACAACTGAAACTGACTTTTGAAATCGGTACAGGGCGGTTTACTACCTTG
Source organism: Limonium bicolor (assembly GCA_023374045.1). Classification (NCBI taxonomy): domain Eukaryota; kingdom Viridiplantae; phylum Streptophyta; class Magnoliopsida; order Caryophyllales; family Plumbaginaceae; genus Limonium; species Limonium bicolor. The sequence continues at coordinate 231,822,605 of CM041781.1, read as the reverse complement.
GGTTTGCTTTTGTTTTAAGGCTGGTTCTTCCTGGCCAACTCTCGGTACAATGCAGCTCTTTCAGGGCTTCATACTTCTGGCCTCAACTGGAATAATCACCAGTTGTTAGTCTTTGACAAACCAGACACAACAAGATAGTGGGTTGAAGAATAGAGAAAGCTGTTTGAAGTTGCTACCTTCTGTTTGTATTTCAGAGAGGTACTGAGCAGCTTTTACCCATGAGATTTTCCAACAGAGCCAAGAGGACTACATGAGAGATTCATGCATGAGGAAGGTTAAATCACGAGGGAGTTAACACCCAACTTCCAGGCATCAAAAAGAAACAGAATTGGAAGAAGAAAGGAGGAGAACATTGCAAACGCATTGTTTACCTTGTGCACAGAAGAGACACAGAGGGGGACGATGGAGCTTCTGTATGTGTGGAACTGGTGCATGCAGAAGAAGGAAGAGGATGATCTGGTTTCCTCTGAACCGACTGGCACAAGGCCGAGGGGTTAAAACGCAGAGAACCAAATGACCGTGGGTGGGATACGTTTCCAATGAAAGTTTCTCGTGGGAGTTTGGAAAAAAAAAAGGACTGTCTCTGATGTTTTTACTGAAATCAGGAATGGGACAGAACTTGTTTTGGCTCCAGTTTTCTTTTATTGTCTGTTTACACTGATTTTGAAGACTAACGTGGAGCACACAGCCATTACTCTCTGTCTGATTGTCTAATACTGGAATCGACATTGAACATGGCTTTGTTTATTGATTGCAGGGATTGAAGGAGTATGCGTGGTTCTGGCGCAAAATTTTGAGACCAGAACAGACCTTGTCTGTCTACTGCAACCATGACTTTACTGAGAATGGGAGTGGAGAGTGGGAAATGATTACTAGATATGGGATGTGGGTTCCAGGCTACACCGACTGGCGTGGGAAATTTCCCGCAGAGCATAAGATTGTCCTCAGTTTTTTTTTGATTCCCACGCATTGCAGAGGGACTGAGGAGGCGGGAGATTTAGGAGGGACAAGACAACAGGATGCGCAAGTTACAAGAGGTATGGGTTCTTGAATTAAACAACGTCTATTGCTTCTGGGTTTGATTCCTCTGGTCTCTCTACATTTTTCTTCGATCTGGTTCTGAACGAGGAAGAAGAAGGAAGGAACCGGCTGTTACCGTTGGTTCTCTTTTTTTTGTAGTTGCTTAGATACTAGTTTCAATTCGCGTGAATCAGATACCGAAAATGAGCTTAGCTCAACCGGTTACAGCGTCTATAAGGTATGCAAGAGGTCTCGGGTTCGAGCCTCATCGGGAGTGTCTTTGCTCCCTTTTTTTTCTTTCTTTTAATTTGAATAAGTTATGTATGTGTACTTATATATATGTGACTATATATTATTTCATGTTATTATTATTTATATTATTTTGTTACGAGGTGGGTACGTAACGACATCGTTACTTATTCACGACGTCTTTAATTTCGAACGTAACGTTACGCATACGTTCTTTCGTGCTCGTACATATATATATGTACTAGATTTAATTGTTCGTACTTTATTTTAGGTCCATATTATAAAACGTGTTTGATTTTATACGTTTAATATTTAGGGGTATTTCACACTGTGTTTCTAAAATTACACAGGATAACACCGAGTTTTTACTTATTTCACCAGATAACACTCTGTCACATTTTCATTAACTTTTCCGTTAATATCGCTAGAAAAAAAGACTAAACTACCCTATTATTAGTTAAATTAAGGTGGTATCTTATTTATCAATACGACAGTTCATTGTGAGGCAATTAATAACATGAGTTTTGTCATTTTCTAGGAAAAATAACAAAGAAGTTAACAGAATATGGTACAGAGTGTTATCTGGTGAAATAAATAAAAACTCAATGTTATCCTGTGTAATTTTAAAAACACAGTGGTATATCGTGAATTAAGCAAAAACTCAATGGTATTTGGTGAAATTTCCCTTAAATATTTTGTTCCACTCAACCGGAACCTTTTTTTTTTAAAAAAAAAAAAGATCATCGCGTCACAATTGATTGAAGCACAAACAACCTTCACAATTCTCACAATCTTCACAGCCAACCTAAACTAGCGATACTGCAGCAATACCACAAGAACAAGAAATGATCCATCGTGTATACCACATCTTAAGTCGTCAAATGTCATTGCATTTTTAAATACTACTTTCGTCCCATTAAAATTGTCCTGTTTGTTTTTTATCACGTTTTTCTATTTCAATATTTAACATATAAGATGAAATAATTTTATAAAACTAAAATTCTCAAGATATAATTTATCAAATAATGAATCAATTACATGGTTTAAATTTATAAAAATTACTTTATCTTACATTTTAAATATTAAAGTTAAACAATATGTTTAAATAATAAACTAAACATTCAAATATGGTATTGCACACATGAAGAGCAAAGTGAGCTTCCAGTTTAACCTCCTTGATGGCACTCAAAATATAAATGGCACTGAAAGTGAACATAATGTTTGACCTACCTAAACCTTGCAATTTTTGCAACAAAAATATATGAAAAATAATCTAAAAAAAATATAAGAGAGAGATAGAACATTTGTTGGAAGGTAGGAAGGAATACGACATTATTTTTGCTCAAATGAATTTTATTTCCAAGTAAGGGATGGAAAAAATCATCCATTTTCTAGATAATATTACCTTCTCACTACTCACCACGTCCATTACTATGATTTAAGGGGTGTTTGTTTCAAATGGGAAAACGGAATGGAATCAGGAAAGTGAATGGAGATGAATGAAAGAAAATCCCTTTAATTTTTTTGGTTGTTTGTTTGAACTGAGGGAAATGAAATAAATAACCGGTCAACGGCCGGTCCCACGTCCATTAATTGTTGGTCAACATTCACCAGTCACCGGTCAATAGACATTAGTCATCGGTCATATGTTGCCGGTCAAAGTATACTGGGGAAAGAGAATCTCATTCCCTAGTAGGGGATATGTAATGAGAATTGAGGGTTTTGGCCTTTGGGATAATCTAATTCTCTCTCTTTCCTACAAATAGGAAAAACCGAGCAAAACAAACAACGAGCGATTCTCTTTCCTGATTACCCAGAATAAACGAATTTTACCAAAAAGATAACATCTAGCCATATTTTTTGTGACTTCAAAATAAATCAGATCCCGAATCTAGCAAATTTGACATCGTACAGAACAACGTAGGAGAGAATAAACGAACCATTGATCATTTTATTTTGGTTGATTACAAGGATTTTACATTGGATTAGCATAATCATTGAACATAAGAAGTCATCAACGTATAAATTTCACTTAGAATCTCACATTTGTTCAGCGGTTGTCCAGAAAGTATGCACAGTTTGTTCAGCAACAATAGAATTGGTAACTACCCTCTCACCTCATGACAGTAGCGTATCATCAAAGGTATAACTCAAATCCTTCATGTTTTTGTGAATGGCACCGATCAATGTAGTAAGTCTTATCTAGTGTTGAAACTTAGATTCCGAGCACAAGGACTATGAACAAGTAATTTAATATTAATTACTAGTCTACTAAGAGAAAACATAAATCATGAGTCTTTCGGTGATTTAGGGGGCGTTTGTTTTGGGGTAATCAGGAAAGGAAATCGGAATGATTCCCTTTCCTGCTGTTTGTTTTGTCAGTTTTTCCTATTTTCAGGAAAGGGAAAGGGAATGGGATTACCCCAAAACCCTCTATCTTGATTCCCCACCCCCTACTAGGGAATGAGATTCCCTTTCCCCAGTACATGTTGACCGGAGACATATGACCATTGACTAATAACCATTGACTGGTGACCGGTGAATGTTGACCGGCAATTAGTGACCGTTGACCGGCAGCCGTTGACCATTGACCGGCTGTCGTTGACTGATTATTTATTTAATTCCCCCCAGCTCAAACAAACAACTGGGAAAATCTAAGAGAATTCTTTTTCATTTATCTTCATTCCCTTTCCTGATTCCATTTCGTTTCCCCCACTCGAAACAAATGCCCCCTTAGTGTATATTGCAGGGGCGGACCCAAGGGGGTGCACCCGGGGTCACGCGACCCCATGACTTTTGTGAAAAAAATTACTTATAGTAAGTTCTAATGTAGTTTTTTTATTATATGGTACATGTTTTATGTGTCAGTGACCCCATAAATTTTAGAAAAAAATAACTATAGTAAATTTTATTTGTCAGTGACCCCACAATTTTTAATCTCTGGGTCCGCCCCTGGTATATTGATAAACACGAGTGAAAAATATAGTACTCATACTATGGTTACTAAAAGTAGGAGTTTCTTAGGGTTCATATTTCAACTTTCAATACCAATCATGTGAATTAACTTAGTTATCTAGTATTTCATTGAGTACTTAAATTTATTTTCAAGTTTCATTTGAAACAATTACAACTAGCTCGCATGTGAAATCAAAGTCTCTTGATTCAGGAGTCCGGTGACACAAACTTCATAGAGTTACAATTTATTCTTGTCAGTTGTAATCAAAATCTCTTACCTTTGGGTCTCAAGTTTATTATTTCATATCTCAAAGTATCTATACTGATAACTCAAAATTTTACATTATTCTATCAGCAATAAATAAATACAATGAGTTCATTGCTAAAAAATAACAATAAAGAGAATGTAGTATCTAGTTGAAATCATAGTTACTTCACTATCCCTTGTAAAAGAAGAATCACATAACCACAAGTAAAACAATAAAAAAGATAAAATGATGAAAATCATGGAGAATAAGGGAAGGAAGAAGTTCAATGGCAGTGAAAGAACTTAATTTCCACTCTCGCTCTCTTGGATCCATGGCTAGCTCCCTATTCTTCATAATTCTAAGCCCATGATGTTGGCATGGTGAAATCAATTACACATAACCATGTCATTAAAGAGCTAACATGTTTCTTCCCCTATAATCGCATGTACCTGGACGAGGAGCCAGCATCCGAGACATAATAGCCTCGCCCCAACTACCAAATATCAAGTTCAACAAGTAGGCGTTGTCACACCTCAAATTCGGCCAGAATCAACCAAGAAAGAAAGACAAGTCCCCTATAACAGATAGAAAGGTTTCACCAAGTGAAACCCCGGCTAGGCACTCTCACCACAAAAGAGCACTCGTGATTTAGTATGCACGACCTTGACTTCTTGTCCTATCAGTCTCATCGGCTGACTCGTCTTTATCAACTCAGACACCTGTGGTCACCAACTTGCACACCTCCTTGACATATCATTAATACCCCGAGATAGTGTGTGCCCTTTCCATAACCAAGCGACAACCGAGTAATGCGAAGAAGCTTCCTCCCTAACAAGCCCATCCATGTTGGTCACTCTAACTCCCCTGACACGTCCCCGATAGGTAACTTTAGAATAGAAGACAATAAGTACTTTAAACTATAAACCTTTTTTTATTATGAATTATGCCCTAGAAATTCACTCAATCCCCCTCTCGTCCAACCTATGGATTTGGGGCAGTTTAAGACTTCACTTAGCCCTTCTACCCAAACCAAACACCTTCGGTCTACACTCTCCCAGCAGTCCATCGACTGCTCCTCGACTGTCCTAGCAACCCCTTGCAAACTATACATGAAGTGCTTAGTTACTCCACTCGCTTACACTACCGCTCGATTACAAGACTTAACTAACTCACACTCTGTGAAAATGAAACTCTCTATAGTAAGAACTTATACAAACCTAAGCTTTCTAATACAATTCGCATGGTTTCAGCAACCTTCACAAATGAAGTCGTTTTTCCTTTTATAAAAGACTTGCTCTTCTACTATTAGTGGACTTCAAATATATATTCTTCAATAAAGCCTTTGAAGTCCACTCTTACCATTGGTTGAACTTTTGTAGCCTCCATCTCGTCGGTCATACTTGCGGCAGAACATAAATCAAACTTGTACTTTCCGCAAGTACAAAAGCAACTCATGGATTGTTCTTTTGTACTTGGCTGGCCATCCGTGATTTCTCCAAGGATAGGACCTCAAATTTGACTTCTTGGAAGCTTCCTCATCAATGATACAACTCCTTGATTAGTCTTTAGCATTTATTCACTGAGTGACAAAGTGAGTAATCACATAAGTCATCTTTGAGCCTCGCTCTACGTGATCATGGACAAGTGCCCGATTGTTGGGCATCAGTCAAATAGTAGAATCTGCTTGTTACCTTGTAGACAAGCATTAATCCTGATAATCTTTATTGCTTAAACACTTAAGCAAACATATTAAACCAACAAGGATAGTTTGCTATCGTCAAAATATTAAGAAACTTGACTTAACAACTTCTCCCTTGTTGAAGGATCTAAAATCTTAAGGTGCTTCATTCCCTTCCATAACTTTCCACTAGTGCACTACCATCAATAAGATAAATGAAAGGTTTTTGTCATGATTCCTTACAAACCCAAAGAATATGAAGTTTCTCCCACTAATTCTTAGCGCTTAATCCCTGGGTAAAGGCTAACTATGAGCTAAAGAAAATATCAAGAAATTAGGTTTTAACTAAATTTGTGGATGTGTTCAGACTGGGCAATGACTTCCTTACAGGCTACGTCCAACGACAACAAGCTAGACATGCAAGTTGGCACCTCACTCAATTAGGTTCATGATTAGTCCAGTTGTGGCATGGGTACGATCAGACAATGACATTTCCTCATTTCATTGTGAGCTCTTCTTGACCTTGTACCAACTAAGTAAATAATGTTACCATTAAGAAAAAGAACTCATAAACAATGATGAATCACAATCTATAATCATACCAAATAATATCAATGCCAAACTATCACATACAATGATGGTAGCATCTAAGGGTGTCAAAATCGGGTTGAGCCAAACCCAAATCCAGCCCAAAGATAGTTTTAGGTCAACCCGAACCTGAACCCGGAGCGGGTTGACCTGAACCCGACCCATTTTTTCAAAAATTTATTTTATTTTTAAAATTTTGGATGTTTTAATAAATAAATATAATGATTTAGTATTAATTAATTATTATGTACTATATTTAATCATATAACACTGATTAAATGTTTAATTTAGTCATAAATTAATCATTAAATACTAATTTAAGTCATTAAATATAACATATTTTGAAATACCCCAAACTTAAATATGGTGATTAGAATATTTTAATATGGTATCTAAGGGCCTAATAGTGCCTAAGTAATTTTGGTAAAGAAAATAAATCCAAAAGAAATGAGGAAATGCTTAGAAAGCGGAAAACGCTAAAGTAAACGTTAAATAACCATAGGAGGTACGAGACCTCGGTTATAGTATCGTAAGGATTCCTAAGGCTTATTCATGCCTAATTAGTATACGGGAACGATTCCCGAAGAAAACGGATCCAAATAAGGTATTAAAACGCTAATAGAGCTTTAGTGCACGTTTTTCGAGAAAACTCGAAAACGTGATTTTAAGGGGTCAAACGAACCCATAAAAAAATTATAAATCATTAAGTAACTATTATTAAGCACTAACGGAAGCTTAATAATCAGTAAAAATAAAGAAACGAGAAAATTCTGGAAAACGGGCCCGGTTAGTGAATAGTATCAAAACCGGGTAAAACAACGAGCGTTTTCTGTAGAAGACAAAAAACGCTCCAGCTAGTATAACAGTGGGGGGCCGGTTTTTACTAGTGTAAACAGCCCTCTCACACACGCACAAGTACAAATAAGTAAATCAAAAAGCAAAAAGTAAAAAGTACAAAAGTAAATAACACCCTCTCTCCTCTTATTCTCTCATTTCTCTTCTCTCTCTCCCATTTTCATTTCTCTCACCGTCTCCCTCCTCCCTTCTCTGACTTGGGCGATTTTGAAGATCTCTCCCATGGCTTCCATGGCTTCCCTCCCTTCCTCTTCATGCTCTAGCTCCATTTGAGCTCCAAATGTAAAATAAAATACATATTTGAACTCCCCTCTTCAAGCTCTACATTTCTATCCTTTCAAAATCCGAAAATGAGCAACTTCATCTCCATGGGTTTTCCCCATTTGAAGAGAAAAGCACACCATTATGGAGCTTGGAGTCTCTTCTTTCCAACAAGGTAAAAATCTCCATGAAAGACCTCACTTTTCTCCATCTCTTTGGTATGGCCGATTTTGCCTCTCTCTCTTACCTTGTTTTTTTTTCTTTTGCTTTGGAGCATTGTTTCAACCCTCCAATGGTGGAGTAACCCCCTTCTTGATTCAAGGGTGAGAATCCCTCTCAAAGATCTCCAAAGGTAAAACCCTAACTTGTGCTCTAAGCCCTTCTTAATGAATTAGAATTCTCTAAGGGTTTAGAAGGATAATTAAATGCATTTTTGTGTTTCTTGGGTGTTGGGATGGAGTTTGACAACTCCATACCCATTTGACCGATTGGTGTAAGGAAGAGAGGAAGAGGAGAAATGGAAAAGAAATGAAGGAATCAAAAGCTCAAGGTAAGAGCTCCTTCCTAATGCCTAATTTAATGCATTAGTGTAATGGGAATGGGTAAACAAATAAAAGAACCTAAACTATTGTACTAGTATTGTAGTTGTGAATGTTTAAGTATTTGTGAGCAAGAATGTGGATTTGTAGGCCTTAGAGCCAAATGAAAGGTGTATGTGTATTAGTATTGCTATTTGAGGAAGTAATGATGTATTGGTATTGTAATTGAGGAAATATTGGTGAATTGAGATTTTGTATGTGTGCTGGTAGAACCCTTGTGGTTTGGCTAGAATAGGGATGAATTTGATGAGGAAGGATATGTGTGGAAAAGTAAGGAAAGTAGGTGAACTATGGCGAAATTTTAGTAGGAATTGTGTATTAAGAGTGACTTGGTGAATGGGAGAATCAAGGTGTGTATTGGGTTTAGTAAAGAGGTTTAGAAACCATGGAATGGTGGTAGCGATATGAGAATAAAAGAGTATGAAATCTGTAGCAAATAGCATGTGAAGATGCATTGGAAAAACAAGAGAAAGAGTTAGTGTTTGTAACCTTGAAGATGGATATTTAATTTGGGTATTGATAGTGTAGTTGCTTGGAAATGAATTGGAGTGGTAAAGTAAAGCACTTGGGATGCTAGGAGTAGCATTGGTGGAGGGAGTATTGAATGATATGAGAAGTAGTAAAAATCTGTAGCAATTGGAGGAAAGGAATTTGGCATGAGTGCTGAAATGTGGTGAAGGGAATTGTGTATGTGAATTTAGAAATGAGTAAGGAATTTGGAGGATGAACTAAGGAAATTTGGAGGGCTTAAGTAGTGCTAAAACATGTGGGATTACATGTAGGAAGATTGGGGAAACAATGGGCAAAACATAGGACTGAAAACAGATTTTTAAAACTGAGATACTGGGCCGGACCGGACTTGCAAGGTCGGTCGAGCCCAGAATTACAAAGACGGAAACCTTCTGGAATGGACCGACCTTGGGACCGGACTTGCAAGGTCAGTCGGACCAGAAAATTTTCCCGTCTGAAACCTACTGGAATGGACCGACCTTAGGACCAGACTTGGCAAGGTCGGTCGAGGCAACAATTTGAACCTGAAAATCTACTGGAATGGACCGACCTTGGGGACCGGACTTGCAAGGTCGGTCGAGCCTGGAATTTTGCCTTACCGGAACTTATTGACTTCGACCGACCTTGGGTCCGACCCTGGGTAAGGTCGGTCGAGTAAAAAAAAAGTTTTATAACATGATTATAGTAATCATATGTATATATATGTATGCCTATATACATATATACATATATATGTAGTAGTACGCTATAAATGAAGTAGTAAATGTAAGAAAGTAAGTATATGAGTAGGAAAACAAGTATGAAAAGTAACCACGTAAGTTGAGAGTATGAGAACATTAAGTACACCGGGATAACGGGGTAAGTACGGGAGTAGTAATTATTTGTGTATCGTCAGAGTATAGTATTAATAACAATTTTGGAACATTATCAGTGGAACAAGTGTGAACCACGGAACGAGGGAACACATGGTAGAGCTAACCCCGGTGAAAGGTATGATTTTCTCATGCCCCGTATGCTAACCGAGTTACGTTGATTTGTGTGTTGTATGCCGGCTAATCAAGACTAAAGCATGAAAACGGTTTATTGCCTTTCATTGTATGTCTTGATGTATGTTGCATGAGCTAACCCCTCTTGATTGATTGTGTGGCTTCACTTAGTGCGTAGACCGACTCATAGATGAGTCTTGTTGTGTATTGACTCGTAGTAAGAGTCATGTGTGAACTAATGGAACCGTAGCAACACACTAAACCAACGAATCAGTAAACGATAACGTAAACCAATGAACTCACTAGAGTGTGAGAGAGTGTACGGGAGTAATAACCTTCCGATAACGGTAGGAGAACCGCAATGATTCAACCACAAACAATAAGTAGTGGGAGTATATGAGTAATCTCTATTAGAGGAATTAATCTTGGTGCAAGACATGAACCATGAGAGTAGTAAAGAATGACGAGGGATCTCCAAACCCCTTGGCAATTAGTCGACCCATTGTGAGAGGACCCGACTGATGTAAGTATGTCCCGAGCATGAAAGTATTCGATACGTTGGGGAAACCCTTAAATCTGAGGATACTAGTCGGTTGCAATTCCCTAAGCTAGTGGAAGTTATCAAGAGAGATACTTCTAGGCTAATCCATGAGATTGTATTGTACTCTGAGAGAAGAGTGTTGGGAATTTGAGTAGTCCGGTAAAAACGGGCATTTGAGTACTTGAGGAGCTAAGCGTATAGCCCTCGTATTGTAGGTCCGGCGGCGAGTCTTGTGTATGACTCTGCCCAGAGACCAAGTAACGAGTATTGAGTATTGCGTATGTATGAGTAAGTATTGAGTACTGAGTAAGAAGTGAGTATGTAATGAGTACCGAGTATTGAGTATGTATGAGTAAGTATGGAGTATTGAGTAGTGAGTATGCACAAGTATAGTAACGAGTACAGAGTAAGGATCGTGTGCGAGTAAGGTATTGAACATGGAGTGGTGAGTATGCAAGAGTAAGGAACGAGTATGAGTAGAGTAGCGAATGTCGAACACCGTACGAACAGAGTAGTGAGTAACGCAACGAAAGAGTAATGAATAAGCAGCTAATACAAACGGTTGACTAGCGAATTGTCTTCCTTGGTAAGTATTGAACCTTGTATGTGTATGTAGGCATCGTTTATTGTATTGTTGTAGCATGAGTATGTATGTATGCATGTAAAATGAACTCCATGTATATCCGACCCAAAGTAGTCGGCGTACCGCGGTTAGCACGCAGTATATGCGAATTTCATATTCAGCGTAAGCTGACCCCCTAGGGGGAACGTTTTTAGTGTGCAGGTACTCGAAGCTGACCACCGTTCGAGAGAGTGGACGGGGGCTGCTATGTAAGCATGGGTAGTCGTATTTTAAGGATTGTATTTGTAATGTATTGCGAAATGGAAAGTTCCAAGCTGTATCGGTAATTTAAGGATCGTAGTAGACTCGGTATAGTAATGTATTGGAAGTTGTAATTGAATTGTGGTTGAGTATGCAAGGGAAAGTATTGTAATGTGTAGAGTACTCGGTATGTTCATATTCATCAGACCGATAGTATGTAGTATTGTAACCCGCCTTGTTAGTCACGTGGGTGACTTACGGCATTGTACACCCGCCGTTGTGTAAGGAGTATCCGCTGCAAAGGTAAGTATTGTACGGTAATGACGGTATTAGCGGTAGGGGTGTTACAAAAAGTGGTATCAGAGCGAAGTATCGCTCTGATGGATGAAATATCGAGTTGGGAACTAGAGACTTAGGGCTAAGGGTTGAGTGTTAGCGTGTGAGGTACGCTAGTTAGGAACTTCCGTGTGAACCGGAAACCTACAACAACCATACCCCGCCCTCCGCAACCCACGGTATTAAGTTGGGAGAAGAACGCCAGAGAGATGGAAAGACCTCTCACACTCGGGTAAAACCCGATTTGGCAGTTGCAAAACGAACCTTATTAGAAAAAGAACATGTCATACGGTAAAGTCCAAGCACTGGAAGTCCCGAAGACGGTTCCCGTTAAATGACAAGGACCGCACTTAATGGCGGAGGATTAAAGATCCAAAACACATGGATAATGGAATTTATGGCACCATGGGGCGACATGCTTCGCAGTCGCGAGAACCATGAGTAGCCAGCAAGAAGAGAAGCACAATCGCGCAATGAAGCAAGGATGGTAGAGTAACAAGCCGAGACAAGAGAGTCTACGGACTGTAATGTTTGATAGTACCAACAACATTATACAAACCGACTAAGGAATTAGTCGAGGTTGGATTAACGCTAAAACCTACACGCCAAGATGGCCGTGATAACCGAACAACATAGTTCAGATCACGATGAAAGGATTTATAACACGGACACCTATAGGACCACAACATGGTTCCTAAGGACAAGTCAAGTCTCGAAAACCACAATGAAGGTGGGAGACGCCTGAATTGACGACAATCATGTCAAGTATACTGAGAAACGACTCAGGAGATTGATCACCAAGATCAAATGATCAAATGAAGACCTAATAAAACCACCAATTATGGATGGAAACGATACCGTAACCGGTATGCGTTAACCGAAAAACAACCTACCCGCGCACTTGCCTAGGGCAAGTGCAGCAACTACAAGACGGTTAGAAGACTTTTAACAACCCGCAAATACTTGTTAAAGTACCACTATGACGAATGGAGCAAATATAGGATTACCAATCCTAAGGACCAAATAATGAAACCTCGGAAAGGCCTAACGGCCCGACCATTGTATTAAGAGTATACCGATCAGCAAGAAGCGGGACTTGGACAAGACCTCAGACATGGCAATGCCATGAAGAATTTCTTTTCACACCGAACTGCTATTTCCAGACTCAAATTTTTCTTCCAAGAACCACAAACCCTTCTTTTAAACCTTGGATTTTAAAACCAAACTAACGGGATTACGGTGAGTATCATAGAATGATACAAGAGGAGTTGACAATAGAATACTTCACCTAGGCGTGTGACGAACACTACGAGTGTACCCAAATACGGGATGTGGGACGACCACACTCCGAAGGAGCTTGTGGGCCTGACATATAGTTAGGTAAGTGGTAACGTGCCAAGAAGGTACCCCACGTATGAAATACCCCAAACCTTGATATGTTGTTTAAATGTTAAACTATGGTATATAAAGGCTAAAAGTGCCTTAGAAACATCAGTGAATAATTTAAACCATAGTAAAACACAATAAAACACTAAGACTCAATTTGAGCCAAAACATGCTCTAAGCTTGGAGTGAACTTGGTTAGGACCCAAAGAACCTACCAAGACTAAATAATATTCAATTATGATTTAATAAGGCTAATTAAGTCTTTAGGAAACCTTGGTAGACTATTAAACCAAACAAAACACAAATAAATGCCTTAAAGTCAATATGGGCAAAAATGTGCTCTAAGCTTGGGATAAATTTGTATAAGACCTAAAGGTCATGTCTATACCTTAAATATATGTTAATGAACATATATAATCAATTACTAAAGAAAACCAAGCTTGAAAACAAGTTAAAATACAAAATGTGCTTTAAGGAGTCTTAAAGCACATTTTTTAAAAATTGTCTTGTAAATGAGTTTTGAATGGCTAAATGTCCATCATTACTCTTTAATTAACATGTGTACTACTTAGTATCACATTAGGAAGTCTAAATCAATGGGAAATCAAAAATTTCACAAATATGTGCCTTAGTTTGTGAATAGTAACCAAAATATGCAAATTTATAACATAAGTCAATATAAATAAGTTAATTGGTCAACAAAGACCAAAACACCCTTATTATTAAATGGGGGCCGGTTTTTTTAGGGTGAGTCACCACCATTTACAAATCAATTAAAGAAAGAAAGAAATAAAGTAAAGTACTATTCTACTTTATTACATAAATATCTAAACAAGAGCACTCTCTCACCTCATTCTCTTGTTTCCTTCACTCACCACCGTAGCCTTCTCCATCCTCCCTTCTTGAAATCGTTTTTGCTACAGCAAAAACATACCATCTCCATCTTTGAATGCTTGTATCTTCTAGCTCCATATACCAAATCAAATTCTAAGACCATATTTGTCTTAGTTAGGCCAAGCTCTACACTTCTCTCTTTTCAAATCTTCAAGAACTCCATTTTGGTGCCATGAAGATTCTCCATTGAAGGTGCTTGAGCTTACCTTTTCATGCCTTGTTATTCTCCTTTGCTTCAAGGTAAGGAAAGTCAAAGAAAAACTTCATTTCCTTTTGGTTTCATAGTGACCGAAATCACCTTCTCATGGTTTTTCTTTGCTTTGTGTTTTCATCCAATCATTCAAGGGCTTTGTGGAAACCTCTCTTGTTACATTCAAGTTTCTCTTTCAAATTCAAAGGTAATATCATTTTAGGTATTAAAACACTTATGTTAAACTAGGTTTGTTATGAGTTTAGTGTAATTCTTAGCTCATTACCTTATATGTGTTTGATTAGAAAGTTGACAAGTGATCAAACTCCTTGCTGATTTTTGGTACAAGGAAACAAGAAAGAAGTTGAGAGGAAAAGAGGTAAACAAACTATCTCAATGTAGTTTAAATGCCTTAGGAAAAATGAGCTTGATTTGCTTAATAAAATACCTAAGGAGCCAATGGTGAATGACCTAGTAAAATGCTCTCAAGGAAACTATTAAAGGGCATATGTGTTGTTGTAATTGCAGGCAGGTCAAAGGCATTATTTATGTGGGAAATTCAGTGTTTAAGGTTTATGCAATTTAAGGGCCTAAGAGCCATGTTATTTAAGGGCCTAAGTGCCAAGCAATTTAAGTTTATGCACTATATTGTGTGGTGTAAATTTGGTGAAGTTTTGTGTGTGTGAGAAAGTTCTTGGTGGACTTAGGTGTTCTTGAATGAAATAAGGTAAAAACCTAAGTGTTTGGATGTGAGAATATACAAGGGAAGCTATGGCAAAATTTGGAAAATGTATAAGAAGTTCTAAGTGTTTTAAATAAGTTTTGGTGAACTAGGAAGTGTTAAAAATGAACAAGTGTTTTACTAGGGAAGAAAGCATGTATTAAGGTGATTTAGAGTGATACAAGGATTTAGCTATCTTGGAAGTTCTAGGAATTCAATGAGTGTTTTTGAGGATGTATTAAAGTCTTGGAGAAGTTTGTTTAGGGTTTAGGAATGTTGATGTACAAGGAGGAAATGATGTTTAGGTAAGATGTGAAAAAGGAGATTTAGTTAAGAAATGATGTTTGAGAGATGATGTTATGATGGTAAGGAAACATTTTTGGCATAGTGGTTATCATAATTATGAAACACCACTTGGAGGAACTAAAGAGAAAACATTATAAGTGTTAGGAATTTTGGTAAGGAAAGAGTAAGTGTTTAAGGAGTTATAAAATGAGTTTTATGGATGTTAAGAAGGGTTAAATGTGCCAAATGATGTTAGAACACATTAGGAGGCTTGAGGAGAAGTTTTTTGACAAGTTTTGGACAAGTTCTGATATTGTCCGACCCAGTGGTCCGACCCAGGGTGGGTCGGACGGCCTCTGTTAATTCACCCGTTGATGTTTCTGGAATGGTCCGACCCAGAGGACTTGGGTCGGACATGGGTCGGACGGGAGGATTTGAAAGACGGAAAAAGTTTCTGGAACGGTCCGACCCAGTTTGTGGGTCGGACGGTGGGTCGGACAACCCAAAAGATGTAAAAAAAAACAAAACAAACTAAGTGTGGTTTAAGTAGTAAACCCTAGTGAGTTATAATGACAATTTAGTGGGGGAAAAGTTGTATTAAAATGTAAAAGTAAAACAAGTTAAAATGTGAAGTTATTTAACTAAGTTAACGGGGATAAGTTATGAGCATTAGACTTTAAACAATCATGTTACCCCAGTGTTAATAAAAGTACATGTAATGTTACCAGTTGTTCGAGAATTGTTCGAGGAACATAAGTGGACATGATAGAGTGGACTCCGGTAACAGGTATGGTTTTCTTGCAACCTGTGTCCTACCGGATTACACCGGCTTGTGTGCCAATGTGTTTTTCTGTGTGTTTGCCACCTTGTAAGATAAAACATGTAATGAGTTTATAGTAATTCATTGATGCGGTGTTCAATTCCGATACCATTTAACCTCGAAAGTGTTAAACCTTAGCTAACTGAGTCCAGGATCACATAAGAGTTCGGTATTCGGATTTAACGACCCGAACCATGGGACGTTCTAACCACGGCTATGCGTGAGTTAATTGTGTAATGTTTGTGTGTGAATGTATGGACCTCCCTCGTGTGTCTAACCCAGTTGAAATACCTTTTGGTGTGTGGACATGATAGATTCCACAGTGGGGCTCTAACTATTTATCTACAAGTAAATATGTACTAACGGGGGTGAGGAATCCGGTTAGGCCGGTCGCGCGTTGTTTGGGTGGGTATCCTTTTTAGCCTTACCCTCCTCTCTGTTATGGCTGTTTCCCTCACGGGTTATGATCTCCCATTAGCTTACTCCAAAGCTTAGCTATTCTGACTTATGATCGGTTTAGGGGGAACATGTGTTTATGTGGTGTGTTCGGGTCACTATATCCGAACCATCTTAACTTAAGTTACTCGTCCGACTATTAGGACGGTAATGAGTGTTGTATAACGAGCTTATCATGAGGGTGACATCATTCTCTAGGCTCACCAGTGAATTAACTATGGTTGGGTCAGTTCCTAAGAGAACCGTTCCCGTTATGTTATGTGTTGTTGTTGTACTACAATTCCCATTGCGATGTTGTTATGTGCACGTTGAAACGTGAAAAGTGTTGTTATGTGGTGTATGTTATATGTTGTAAAAATGTGGAGTATGTGGATCATGTATATGAATCCTAGTTTGTGATAAGAGGCGTTTAAGGATAACTCGATTAATGGGTGAGTGTCGTCTATTAAGGAAGTAGCTCCATTGGTGGAGAAACACTCTAGGGGTAATGAACACCATGAGTGACTTATCAAGTAAGGATGTGTTATCTGTTTGTTGAGCCCATTGAGGCGAAATGTTATGTGTTGTGTGTTTATAGTTACATGCATGATTTAAATATAATCAACCACATGCTAAGACGACAATTAGTTGTGCGTGGCCGGTAGTATGCGGGCTGCGGGATTACCATACCAGCAAAGGTGCTGAGCCCCTGGGGGGCCACCCTTTTTTTCTTCTTTTTCCTATTTCAGGTACAAGGAGCTAGAAGCCGTTCGAGAGTAGGACGGGGTAGTCGTTTGTACATGGGTAATCATCTTAGGTATATTTGTACAGTAGGTGTAGTAAGACCGAAATTGTTATCGGCATTAGTTTGTGAATACTCGGTACAGTTTAAGGTATATGTTGTTGTTGTTGTTTATGGAGAGGGACAGTAATGTGTAGTCGCTCGGGAATCTAGTCCATCAGACCGATACAATGTATATGTAATAGCTTTGTTAGCCACGTGGGTGGTTAACGGCGTGTAACACCAACGAGTTAAGTAATGTGATGAAGTATGTTTTCCGCTGCAGTTGGTCGTTAAGAGTGTTAATGTTGGAAGGGGTGTTACACCGTATGTATACATGTAGTGTACGAAACACGGGAAGTAGTCAACTCCGCTCTACGGACCATAAGTAAATTCGGAACGGAACAGTCGGATACCTCGAACGAGCAAAGAGAACTCAGATAAGCGTACAAGCTAAGGGGTCAAGAACCTACTACAGGAGGATGATTAAGAGTTAAAAGTGCGAGAAGCACTAACAACGTAATAAAGACATTGGACATGTCTTGAATATATTAAAGTAAAACATGATGACTGGAAGGAATACCCCGTCTAAACACATTAAGGCAAATGCCTAACATTAACACATCAGTGTTCAATGAACGGGATGGAATTCCCAGAACAACTGCCACAAACACACAGGGTGATGTGGTAAGGTACCGGAAATACCATTCATCACCAGAAGGAATATCAAATCCGTTATAACATAAGGGAAAACACCAATGGCCTATCCTAAGAACGGGAGACGTTATAACCCTCAACGGATAACTCAGATCCAGAACCGCAAGGTAGGACAACAAACTGAACATACTCATAGATGTCAGATGCTACCGTATAATCAGTACTACCCAGGAGCAATCCATAAAGGGTATCAAGTCAACACAGTTGAACGAGATGTCGTGGTAAGAACACTACGATCGAAACGAACATCCGGTTAGAACACCGAGGGATCCCTCCTGATAGGGATACCCCCAAATTAATAAATGGTATCGATCAATACCAAGATACAAAGGGTCTCCAACAAACGGAAGCGTGATGCGACGACTTTATCATGGAGCCCAGTATCACCTCCAAACCCGGCAATGGCTTATGGAGAAGTAACCACTTGGGAACAGCCTAGGATGAGCAGAGCTCTAGGCAACATGGCTAGTGGGTCATGAAACTGTTACCACACAACTCAACGGTTGCAAAACCAATGTGAACTATATGGAAAGTGGCAAGGACGACACCGATAAAAGAGTAACAACCAATGAATGAGGATACCCCTCATAAATGTGAGACCGCAAGAGCGGTGAACACATGGATCCCAAGAAGGGGATACCATCAGTAACTGTCGGGAAATATATCCCTTTCAGAATTACTAATTAGTCAAGCTTGAGCATACAATTATTGTCAAGCAATGTGAAATAAGCTCCAACAGCAATTGTTGACAACCAAGGAGTAACCGGTTAAAAACCAATGATGCTCAGGGAGCTCAGAAAAATAAAGGAATACCATGTTCTGTATTTGCCAAATACATGGGGAACCATTGTATAAATGATAGAGATGCATGAGCTGAAGCTAGCAATAGTGGATGCCATGTAAACCAATACTACGGAATCAGTAAGAACATGGTGCGCAGCAAGCGACCAACGTATGCGAATAATCACCCAATGCTATGGGGTTGTTAATACAAGATGGTAGACAGACCGGGCAACAAGCCAGGAGTCTGCACCAAATGATGAAGCACCGCCTAAAAGAGTAACGATCAGTCCTATTGCGACCTCATAAGAGACTTACTGCCAAGAGTTTACGCCTCTACACTCTGTAGGACTGAGTGTTTTGGTATTGCACTTGTGCAGTTAATGATCGAGTGGGATAGCTAGGAATATGAGGAAATGTAAATTGTGGTAAATTATTCTTTTCACCAGTAAACATGGCATAAGCCAGTCAAGCACAAGCTTAGAAACAAACCGTGCGGCCTAAGGCCAAAGAGCACGAAGAGTGCGAAACACCCCAATAATCACAAGATGTGAATTCCATTAGAATAAAGGTGAAAGGAGACTTAAGAAAGTCACAAGGACCGACGCATAGAAAATGCAAGGTCATACAAGTAAAGAACACTTGTATTGAACCAGAGGAACTGGCATAACTCGGAATCCACTGATAACGGAGGAAGCACTACAACTAAGTAGTGACTTAACCTCAACCGACACTAAGTCGGAGAAACCAAGTAAATGATCACTACAAAACACAACAGTATGTATATAGATTGCTAGAGAGCTGGTTACAAATCTAAAACTCATTGAGTTAGAGCACGGTAAAAGAACACCACACATGGTTAATAAACCTTATTCCCACAACAAGAGGGATAGACGATGTGTAGCACGTTAACAATAACGAGAAGGGAGAATAACCTAAGTTATCAGGGTCACGCAGCATAAGCTAGTGGGCCCGAAATTCTAAGTGAAAGACACCGAGTGAATAAAAGGGTAACTATCAATGCCTGAAAGCCATTTAGGCTAGAACCGAACCCGGTTAAGAGTTAAATAACTCCGATGAAAAATTCTTGATGCTGGGACTGACCGGTAATACGGTTAAGACCCATTGATCAAGGAACATTGTATAATAGACCGCATGGAGCTGAACCACTCCATGACGGCTGAATGCCTTCGACCAATGTTCAACATTGACACATGGTAGATTATGTGGGCGTAATCCCTTTTAAGGGGGGTAGAGCGAAAACCGCGAAATGTATGTTTTACGTGATAGGTGCGTAAACTACAATGCGCATAGCGCAAGAGAATTCGTCTTGATGGTTGATACTTATGTTACATAAACATTTGTATTCACTCATCGTGTAATTGCAGGTATTTGAGAAGTAAGTATAGGAAAAAGGAGTAGAGAAACTCCAGGGGAATGAGAACCCCATTGGTAATAGTATGAGGAATGAGTATGTATGGGAGACTTGAGGAGTATAAATCGGTACGGAACCAATGTATGTAATGAGTATAAATCGGCATAAAACCGATGTATTTTATGAGTATAAATTGGAGTATAGTAAATTAATGGGATATGATACCCATGAATTTCTTAAGTATAGTAGTAGGAGAAGATGTAGTAGTAATCGATGAGATGAGTAGTAAGTAAGTAAGTGGATTATATAAATTGGAAAATGTATGTGTGTGATTATGAGTAGCAAGATTAAAAAGATAGAAAACGAAATAATGTTTGACGAGTTGTCTGTTTGGAATGGAGGTGGGAGGTAGAACTTGATTTGCTAGCGATCAAGGGAAGCCAAACACAAATTGGGGTGGAAGGATAATTCAACACCAATGCTGATCACATTGGGGTTGAAGGACTCTGGAAGCTCCCTTAAGTGGCCACAGTAATAACACTAGTAATAGGTATAACCATCATAAATGGTATTTGGGAGATGTATGCAAGTTTTCAAAATGAATTTCCAAAACTAATTTGGTACAATGTTATCTTCAAACTTGAGAATGAGGATCGGTTTTGAAACCGCTCCCACGGGCGCTAGTGGATCTTCCATGCCAAGGCACGGGTATCCGGTCGAAACCATAGGAGGTGAAGCTAGTTTTGAGTCTGTGGAAGTGTAGAGTAGTTTGAAACCACTACACCGTTCGTGCGGTGACAGTGTGTGTTTTGTATTTTTCCAAAGGCACTGGGGCAGCGTAGTCCCGAGTAAGTATGAGTAAGTATGAGTAAGTAGAGTAAGTAGTAGAGTAAAGTATGAGTAAGTGCCTGAGGATCTCTATATGTGCAAATGAATTTGATCAGAACCAAAGGACCGTAGAGCCAGAAAGCGTAAGTGCTCAAGTCATGACGGCCGTGAACCAGAAAGCGTAAGTGTTCAAACGTGACCGGTACCTGAGGGATCACTCGCCATTGGGGGAGGATAGTACCTAATTGTCTGCGGCTGGACCCCCTTGGAGAGAAGTAAAACGGATATTTTTTATTACTATGCATGCAGTGACATGCTGTTTGGATGCGTAGTATGCATCATGTCAGACATTTGGAGTTTGACAAGTTATATGTAGAGGTCACAACCTTAGAATAGAGTATTTATATAAGTAACAATATTAGATTCACCAACTTTGAGGGCAAAGTTCTTTAAGGGGGGTAGATTGAAATACCCCGAACTTAAATATGGTGATTAGAATATTTTAATATGGTATCTAAGGGCCTAATAGTGCCTAAGTAATTTTGGTAAAGAAAATAAATCCAAAAGAAATGAGGAAATGCTTAGATAGCGGAAAACGCTAAAGTAAGCGTTAAATAACCATAGGAGGTACGAGACCTCGGTTATAGTATCGTAAAGATTCCTAAGGCTTATTCATGCCTAATTAGTATACGGGAACGATTCCCGAAGAAAACAGATCCAAATAAGGTATTAAAACGCTAATAGAGCTTTAGCGCATGTTTTTCGAGAAAACCCGAAAACGTGATTTTAAGGGGTCAAACGAACCCATAAAAAAATTATAAATCATTAAGTAACTATTATTAAGCACTAACGGAAGCTTAATAATAAGTAAAAATAAAGAAACGAGAAAATTCTGGAAAACGGGCCCGGTTAGTGAATAGTATCAAAACCGGGTAAAACAACGAGCGTTTTCTGTAGAAGACGAAAAACGCTCCAGCTAGTATAACAGTGGGGGGCCGGTTTTTACTAGTGTAAACAGCCCTCACACACACACACACAAGTAACAAATAAGTAAATCAAAAAGCAAAAAGTAAAAAGTACAAAAGTAAATAACACCCTCTCTCCTCTTATTCTCTCATTTCTCTTTTCTCTCTCCCATTTTCATTTCTCTCACCGTCTCCCTCCTCCCTGCTCTAACTTGGGCGATTTTTAAGAGCTCTCCCATGGCTTCCATGGCTTCCCTCCTTCCTCTTCATGCTCTAGCTCCATTTGAGCTCCAAATGTAAAATAAAATACATATTTGAACTCCCCTCTTCAAGCTCTACATTTCTATCCTTTCAAAATCCGAAAATGAGCAACTTCATCTCCATGGGTTTTCCCCATTTGAAGAGAAAAACACACCATTATGGAGCTTGGAGTCTCCTCTTTCCAACAAGGTAAAAATCTCCATGAAAGACCTCACTTTTCTCCATCTCTTTGGTATGGCCGATTTGCCTCTCTCTCTTACCTTGTTTTTTTTCTTTTGCTTTGGAGCATTGTTTCAACCCTCCAATGGTGGAGTAACCCCCTTCTTGATTCAAGGGTGAGAATCCCTCTCAAAGATCTCCAAAGGTAAAATCCTAACTTGTGCTCTAAGCCCTTCTTAATGAATTAGAATTCTCTAAGGGTTTAGAAGGATAATTAAATGCATTTTTGTGTTTCTTGGGTGTTGGGATGGAGTTTGACAACTCCATACCCATTTGACCGATTGGTGTAAGGAAGAGAGGAAGAGGAGAAATGGAAAAGAAATGAAGGAATCAAAAGCTCAAGGTAAGAGCTCCTTCCTAATGCCTAATTTAATGCATTAGTGTAATGGGAATGAGTAAACAAATAAAAGAACCTAAACTATTGTACTAGTATTGTAGTTGTGAATGTTTAAGTATTTGTGAGCAAGAATGTGGATTTGTAGGCCTTAGAGCCAAATGAAAGGTGTATGTGTATTAGTATTGCTATTTGAGGAAGTAATGATGTATTGGTATTGTAATTGAGGAAATATTGGTGAATTGAGATTTTGTATGTGTGCTGGTAGAACCCTTGTGGTTTGGCTAGAATAGGGATGAATTTGATGAGGAAGGATATGTGTGGAAAAGTAAGGAAAGTAGGTGAACTATGGCGAAATTTTAGTAGGAATTGTGTATTAAGAGTGACTTGGTGAATGGGAGAATCAAGGTGTGTATTGGGTTTAGTAAAGAGGTTTAGAAACCATGGAATGGTGGTAGCGATATGAGAATAAAAGAGTATGAAATCTGTAGCAAATAGCATGTGAAGATGCATTGGAAAAACAAGAGAAAGAGTTAGTGTTTGTAACCTTGAAGATGGATATTTAATTTGGGTATTGATAGTGTAGTTGCTTGGAAATGAATTGGAGTGGTAAAGTAAAGCACTTGGGATGCTAGGAGTAGCATTGGTGGAGGGAGTATTGAATGATATGAGAAGTAGTAAAAATCTGTAGCAATTGGAGGAAAGGAATTTGGCATGAGTGCTGAAATGTGGTGAAGGGAATTGTGTATGTGAATTTAGAAATGAGTAAGGAATTTGGAGGATGAACTAAGGCAATTTGGAGGGCTTAAGTAGTGCTAAAACATGTGGGATTACATGTAGGAAGATTGGGGAAACAATGGGCAAAACATAGGACTGAAAACAGATTTTTAAAACTGAGATACTGGGCCGGACCGACCTTGGGACCGGACTTGCAAGGTCGGTCGAGCCCAGAATTACAAAGACGGAAACCTTCTGGAATGGACCGACCTTGGGACCGGACTTGCAAGGTCGGTCGGACCAGAAAATTTTCCCGTCTGAAACCTACTGGAATGGACCGGACTTGGCAAGGTCGGTCGAGGCAAAAATTTGAACCTGGAAATCTATTGGAATGGACCGACCTTGGGGACCGGACTTGCAAGGTCGGTCGAGCCTGGAATTTTGCCTTACCAGAACTTACTGACTTCGACCGACCTTGGGTCCGACCCTGGGTAAGGTCGGTCGAGTCAAAAACAAAAAAAAATGTTTTATAATATGATTATAGTAATCATATGTATATATATGTATGCCTATATGAAATACCCCAAACCTTGATATGTGGTTTAAATATTAAACTATGGTATGTAAAGGCTTAAAAGTGCCTTAGAAACATCGGTGAACAATTTAAACCATAGTAAAATGCAATAAAGCACTAAGATACAGTTTGAGCAAAAACATGCTCTAAGCTTGGAGTGAACTTGGTTAGGACCCAAAGAGCCTACTAAGACTTAATAATATTCAATTATGATTTAATAAGGCTAATTAAATCCTTAGGAAACTTTGGTAGACAGTTAAACCAAACAAAACACAAGAAAATACCTTAAAGTCAATAAGAGTAAAAATGTGCTCTAAGCTTGGGATAAATTTTTATAAGACCTAATGGTCATACCTATACCTTATAAATATGTTAATGAACATATTAAATCAATTACCAAAGAAATCCAAGCTTGAAAACAAGTTAAAACCCAAAAAGTGCTTTAAGGAGTCTTAAAGCACGTTTTTGAAAAATTGTCTTGTAAATGAGTTTTGAATGGCTAAATGTCCATCATTACTCTTTAGTTAACATGTGTACTATATAGTATCTCATTTGGAAGTCTATATCAATGGGAAATCAAAAAATTCACTTCTATGTGCCTTGTTTTCATGAATAGTAACTTTAATAAGCTAGTTTGTAACATATGTTATCATAAGTAATTAAATTGACAAATAAAGACTAAAATACCCTTATGTAATAAAGGGGGGCGGTTTTCTAAGTGTGGTGACTCACCACTCTTTTGTTAATATGAAAAGTAAATAAAGATGACTAATTAATGTACTATTTACTTTATAAGCACAAATATCTTCTAAAAAGCAAGTTTATCTCATTCTCTCATTTCCTTCTCATTTCACACGGTTCCAAGTCTTCTTCTACCTCCTTCTTGCTGTTCTCTCACGGTAATACTCACCACCACCATTAAACTCTAGCTTTGACCTCTTGTAAATCCAAGCTCACTTAACCAAATCAAAAACAAACACCACCATTCTCTTTGTCTCATCAAGCTCTTCAATTCTATCCTTTCAAAATTCCAAGAGCTCCATTTCGGTGCCAAGAGGAATCTCCATGGGAGGAGCTTGAGCTCACCTTTTCACATATTATTGTTCTCCTTTGCTTCAAGGTAAGGAAACTCAAAGAAAAATGTCATTTCCTTCATGTTTGTGTGATGTCCGAAAATCACCATTAATGGTGCTCATTGTGTTGCCTTGTTCTAGCTCCATTTGAATCTTTCAAGGACTTGGTGGAGTCCTCTCTTGATAGATATTCCAATTCCCTTCAAAGACCAAGGTAAAACAACTATCTTAATGCTCTTTGAACAATGTAAAACCTAGGGTTTACAATGAGATTAAGCTTGGAGCTTGAATACTCATCACATTGTTTGTATAATGTTTAGAAGTTGACAAGCAACTAAGCTTAGCCGATTTTTAAACAAGGAAACAAGGAAGAACAAAGAAAAACAAGTGGAAAGTCTTGAAAGAAAAGAGGTAAATGTGTTAACTTAATGTGGTTTAAATGCCTTAGGAAAATGAGCTTGATTTGCTTAATAAAATACCTAAGGAGCCAATGGTGAATGACCTAGAGAAATGCTCTCAAGAGTTTATTAAGGGCATATGTGTTGTTGTATGTAATTGCAGGTTAAAAGCAATATATATGTGGGAGATTCAGTGTTTAAGTTTAATGTATTTAAGGGCCTAAGAGCCATGTTATTTAAGGGCCTAAGCGCCAAGCAACTTAAGCTTATGCACTATATTGTGATGTAGTGCTAAATGTGTGAAGTTTGTGTATAAAATGTGTTTGATGGATTTTAGGTGTTCTTGAATGAAATAAGGTAAAAACCAAAGTGTTTGGAATGATGATGTGCTAAGAGAACCCATGGCAAAATTTGTATAGTGTATAAGGAGTTGTAAGTGCTTAAATGAACTTTGGTGAACTAGGATATGTTAGGAAAGGATAAATGTTTTACTAAGGAAGAAAACATGTTTTTAAGGTGTTCTAAAGTGCTACAAGGACTTTGGTATTGTCTTGGAAGATCTAGGAATTCAATGAGTGTTTTAGGATGTAATTAAGTGTTGGAGAAGTTTGTTTAAGGTTTAGGTAATGTTGATGAATAAGGAGGGAATGATGTTTAGGTAAGGGTTTTGAGTAAGGAATTTTAAGAAGTTGTGAAAAGGAGATTTAGTTAGTAAGAAAAGAAGTTGAGAGATGATGTTAAGGTGTAGAGGAAACACCTTGGTATAGTGGTCATTATTGGTGAAATACCACTTAGGAATCTTAAGGAGAAAACATCCCAAGTGCTAGGAATTTTGTAAGAAATTTGTGAATGGTAAGATGGTTTTGGTGAGTGATTTAAAGAGTTTAGAACATGGCTAAAGGTGTGTTTGATGTGTCAAATGATGTTAGGAAACATTATGAGGCTTTAGGAGAAGTTTGGTGAAATTGGTTAAGTGCTTAAAGGCTTAGAAAATGAGTGTTTTGCCTTGTCCGAACATCCGTCCGGACATGGACGTTCGGACAGGCCTGTTGCGTAAAAAATTTCAGAGTCTCTACTTGTGTCCGACCTTGGGAAGTCCGGACACAAGTTCGGACGTACCTGCTTCTTCATTTAATTTTCCTCGACCCATGTCCGAACTTCCGAAGTCCGGACACAAGTTCGGACAGGCGTCTGTATTCAGTTTTGAGTCTCGACTTGTGTCCGAACTTGGGAAGTCCGGACACAAGTTCGGACAGTCCACTGTATGGACCAAAAACTTTGTTTGAAGGTGGGAAAAGTTGCCTAAAAATGGTGATTACCAAGTAATGATGTTATAAGAATGTTAAGGACATGTTAAGTAAGTTATAATGACAATTTAGTGGGGGAAAGGTTGTATTAAAATGTAAAAGTAAAACAAGTTAAAAAGTGAAGTTATGTAACTAAGTTAACGGGGAAAAGTTATAAGCATTAGACTTTAAACAATCATGTTACCCCGATGTTAATAAAAATACATGTAATGTTGTCAGTTGTTCGAGAATTGCTCGAGGAACATAAGTGGACATGGTAAAGTGGACTCCGGTGACAGGTATGGTTTTCTTGCAACCTGTGTCTTACCGGATTACACCGGCCTGTATGCCAATGTGTTTTTCTGTATGTTTGCCACGTTATAAGATAAATCATGAAACGAGTTTACAGTCGTTATTGTTGTTGTATGTTTACGTGCCGATACCGGTAACCTCGAATGCGCTTGAAGGGCTAGTTAACCACTATTAGGTAAACGTAGGAGAACGGTATCCGGTGATAACGTTTCCGACCTAAGGAACGTTCTAACCACGGCTATGCGTGAGTTAGTTATGTGATGTTTGTGTGTGATGTTTGTGTGTGAATGTATGACTCTCCCTTCCCTTGTGTGTGTCTAACAAGACTTAACCCTATGTTGTGATTGTTTAACTAAGTTCAATGATGAACTTCTGACAAGTGCTAACGGGGGAAGTGAGGAGTCCGGTCTGTTCCGGCCACGCGTGTGAGTATGGGGGTCGTTGTCATATCAGGTTCGATCCTCTCTGTATGTTATGGTTGATTTCCAATTTGGTTCCCAACCTTCCCTTTAGCTTAACCAAGGCTATTACTGACTCACGTCGGGCCACAGGGGCATACTATGTTATGTTTGTTCGGTGTGCTTGGATCACTATATCCGAGACACCTTGTGTTAAGTTATCCGTTCATTTAACGAGACGGTAACGAGTTATGTATTGAGCTTATCATGAGACTGGCAACATTCTCTAGGCTACAAGTGAACTGACTATGTTTGGGCCGGTTCACAAAAGGAACCGTACCCGTTATGTTATGTATTGTCGTTATGATGCAATATCTATTGCGATGTTATTATGTACACGTTGAAACGTGGAAAGTGTTGTTATATGATGAATGTTATACGTTGTAAAATGCGGAGTATGTGGATCATGGAAATGAATCCCAGTTGTGATAAGAGGCGTTTAAGGATAACCCGATTGGTGGGTATGTGTCGTCTATTAAGGAAATAGCTCCATCAGAGGAGAACACTCTAGGGTTAATGAACACTATGAGTGACTTATCAAGTAAGGATGTGTTACCTGTTTGTTGAGCCCATTGAGGCGAAGTGCTATGTGTTGTGTGCTTTTAGTTACATGCATGATTTAAATATAATCAACCGCATGCTAAGACGACAATTAGTTGTGTGGCCGGTAGCATGTGGGCTGCGGGATTACCATACCAGCAAAGGTGCTGAGCCCCTTGGGGCCACCCTTTCTCTTCTTTTCCTATTTCAGGTACAAAGAGCAGGAAGCCGTTCGAGAGTAGGACGGGGTAGTCGTTGTACATGGGTAATCTTTTAAGTTGTACATGTACAGTAGGTGTAGTAAGACTGAGATTGTTATCGGCATCAGTTTGTGAATACTCGGTACAGTTGAAAGGTGTATGTTGTTGTTGTTGTTAATTGAAAGGGA
This sequence comes from Limonium bicolor, assembly GCA_023374045.1. Taxonomy (NCBI): domain Eukaryota; kingdom Viridiplantae; phylum Streptophyta; class Magnoliopsida; order Caryophyllales; family Plumbaginaceae; genus Limonium; species Limonium bicolor. The sequence goes on along the minus strand of CM041781.1, from coordinate 231,794,219 downwards.
TAGTAATGTGTAGTCGCTCGGGAATTTAGTCCATCAGACCGGTACAATGTTTATGTAATAGCCTTGTTAGCCACGTGGGTGGTTAACGGCGTGTAACACCAACGAGTTAAGTTATTTGATGAGGTGTGTATTCCGCTGCAGATTGTTATTATGTGTTGTTGTTGGATGGGGTGTTACAAAAAGTGATATCAGAGCGAAGTATCGCTCTGATGACTGAATTACCGAGCTTAGGAAGTACCGAGTTAGGATTTTAGTACTTTGGGTTAAGGGTTGAGTGATAGCGTGAGAGATACGCTAGTTAGGTATTACCAGTGTGTACTGGAAACCTACAATATCCATCCCGCCCTCCACAATCCCTGTATATAACTTGGGGAAAGAACGCCAGAGAGATGGAAGTCCACTCTTACTCGGGAATACCCGATCTGGCTGTTATTAAATACCTTTAAAGATACGGAGAACCTGTCATACGGTAGATCCCGAAAGCTGGGAATCCTGGAGACGGTTTCCATCTGAACAATGTTCACCGCATTTAATAGCAAGGAATGAAGAATCTTGTGTATAAGAGCATAGAATTTCCGGCAACCTGGGTCGACATGCCGAGCAGTCGAGGATGACCAGCTTGCAACGCACCAACCGTGCAACAGGCAAGAAGTGGATTAATACAACCCGAGACGAGTGTCTACGGGACCACAGTTGATAAATAATACACCAACGGTATACCAACCGACAAAGGAACTACAACGTAGTGCCCAAACAAGAGACAAGTCTCAGTAACCACGACAAATACGTGGAACGGGCTACGAAGACGAAACAATACAAAAGAAAAGGGGGTCTCCCAAAATGGGAAACACCCTAGTTGATGATTATCATATGAATGCAGTGAGGAGTTACCTAGAGGAGTTATTATCAAGACTGTAAGATCAAGTGAGGGCCAACAAGGCCACTGATGACAGTGCGGGTGAGAACAATACCACAACCGGTGTGTGTGATTAACCGATAGCTAGTTAGCATGGCGCACTTGTCATGGCAAGTGCTGCTATAACAGGGCTGTTCGGGGAAGTTTTAACAAATACAAAGTACTTAGTAAAGTACCATGAAGTTAAATGTGATCGTCATAACAGGGGAAGGGCCTGTTAGCCTAACCTCTGTAGTCGTAAGTACACCAGTCAGCAAGAAGCTAGACTTGGCTAAGGTAAGAAGATGTTGTGAAACCATGAAAAATTTTCTTTCAAACCGAGATTTATCCAAACTCTTTCTTTCAAAACCAAAATTTTCTTTCAAACCAACGCTTCTTTCTACCTTCTTTTAAGAACCAAACCAGTAAAACCAAGGACAATTGATAAAAGTACAACAATGGATAAACTTTCCTTCGATTAAGTTCGGGGAGCACGGGACGCATATTGTCACGGGACAATATAAGGGAGTTGACAACAGAATACTTCACCTAGGCGTGTGACGGACACTACGAGTGTACCAACAGTAATGTGGGACGACCGCACTCCGATAGGAGCTTGTGGGCCTGACAGACCTGCTTATGGGTTAGTTGGGTAAGTAGTAATGTATCAGTATGGTACCCCACATATGTATACAAGTAGAGTCCGGAACGCGGGAAGTAGTCGACTCCGTACTACGGTCAGCAGTACAAGTCAAACAAGAGCTAAGGATTACAAGGAATGGTTGAAGTTAAGAAACTCAGTTAAGATAACTAGACTAAAGGAATTAGTGAATTCATTTTTAAGGAAATGTTTAAGAGTCAGGAGGTGCGAAGTGCACTAACTGTAATGTAAAGACATCTTATACGTCTTAAGGATCCTCAAGGATAAACATGTTAGCTGGAACGGTGACCCAGCCTGTACATGGCAAGCAGATGCCTAATGTGGACACATTAATGTGCAATGAACAGGACGAAACTCCCAGAATGAGTACCTACACTATCAGGAAATGTTGATCTTCACAGAAGAAGATAATAACCAGTTAAGAACGCAAAAGGCGTGGCTAACTGAATGTACCAATAAGTGTGAACTAAATGTAAAGGCATAACTTAGTAACACCCAGGAGCAATCCTTAAAGGGTGTTCGCATCAGTAATTGTTGCACGAAATGGCATGACAGAAGCACCAGGGTTGAAACTAACACCCAGATTAGACATAAGTTGTCAGGAGACGGACTGGCAACCTAACGGGCATCCCATGAAAGGGAACGGAATGCAACGACCTTGTCATGAAGCCCAATATGACATCCAAACCATGTAATGTTGTACAAAGAAGTACATCGGTGTGGACAGCCTACAATGAGCTCAGCTCAAGGCAAATAAGGCTTATAAGCCATAAGCAAGATATGTTATATAAGTGAATAGAGTGGAGAACGAACCACTGCATTAAGAGTGGGGATACCTCTCGATACTGTGAAACCGCTGGAGCGGTAGTTATGTGAACCAAGCTCAAGAAATATGTTAAGGATGGATGATATTATTATTGAAAGAGAGCAGTTAGTTTAGTAGCATGTGTGTATAAAGTGAAGCACCGAGCTGAATAATGCCGGCTTGTGACTCGAATGAGCAACGCTCCAGGAGCATTCAGTAGTCGTCCAAATGGATGGCGAACCATAATGTGAATAATGTAAGTATATGTGTGGAAGTTAATGTGACAGTAAATACGATATAAGCTGATGTTATACAAGGAGTAAGAGCACGGTGGCAGCAAGCGACCGTTGTATAAGTATTGTTAAACGATAATGTAACAGATAAGACCAGTTATGAGTTAAACTTAGTAGAGATGCAAGATAAGCGATGTTAAACAGACTGGGCAATAAGCCAGTGGTAGGTACTGTGTGATGAGGAACTCAGTGTGAATTCCATGGCGAATCGCATAAGGGATTTACTGTCAAGAGTTTACGCCTCTGCACTCTGTATGACTGAGTGTTTTGGTATTGCACTTGCGCAGTGATGATCGAGTGGGATAGCTAGGAATTGGAAACATGTTAATGGTGGAGGAATAATGTTGTAATGGCCGATGCATAGGAAATGCAAGGCCGCACCAATGAAAAAATACATGTATAAAAACCAAATGTGGAGACATGATTAACAGTAAGTGACTACAGTAGCACTAACTGCCAGATATCGGTATGGAATGTACCCCAAATGTTGTAAATAGCTGAGAGAGCACTACACACTAGGTAGTAGCTCAATCTCAACCGACAGTAAGTCGGAAGGAAACGAGTCAATCATTGTGAAATATGTAACAGTATATATAGTCAATTATTATAGAAGTGGATAGGAAGTTTGTAACTCACCGAATTCGCTCACGGTAAGAGATACCACGCGTTGGTTGAGAAACCATTATTACCAAGATAAAGGTGATATATGGGAGGTGTACAATACAGTGAGAATAATGAATGGGGCAAACTAAGCCCTACAGTTGTCAGAGTTGCGCAGCAGACGTTAGTGAACCAGTGAGTCAAGTGTACAATGTGCATAGTGAATATGAGTAAATGGCTAATTATTAATGCCGAGAAGCCTCACAGGCCAGAATCGAAACCAACTAAAAGTTTGAACAAACTCCAATGAGAATTCTTGGTTTAGGAACTAAACCGCCAATATGGTTAAGATCCTCTAATCAGAATCCATTGTGTAATAGACCGCGTGGAAGTTAAAATGTTTAGTGATTGATTACGTGGGCGTAATCCCTTTTAAGGGGGGTAGAGCGCAAAACCACTTAGTGTGTATTACCGTACAAGTGTACGTAGTGTATGTGACTGATGGAGAAATATGTGACTACTTCTACCACATAGGCAGTGTACCTATCGTTTTGCGGGTATAGTGATTAAATGGGGTTGTCGATCTCAGGGACCTCGTATAATTAATTGACAATGTTTGATAACTGGAATTAAGTTAACAAACAAAGAAAACAGGAATATCACTTTTTCGGTTTGTTGATGGTTGAAAAAAAGAAACTATACTCAAGGGAGAAATAAACAATTTAAAGGGTAAATAAACACAGAGGGATTTAAAGAGTGATGAAGTGATAAATAGAAAAGCGCACCCCGGTTGTTTGCTTACCTATTCCTTTTATATCTGTTACTAATTCTTCCTTTAATTTTACTGCAATAACTCAGAAACTTTAATAATTCATAACGACTAAGTATAATGAATCCTAACCAATTGTTAGACTAGTAGCAGGCTAATGCTCTAGACCGGACACAATTAATCGCATAAAGAGCAGTTTCTATTGGAGTCTAATTACCTATAGGCCAGGATCAGGCTTCTAGCTATTAATTAGGTTCAACCTTCTCTGTCTAGTTATTTATCTCAGCTCTCGCATTTTAATAAAATAACTACAAGGTTGTTTTAACTACCGCCAATAATAAAAAACACTTGAAGGACAGGAATTGAACTGTTGCAGTTAACAAAAATTTATTTAAAGAAATACATAACAGATTTAGGAAATAGTTCGCTTCCCAACCCGGGAAGCTAAATACTACTCGCTCATCGTTACGAAACAACGATAACAGAAAAGGAATGCATTAAATAAATTGAAAGTAAGGGTAAGAGATAACTCCAGTTTAGAAGTTCACTCGGTTCCTCGCTTCAACTTAGTTTGCGTTGCCCGCTGCTTAATTTATTCTGTAGAGCTGGTGCGTAATAGTGGAAATAAATGGAAAGTGCGGGTAGGGTATTACGTGGGAATTTAATGAGTGGATGGATGATGATTTTTGAGGAAGTGAATGGATGCGATGTGGGAGAATGCGTGGTGAATGGATTATTCGTGGACTGATAGATGGATGGATTGGTCAATGACGGATGATTTTTTAGCAGCAGAGTGTGGGTTATATAGGCGGAGGATTTCAGAAACAGACAACGGAGAAGTGACAGGAATTGTGAGCTAAGAGTAGATGGCGGTGGAGTTTGGTGCAGATTCGTGAAATTGCAGTCAGAGATTTCATGGGCAGAGGAATGATTGCAGAGAAGTCAGCGTGCACAAATTAAGTGGGCGGCCTTGCAATTAATGAAGGTAGTTCGACTGCGGCGCCGTGAAGAAGAAAACTCTGTCGGTGTCGAATTCCAATTTGGTTCCGTGGCGGCGTCTTGTCGCGTGTATGAGCGGTACGTCTCTTCTCCTTCCGCCAGGCGGTCGCCTGAGTCTTGTCCTAGACATAACAGGCGGACGCTCTCTGTTTGGTCCGCTACATAACAGGCGGTCATGCCTGTGTTGTCCGTACCTGTGTTGTCCGCACCTACCTTTCCCGGCGTAAAATATATCTATATATACTAGTGTCGGCTCCAGATTTTTCGTTATTAAGTCCGTTTACTCGCCGTTTGTTGCGTTGGAAAGCTTGTGAAGTAAACTACTTGATTCCAACACTTTTTCCTACATTTAACACATAAAATATATCAATTCATATCAAAACATAAACCTAGGAAAATCGTCAGATAAGTGAGAAATATTACTTAAAATACTGCAAATTATAAGGTAATTAAACCCTTAAAAGTCTATATATTTCGCACTTATCAAACTTCCTCACACTTATCTTTTGCTTGTCCTCAAGCAAATAAAGAACAAACTTTCTCTAAGGTTACAGTATCAAACTCCGGGATTCAACAATCGTGGAAGGAAATCAAGCTAAATGGCAATCAAAAGAATAATCCTGCTCTTAGATGTAGGTTTTTGTAAACAGTGAAACAGAAAATTTTTAATAAGAGCATGGATAAGTCAGATTGTAAAAATTGAACATAGATTAGCTTGGAACCTTCCACCAATTTCTTTTCTCTAACCTTTGGATGACAAGGGGTGTGAAGTAACACCTTATTCCGTGATACCTTTCAACACCACATACTCATGATCAAAATATGAAAAATTGCGACAATTCATTCAGAGTTTTGCATGTTTTTTTTTTTTTTCTCTTTTTTTTTTTTTTTTTCATTGTTTGCACAATTGTTTTCATCCCCCAGACTTTTCTCTTCACCCATGTAGCGGTTTTGGGCCTTCTATCCCAGATCACAAGACCTTAGGTAGATGGGTGATAAGGCACCCCAAGGACTTAATAACCGAATGAACGAGGCCTGTTTTGGTTCAGAAAACTTCATTATATGATCAGAGGAGTACCTTGCCTTATCCTTTCCATACCAAACTTTCACTTAGTCCCATGATTGCCAAGCTAAGGTACTCAATTTCCACAATCAGCTTATCCACCAGATTTCAGTGAAAATAGATTTAATTTTGAAGAAAGAAATTGATACATACAAACAACGTCAAGCAGAACGATTCTTGAGGTTGTCATCAGGCTCGATTTCAAAAACTTCCACAAAAATTTTAGCCCGAAAATTCAACATGTATTGGCCTTTAGAGAAGCTTACTATCATAATTAGAGAACAATAAAAATCAAGTGTGGCATTAGGTACTACTGGCATATTTTCAGGGAAAGGTCTAAACTTCCTCACACTTAAGAGGAGCAATGTCCTCATTGTTCATAAAATAATCAAGAAAAGACCTTTCAAAATATGCCAGACTCATGAATCAACAGTTAAAGCTCGAGTGGCTGAACATAAATATTAAAAATAAAGGAACTGAGACTCCCCTGATATCGTGAGATTGAGGAAGGTGCCCTTCCTCACACTTAAAGCATTGGCGGTGGGGTCGATGTTCCTCACACTTGAGTCTAAGCAAGGGTTCAGCTTGGAGTGATTGCAACAAACGGTTTACCTACACACACTGTCAAATACCAAAATAACGCTAGGAAGCGTTGCGTTAATAGCACAGGTAATTATCTCCTTCCTCTTCTTTCTTCCTCGCCCTTTTTTTTTTATATATATATCACAATAATTAGAGAGAAATAGATGCGTAGCTTATAAAACATGAATTTGAAAATTACCCCTGGGTTGCCTCCCAGTCAGCTGCCCTCTTTATAGTCATTGGCTGGACTTTGTGAAGTAGCTAACCTGCAGTTGGATCTTTAAGAGATATTTCATATGTAGCAGCTTGATCCAGTGTAGTACCCAGAAATTTCTTGACTCTTGACCCATTGACTTTAAATGTTTCCCCCTTTGCATTGGCGAGTTCAATCGCACCGAATGGGGAAATGCTAATAATAGGGTAAGGTCCTGACCAGTATGATTTCAGCTTACCTGGGAAGAATCTGAGCCTGGAGTTGAAAAGTAGGACTTGGTCCCCCACCTTGAGTTCCGATTGGCAATCATCTTGTCATGCCAGCGCTTGGTACGTTCCTTATATATTACAGCATTCTCGTAAGATTCGTTCCTGAGTTCCTCCAACTCTGTCAACTGGAACTTGCGTTTATCACCGGCTTGCTGTAGGTCAAAATTAAGAGCTTTCAAGCCCAATATGACTTGTATTCTAATTCCACAGGCAAGTGGCATGCCTTCCCAAAAACCAACTTGTAGGGAGACATGCCAATTGGTGTCTTGAAAGCAGTGCGGTAGGCCCAGAGCTTCATCTAATCGAAGTGACCAATCCTTTCGAGAAGAGTTCACCGTCTTTTGCAAGATCCACTTGAGCTCTCGGTTCGTCACTTCGGCCTGCCCATTTGTTTGAGGATGGTAGGGTAAGGAAACCTTATGTCGAACCCCATATTTCTTTAATAGTGCTTCAAACTGGCGGTTACAGAAATGGGAGCCACCGTCACTGATTATGGCTCGAGGAACGCCGAATCGAGTGAAAATATTTTTCTTCAGGAACTTCACAACAATTTTAGCATCATTAGTAGAACAGGCAAGGGCTTCCGCCCATTTTGAAACATAATCAACAGCTACTAAGATGTAAAGATTACCGAAAGAGTTTGGGAAGGGACCCATAAAATCAATACCCCAGACGTCAAATAGCTCAACTTCTAACATGTTATTCAGTGGTAGCTCATTTCGACGAGATAGATTACCTTGCCTTTGACACCGATCACATGTCGAAACAAACGCATGACAATCCTTGTGAAGGGTGTTCCAGAAAAAACCTGATTCTAGTATTTTTGCGGCGGTTCGAGTGGCGCCATGATGTCCACCGGCTTCTCTGGAATGGCAATGGAGGAGAATTTCTGACCTCTGACTTCTGGACACATCTCCTAATGATACCATCTGCACAGACTTTAAACAGATAAGGGTCATCCCAAAAATAATGTTTGACAATGGAAAAGAACCTCTTTCTCTGCTGATAAGTCATATCAGCTGGAACAATCTTCCTAACAAGGTAGTTAGCGATATCAGCAAACCATGGATCCTCAACATCTTCAGCTGCAAATGCTGACTCATCGGGGAAGGACTCGTTGATGGGAGTCCCATCATCAGATGCCTCCATTCTGGACAGATGATCAGCTACCACATTTTGTGTTCCCTTTTTGTCCCTGATCTCAATATCAAATTCTTGCAATAGGAGAATCCACCTAATTAACCTGGGTTTGACTCTGCCTTAGCAAACAAATACTTAAGAGCAGAGTGGTCAGTATGCACAATAATTTTACCACCCAGTAAATAAGATCGAAACTTATCTAGAGCAAAAACTACAGCTAGTAATTCTTTTTCTGTGGTCGCATAATTTTTCTGGGCATCATTTAAAGTTCGACTTGCATAATATACTACCCGAAGAATTTTATCAATCTTCTGACATAACACGGCTCCCACAGCGTAATCACTAGCGTCACACATTATCTCAAAAGGGAGTGACCAATCAGGAGACACAACGACAGGTGCAGAAATTAGCTTTTCTTTTAATAAATTAAAAGTTTTCAGACATTCTTCAGAAAAATGGAACTTAACATCCTTCGCCAGTAGATCACACAGAGGTTTAGAGATTTTGGAAAAATCTTTGATGAATCTTCTATAAAAACCTGCGTGTCCAAGAAAACTACGAATATCTCTAACAGAAGATGGTGGTGGGAGCTTTTCAATTACCTCGACTTTAGCCCGGTCTACCTCAATACCTTTTGAAGAAATTTTGTGGCCCAGGACGATTCCTTCTCGAACCATGAAGTGGCATTTTTCCCAATTTAACACCAGATTGGTTTCTTCACACCTGGACAGCACAAGATCAAGGTTTTCTAGACAGGATTCAAATGTTAGACCATAAACAGAAAAATCGTCCATAAAAACCTCAATGCATTTCTCAATATATTCAGCAAAGATGGCCATCATACAACGTTGAAACGGCAGGAGCATTACATAATCCAAATGGCATTCTTTTATAACTATAGGTTCCATACGGACAGGTAAAAGTTGTCTTATCCTGATCCTCAGGAGCTATAGGGATTGAAAATAACCTGAAAAGCCATCCAGAAAGCAGTAGTACATGTCCAGCTAGTCTTTCCAACATTTGATCAATGAAAGGTAATGGAAAATGGTCCTTACGAGTGGCGTCATTTAATTTTCTATAATCAATACAAACCCGCCATCCTGTAGTGGGACGCTGGGTAATCAGCTCACCCTTTTCATTAGGAACCACAGTTATTCCTCCTTTCTTTGGTACTACCTGAACTGGACTTACCCATTTACTGTCTGAAATAGGGTAAATAATGCCTGCATCGAGTAGTTTGATTACCTCTTTCTTAACTACCTCTTTTAGGACTGGGTTAAGACGTCGCTGAGGCTGAGCCAATGGTCGGTAGTTATCTTCCATATAGATTCGGTGAGAACACAACTGAGGGCTGATTCCTTTAATATCTGCTATCGACCAACCAATAGCTGATGTGATTGCGCAACACCTCCAGTAGTTGCTTCTCTTGAGTTCCTGTCAAGTCAGAAGAGATTATAACAGGTAATTCCGATGGTTCATTAAGAAAAGAATATTTCAAATGAGAGGGAAGAGGTTTCATCTCCACTGTAGGAGGTTTTTCAATAGATGGTCTTGGCCGGTCAGCACTTCGCTCGACTTTCTCAAATTGCTGCTGGTACTTGTGGAAGTGTGGCCGCCTTTTGTTTAACTCCTCAGCCATGAGGGCCATATCTGGATCCTCATCATCAGCTTCACAAGATGCCATAAGACATCTTTCCAGGATTTCCTCTTCTTCTTGCTTAAAATAGTTTCCTGCACTAAAGAGTCAATAATATATAGCAAAGCAGGATTGAACAGTGGCAGGACGCTTCATGTTGCGTGTCATGTCGAAAACAACCTGCTCATCATGAAATCTTAGAATAATCTTCCCTCCTTCCACATCAATGAGAGTGCGGGCAGTTCTCATAAACGGTCTGCCCAAAATTAGTGGTACATCTGTATCTTCCTCCATATCAATGATGATAAAATCAGCAGGGAAAATAAATTTATCAATAGAAACTACCAGGTCCTCAACTTTTCCTTTAGGAAATTATGGAACGGTCTGCTAGTTGTAACTGAACAGATGTGGGAGCACATTGACCTACACCTAATTTCTTGAAAATAGATAAAGGCATCAAATTAATACTTGCTCCTAAATCACATAAACCGTTACCGCAATCAACCTTCTCGATAGCGCATGGAATGATGGGAAGACCCGGATCTCCTAACTTGGGTGGCAGTTTCTTCAGGAGAACTGCAGATACTCTTTCTGTCAACTTGACGTGTCAGACTCTAGCAAAGAACGCCTGTTAGACAAAATATCCTTCATAAATTTAGCATACATAGGCATTTGAGACAAAGCATCAGAAAAAGGGATGTTAATAGTTAATTTCTTAAAGATATTAAGAAATTTCCCATATTGCTCGTCCATGTTCTTTTTCTTTAGTCTGTTAGGGAATGGAATAGGAGGATTATAAGAGAGTTGAGAAGGTTTAATAGTGAGAGATTCAGGAGACTCCTTCTCCTTGGGATTTGTTGTTTCCTCCACTTCAGGTTGAGATTCAGCTGGCTTATTAAAATCTTCTTCAACTTCTGGAACATCAGAAACTAGTTCCTTGCCGCTTCTCAGAGTTAACTGCTTTTGCATGCATGCCCTTGGGTAGGGTCGGGCTGACTGGGAAGTGACCCCGTCGGTCGCTGTGCAGCTGTTGTGAAATTTGACTCATTTGGCTCTCTAGCTCAGGTTGATAGAAGCTTGATCAGCGTTTTAGCGGCTTGTTCAGAAAGTTTAGCTTCTATTCGGCAATCCTGGAGTTTGTAGTTTGGCCTTGTTTGAGGATTTCTGCCAGCATATTCTCAATTTACCACTGCCTCCTTGAGAATTTTGGGATTGCTCCTGCTGTCTAAAGTAAGGTGGTCTATTTGATGAACCCAAATTACCTATAGACTGATCATTACCCCCCTGGAGGTTGTTGATTGTTCCTCCAATTATTCTGATTGAAATTGTTAGGATAGGGGTTACCTGGTCTGTTGTTGTCGATTTTAACTCTTCAGGGTTACCTGCATAGCTAGGGCCTTCACAGTTGAATGTTTCGTGGGCTCCTCCACAATTCTCACAGCAAGGATTCAGGAAAGGCGAAGAAGTAGCTGCCTTCGCGGTTTGCTGTTGCGTCTGGTTTACAGCTAACTTTTCCACAACTTTAGTAAGAGCTGTTAGTTGAGCGGATAAATGATCCTATGGGGGAATATTATACATACCTGCTTTGGCTCACCTCTCCCCTTGTTCTTGCACCACTGTCTGGTACTAGCGGTCATGGTGTCCAAAAGCTCCATCGCTTCATCCCAGTTCTTGCCATAAAGTTTCCTCCAGATGAGGAACTTATACCATCTTGTTTGAATCATTCAATCCCTTAAAGAATGACAGTACTAGTTCTTCGCTACTCATACCATGGTGTGGGCATTGAATCTGCAGCTCCTTGAATCTATCCCAAGAGTCATACAGGGACTCACCTGGTTCTTGACAAAAGTTTGTGATTTCAGCGATCTTTTCCCTTGTCTTTGACGGTGGATAGTACTTCGCCAGGAACTTGTTTGCCAAGTCAGCCCAAGTGTGGATGCTACCCGGTTGCAGACTCCTTAGCCACCTGGACGCTCCGTCTTTCAGAGAATAGGGGAACAGCTGTAGACGAATGCGCTCGTTAAGGTTCCCCGTCTTGTTGAATGTATTGCAGAAGTCCAGGAATGCAGAGATGTGGTGTGGGGCATCATCTGAGTCAAGTCCGCTGAATTGTCCCTGGTGGTACAACGTGGTGATGAAGCTCGTCTTGAATTTCCAGGCGTCGAGCTCAGTTTGCGTCACTTGAGGGAGGACGATAGCAGAGGATCGTCCTTCTACTGATGGTTGCTGGTACTCCCCCAGAGTTTGTCTGGTCGTCATGGCAAACTGTAGTTGTCGCCTGCTATGGAGAACTCTTTCGATCTCTGGCTGAAATTCAGCTATAGGTTCTCCTGCAGATCGAGTCCGACGCATAAGAGACGAGTTGGTATGAATATGGAAAAACTAGATTAACTATATACGTGGCAAAAATAAAGAGAAAAATATCAAACAGAAAATAAAAATTAAAGAATGAAAAATTTAACTTATCCCAATTAAATAATAATTGTCAATTAACCGTGCCGGAGGTCCCCGGCAACGGCGCCAAAAACTTGATGGAGAAATATGTGACTACTTCTACCACAATAGGCAGTGTACCTATCGTTTTGCGGGTATAGTGATTAAATGGGGTTGTCGATCTCAGGCTCCTCGTATAATTAATTGACAAATGTTTGATTAACTGGGAAATTAAGTTAAACTAAAGAAAACAGGAAATATCACTTTTTCGGTTTTGATTGATTGGTTAAAAAGAAACTATACTGCAAGGAGAAATAGAACAATTTAAAGGGTAAATAAACACAGAGGGATTTAAAGAGTGATGAATGTGATAAATAGAAAAGCGCACCCCGGGTTGTTTGCTTACCTATTCCTTTTATATCTGTTACTAAATTCTTCCTTTAATTTTACTGCAATAACTCAGAAACTTTAATTAATTCATTAACGACTAAGTATAATGAATCCTAACCAATTGTTAGACCTAGCAGCAGGCTAATGCTCTAGACCGGACACAATTAATCGCATAAAGAGCAGTTTCTATTGGAGTCTAATTAACCTATAGGCCGGATCAGGCTTCTAGCTATTAATTAGGTTCAACTTCCTCTGTCTAGTTATTTATCTCAGCTCTCGCATTTTAATAAAATAACTACAAGGGTTGTTTTAACTACCGGCCAATAATTAAAACCTTGAAGGACAGGAATTGAACTGTTGCAGTTAACAAAATTTATTTAAAGAAATACATAACAGAATTTAGGAAATAGGTTCGCTTCCCAACCCGGGAAGCTAAAATACTTACTCGCTCATCGTTACAGAAACAACGATAACAGAAAAGGAATGCATTAAATAAATTAAAGTAAGGGTAAGAGATAACTCCAGTTTAGAAGTTCACTCCGGTTCCTCGCTTCAACTTCGTTTTGCGTTGCCCCGTCTGCTAATTTATTTCTGTAGAGCTGGTGCGTAATAGTGGAAATAAAATGGAAAGTGGGGTGTATGTATTACGTGGGAATTTAATGGAGTGGATGGATGATGATTTTTGATGAAGTGAATGGAGTGCGATCGTGGGAGAATGCGTGGGTGAATGGATTAATTCGTGGACTGATAGATGGATGGATTGTCGATGACTGGATGGATGGATTGTCGATGACTGGATGATTTTTTAGCAAGCAGAGTGTGGGTTTATATAGGCGGAGGATTTCAGAAACAGACAACGGAGAAGTGACAGGAATTGTGAGCTAGAGAGTAGATGGCGGTGGAGTTGGTGCAGATTCGTGAAGATTGCAGTCAGAGATTTCATCGGGCAGAGGAATTGATTGCAGAGACAGTCACGCGTGCACAAATTAAGGTGGGCGACCTGCAATTAATGAAGGTAGTTCGACTGCGGCGCCGTGGAAGAAGAAAACTCTGTTCGGTGTCGAAATTCCAATTCTGTTCCGTGCGCTGCTCTTTGTCCGCGTGTTATGAAGCGGACGTCTCTTCTCCTGTCCGCCAGGCGGTCGCCTGAGTCTTGTCCGCTACATAACAGGCGGACGCCTCTGTTTTGTCCGCTACTGTAACACCCCTACAACGCCCCTATCAACTACCGAAATCGCAGCGGAAATAGCCAACCAAACATAACTAACGCTTTGGTGTTACAACGCCGTTAACCACCCACGTGGTTAACTAGGCAGAATAAATACAATGTATCGGTCTGATGATCAGACTCCCGAGCATAGAATCTAACTCCATATATACATAACATAACCAACCATACCGAGTATTTAATTTACAACACACCTACAACCATAATCATTCACCACACAACGGTATCAAAATGTAATGCCTCGGGAGCACAGGCGCACCCGGGCTCCACTACCAACATATCCAAAAGTACATCAACAACCTAGGACCTAGAGCCACTCTGCTCTTCGATCCTCATCCTGCAATAAAATATGGAGCCCCCGAGGGGGTCAGCAACCTTTGCTGGTATGGCTAACGCGCAGCCCATCGGCTACCGGGATACGCGCAACCAATTGTCATAATAACATGGCATTCATTTTAACATCCAACATACATATATACATACCATAGCATAGCAAGGGAAATTGCATAGCATCATATCAAACATAACCCATAAACTTGGTCCTCACAGGAACCTTCCACCATAGTTAGTATACCATGAGAGCCTAGAGATTTTTACCAATCCCATGTTAAGCTCGTTACCATCCTCGTTACCGTCCGGTTATGTAGAACGGTTAACTTATACCAAAGGTGTGTCGGATATAGTAATCCCAAGCACACCGAAATAACATACGTATGCCCCTATGGCCCGACGTGAGTCAGTAACTAGCTTTGGATAAGCTAAGGGAAGGTAGAAACCAAATTGGAATACCACCTATACATACACCAAGAGAGCCGAACCGGATATGATATCGACCCCCATCCATCACACGCGTGGCCGGAACAACCGGACTCCTCACTCCCCCGATTAGCACTTGTTAGTGATCACACAATATTTTGTTAAGTCACATACAAGCAAATTTAGGTCTTGTTAGACAACCAAGGGAAAGGAGTCACAACTTACAACATCATAATGTATAACAACTGTAAACTCTTTTCATGCCTTAATCTTATAAGGTCGTAACACACAGAAAAGCAAACAACACCCAAGCCGGTGTAAACCGGTAGGCAACAGACTGCAAGAAAACCATACCTTGGTCCTTGCCTCGTTTCGTTTCCACCTTGAGAGAATCCTATACACATTAGTAACGTCGGTTAATTATTTATTTAACTTCACACTTACTAAGTATTCAACATGATTGTATGACATGTTTTAATGTCTATCTTACCCTAGGTTACCTTCATTATACACCCTAGGGTTAACTACATAAGTCACATTCTTTTCTGTTTTTTTTTTTTACAAGTTTAGGTCCGACCGGACTTGCCGACCGGACTTGTCCATGTCCGGTCGATTCCAGAGAGTTTCTCCCCTTCGGAAATCTAGCCCGACCGGACTTGCCAAGTCCGGTCCTATGTCCGGTCGATTCCAGTAACTCAATCCGTACACAAATTACAAGCCCGACCGACCTTGCAAGTCCGGTCCCAAGGTCGGTCCATTCCAGAAGCCAATTCTCGCAGGGTAAACAGGTCCCGACCGACTTGCAAGTCCGGTCGCAAGTCCGGTCTGCCCCAAATCTTGTTTTCCTTTTTACATTCAACTCCAAACTTCACCCATATAACCTAGTACCCCCTAACCTCATTTGGGCACTTTAAACACAACTTAAGACATCCTTAAACACTCATAAAACTCATTTTCTAATTCCTTAAGCCTTTACTTATCTTCACAAAATTCCTAACACTTACAATGTTTTCTCCTAGTTTTTCAAGTGGTGTTTCATACCTAAGATAACTACTATCCCAAAAGCTTCCTCCTTATTTTAACATCATCTCCCAAGCATCATCTCACAACTAATTCCTTATATCCTTCTTGAAACTCTTTTCCTAGTGTACACTTCTCCTTATTTTACCAAAGTTTGCCTAGGTATTTACCTAAGTCCAAAATGACTTTGGTACTACTAAACTCAAGCATGCCTAAGTCCTTATCACACTCTAGAGTACTTCCTAGTTCATCAAAATTCCTTTAAAACATCATGAACTCCTTATTCATTTCCTAAGTTTTAACTCAACACCAAACCTTATGTAAACACTTAGAACTTCTTGCTTCTTACCTAAATTTTGACATGGATTCCCCTAGAACATTACTAAGCCTAACACTTTGCTTTCTCCATTAAACACAAGAACATCTAGAATCAACAAGAACACTCTCATACACAACTTCACCAAATTCACACTACATTACAATATAGTGCATAATTTAAATTGCATGGCACTTAGGCCCTTAAAATGCATGGCTCTTAGGCCCTTAAGGTGCTTAAATCATAAACACTGAATTTCCACAATATATATGCCTTTAACCTGCAAATACACTCAACACACATATGCCCTTTACTAGTCTCTTGAGAACACTTTACTAAGTCATTCACCATTTGCTCTTTAGGTAGTTTTAATAAGCATTTATAAGCTCATTTCTCCTAAGGCATTAAACAACATTAAGTTAGTAGATTTACCTCTTTTTCCAAAACACTTCCTTCTTGATTCCTTACAAAACCGTATGGTATTTTAATTCCTTGTCAAGTCTAAACAATATACAAACACCATAATGAGTATTCAAGCTTTGAGCTTCATCTCATTGTAAACCCTAATTTTACATTGTTTCAAAAACATTAATGTAGTTGTTTTTACCTTGATCTTTGAAGGGAGTTTGAATATATAACAAGAGAGGACTCCACCTAGTCCATGAAGAGTTGAAATGAAGCTAGAACAAAGTCACACAAAGAGCTATATCAATGTGCATTTTCGGTCAAGGTAAGAAATGGAGGAAACATGATTTTTCTTTGAGATTCCTTACCTAGAAGCAAAGGAGATCAAATATGTCAAAATACAAGCTCAAGCTCCTTCAATGGTGGAACACCTTGGCACCGAAATGGGGCTCTTGGAGTTTTGAGAAGATAGGAATGAAGAGCTTGATGAGAGGAAGAGATTGGTGGTCTTAGTTTGATTTGGACAAGTGAGCAAGATTTTACAAGAGGTCAAAGTGGAGTTCTAATGGTGGTAGTGGTATTACCGAGAGAGCAAAGAAGAGAGGTAGAAGATGGTGTTTTCAAACCGTGGGAATGAAGGAAAGAAATGAGAATGGATGGATTTGCTTTTAAGAAGATATTTATGCTTATAAAGTAAAAAGTAAGTTTACTTAGTTTGCTTTACTTACTTATTACATTAACTAGAGAGTGGTGAGTCACCACACTTATAAAAACCGGCCCCCTTTATTAGTATGAGGGTATTTTAGTCTTTGTTTGTCAATTTAATTACTTAACATAACATATGTTATAAACTAGCTTGTAAAAGTTACTATTCACCTAAACAAGGCACTTAGAAGTGAAATTTTTGATTTCCCATTAATATAGCCACCCAAATGTGATACTATATAGTACACATATATATTTAAGAGTAATGATGGACATTTAGCCATTCAAAACTCATTTACAAGACAATTTTTCAAAAATGTGCTTTAAGACTTCTTAAAGCACATTTTGTGTTTTAACTTGTTTTCAAGCTTGGTTTTCTTTGGTAATTGGTTTAATATGTTCATTAGTATATAAATGAGGTCTTGGTAAGTTCATTAGGTCTTACCAAGCCTATTCCAAGCTTAGAGCACATTTTAGCTCTTATTGACTTTAAAGCACATTTTGTTTGCTTTTGTTTAAATTTGTTTACTAGTGTTTTTAAGACCCTTTTTAGTCTAAATCATGTTTTAATGTTTAACCAACATACCAAGGTTTGGGGTATTTCAATCTACCCCCCTTAAAAGAACTTTGTCCCCAAAGTTCATACTTCCCACATATCTTACTATTAGAACACGGGAACACTTATAAAAACATACTTCCGAACATCATTACCAACCTTACCATCATTCTTACACCACAACGGACTCAAGGTCCAAACCACACAATACCACAACGGACTCGAGGTCCAAACCACACCACAACGGACTCGACCAAACCACATCCAGGACTCATCCAAACCACATAATACCAGGACTCGAGGTCCAACCACATAACCATTCAGACACAACGGTCTGTAACATAACATAGACAATGTATACATATACATGTCGTATACAACCATAACCGAAACGGCTCTACCCCCCTTAAAAGGGGTACGCCCCGTACCCTATACATATAAACACTAAGAAGCAAACAATGACGGGTGCTTCGCCTTCATCTTTTCTTCCAGCTCCCAAGTGGCCTCCTCAACGTCCTGGTTAGACCAGAGGACCTTCACCAGTCTCACGGACTTATGGCGAGTGTCTCGAGTCTTAGTATCCAGAATCCGTACCGGAGTCTCCACTGATCGCATGGTCGGCTCTAAAGTTAGCCTTTCCGGCTGAAGCACATGAGACGGATGAGACATATACTTCTTCAACTGGGACACATGAAATACATCATGTACCTTGCCCAGCTCGGCGGGTAAATCAAGTCTATAAGCTACCGGGCCGATCCGCTCCGTCACAACATAAGGACCCACATATTTCGGGCTCAACTTGCCCTTCTGGCCAAAACGAAATACTCCCTTCATGGGGGATACTCTCAAAAATACCTGATCGCCCACGGCGAACTCCAGGTCACGTCGGCGCACATCTGCGTACGACTTCTGTCTATCCTGAGCTGCTTTCATATTAGCCCTGATCTGGCGAACTTCTGCCTGAACTTGCTCAAGATACTCTGGTCCTATAATGACCGTCTCACTCGACTCATCCCAGCATAATGGCGTGCGGCATGGTCTACCGTACAATGCCTGGAAGGGAGACATCTTGATCGATGCATGATAACTGTTGTTGTAACTAAACTCGATCAGATGTAACTTATCAATCCAGCTGGTCTGAAAGTCAAGTGCACATGCACGTAGCATATCCTCAAGTGTCTGGATGGTGCGCTCACTCTGACCATCTGTCTGTGGGTGAAACGCTGTGCTCAATTTCAGTTCAGTACCAAGTGCCTCTCGTGTAGACTTCCAATATCTGGATAAGAATCTGGTATCTCTGTCAGATACAATCGTTTTCGGAACCCCATGATGTCTTACATCTCTTTGTCGAAGAGTTCTCTGCAAGCTTAGCCACTTTCCAGGTGTCCTTCATCGGTATGAATCGAGCCACCTTGGTCAGTCGGTCTACCACAACCCAAATCATATTCAGACCTCCCCTTGTAGGCGGAAGCCCTACCACGAAGTCCATAGATATGTCATGGAACTTCCACTCCGGCACTGGCATTGGCTGCACCATACCACCAGGCCGTCGGTGCTCAAACTTGACCTTCTGACAAGTGAGACACCTCAACACATAGTCATTCACATCCTTTTTCATTCCAGTCCACCAAAATATCTTTTCATACCTTTATACATCTTTGAAGCTCCGGGGTGAATCGATGTCGTAGAACAATGGGATTCACTCAGTATGCGCTCCTTCAGCTCAGCGCTACTCCTCGGTATACACAACCGGCCATTAAGCCTAATCAGGTCATCATCGTGGAGTCTGAAGTCATACTTCTGACCCTCGAATGTGCCATCAATAAGCTTCTGTCTAATTTCCACCATATACTGATCCGTCATCTGAGCACTCCGCACCTCTTCAACCAAGCCAGTATGAGAGACTAGCGAATGGAGAGAGTGTGCTCGGCGACTCAATGCGTCAGCTACCACGTTTGCCTTACCCTCCTTGTACTGTAAATTGATGTCATAATCATTTAAGAATTCAACCCACCTTCTCTGCCTCATGTTCAACTCTTCTGAGTGAACAAGTATTTAAACTCTTGTGGTCAGAATAATCGTCACACTTACCCCATACAAATGATGTCGCCATATCTTCAGTGCGAAGACAATGGCCCCCAATTCTAAATCGTGGGTAGGGTAGTTCTCCTCATGCTTCTTCAGCTGTCGGGAGGCGTAAGCCACGACCTTCCCGTGTTGCATCAACACACAACCCATACCCCTGCCTGATGCGTCGCAATAGACCTCAAAACCATCTGGACCGTCTGGTAATGTCAGAACCGGTGCAGATGTCAGAGCATCCTTGAGACTCGTGAAAGCCTCTCACAGTCGACTGTCCACTCGAATGGTGCATCCTTTTTCATCAAGGAAGTCATCGGCTTCGAGACACTGGAGAAGTCCTTCACAAATCTCCTATAGTAACCTGCCAGACCGAGGAAGCTCATGATGTCGGTAACTGTCTTCGGCCTAGGCCAGGTGCGCACTGCATCTATCTTTGCCGGATCAACAGCGATCCCGGCCTCAGAAATCACATGTCCAAGGAATGATACTTGGTTCAACCAAAATTCACACTTAGAAAATTTAGCATACAGCTGATTCTTTCTCAACGTCTGCAATACATCTCTCAGGTGGCTTTCATGCTCACCTCTCGATTTCGAATACACAAGTATGTCATCGATGAAGACTACCACTGATTTGTCCAACTGATCTTGGAACAAACGGTTCATTAAGTCCATGAACTTTGCTGGTGCATTTGACAAGCCAAACGGCATAACTGTGAACTCATAATGCCCATACCTAGTTCTGAAGCTGTCTTTTCGATATCACTGTCACGGATGGCAATCTGGTGGTATCCGGAACGTAGGTCTATCTTGGAGAACACTGATGCTCCCCTCAGCTGATCAAATAGATCGTCGATGCGTGGTAAGGGGTAACGGTTCTTCACCGTAACAGCATTCAGCTCTCGATAATCAATACATAGGCGGAGGCTACCGTCCTTCTTCTTCACGAAGAGACCGGCGCTCCCCATGGTGACACTACAACTATAAAAGCCCTTGTCGAGTAGGTCTCTCAGCTGCTCCGTGAGCTTGTCATCTGCTGGGAGCCATACGGTAAGGTGCTTCGGCATGGGTCCGGTGCCCGGAACTAGATCAATCACAAACTCAACCTCTCGTGCTGGCGGCATGCCCGGCATTCCTTGGGAAATACATCAGGAAACTCCGACACTACCGGCAATCTGGGCAAACACAGGGTCTCTCTCTATGTCCTGGACATAGCAGATATACATCATTTCCTCGTCGCAACTCATGAACATGGCCATGGCGGTTGATGATCTGTGTCGAAGGCTCCCTGGGCTCTGGCGGTATGATATAGTAACCCCAGATGGACTCCTAAGAAGCAGCGATGCTCGGCACATAGGATTTACCCTTGTACCGCTCCAACCAGTTCATCCCGACAATCACATCAAATCCCAGTCCGTCGAACTTATCAGTCGATACGGAAACTCCTCATCCATGATTCGAACAACAGCATCTCGGGTAGTAGCGGGTACATCTGATCTCTCTTTCGACGGGAGAGTGACCACGAAGTCTGGCATCTCTTCACCGTCTAACCCCAGCCTCTTCGCAAATGATAGCGAAATGAATGTGTGTGAGGCTCCAGAGTCGAACAAAATCGATGCATCCCCGCCATTCACTGGAAGGTACCGGTGAGGATTGTGCCGCTCTTGCCGGCTTCTGCCTTATTGCAGACACTCAGTATACCCCCGTTCCGAGTGCACAGCCTAATTCATGGCAAACTAATAAGTATTGGGTAACAACACGGTTTATATGCTTCAAACAACTCCACTTTATTCATTAACGCACTCTTTTACAACATTCATTGGCTTATACTGTCGCCATGATTCACACTTACAACATCCCTAGTACACAGGGTTTATCACATCACACAATTGCACAAAGCTTAAATGTCTGAAGGTTAAATTTAAACGTCCAGGTTTTCATGTGTGTGGCATTGATCACTGCCGACGGTGCGGTATTCAGTTTGATCTCCTGATGCCATGGTATAGCATCCTTGATTGCCCACCCATGATAATACATCTCCCGATTTCAACAATATCTTCCTTGCGAGGTCAGCACGCTTCTGCTCGCCATACACAAAACACTGCGGTATCACCAAGACCAAGACACCACGGGTACCCTACTTAGAGACTCGGGTGACTCGTCCTTGTCTTGGATTATACCTAACCGTCCACCTTTCTGGTAGAAGTTTACAATGCATAGATCTGCTTTTACACTTGGAATTGATTCCGTTCAACTTGTTGAGCAATTCCCACGGCGTGGTTAACGACCCGTGGAACTCCTCTGGTATACTTGATACTGTTGCTCCATCTTCGCTCGCACTTCTTGATATGACTTGGTGAAGGGTTCCAGTCCTTACCCATGCACATCATCTTCAATTGCATCCTTGCTCCGTTCGGGTATTGGTGTGTAGAACCCTCCTGGTTTTGCTCCGAGTTCGTCGCATCGTCTGATGATGTGGATTTGTGCTTTGGTGTCAGGTATCCATTTAAGAGTACCATACCTGATGGATAACCTGACATTGCTCCAATGGGAAGTCGGTGATGTTGATGGCGGTTTCTTCTGGGTTTGTGTGGGCGGGATTGGATAGCAGATATGAAGGTTCCTAAGTTTCAAATTGCCTAATTTAGGTGTTTTCCACATTATATTCTAACTCTTATTATGTTATACCCTTAGATTGCTAACACTAATGCATGAAATACGGTAAGCAATCACTTTTTCATTAACGTTTAGGCGGTACCTGGTCTCGAAGAGGATCCTGGTGCCTCAGACCGGTCCACCACATTCAGGGCGGCCTTGCCGGACCCCGTAGCCTTCCCCTTCTGGGATTCAGTGTACTTCTTGTCAGAAGTCTGCTGAGTAATCGCCTTCGGGCCTTCAGTGGTCGTGGTAGTACCTTCCACTGCCCCTTGGCTTATAGTTCCTGCCGTTGGGGTTCGTCCAACATCAAACTCACGGGCCCCATCTTTCTGGCAGTGACGGCACCTCACATCATTCCCCTTGCAGTCTTTGCCGGGGTGGTCTCCATTGCACCACTTACAGTAAAAGTGGCGCTCCGGTCCAGAACCCGCGCTAGCTGATAACAACACACAATCAATACTCACTTCCCATCTTAACAACATACACCTCAACTAGATACAAATGGTTAAGTAATTACCCTTAGGGGGTAGGAGCGTAGAGGCTTCGCCGCATACGCATACGTGAGCTTCAGTGGCTCATCAGCTGTGGTGGTCTGGGCTTGGCCCTTGTCACCCTGGTACTGGCCCTTCTGGGGCTGAGGGTAGGGTTTCTTTTTCTTCCCTCCCCCATACCCTTGCTGACCCTGGCCCTCGTTGGTGGCCTTGCGCTTGTGCGCATTCTCCTCGTCCTCAGACGGACGGTAATTCAACCTTAGCAGCGGCATGATAGCACTCCTGAATTTTAGGATGTCAGTCATGCCCACAAAAATAACTTACCAACTCACATTAACATTCACTCAAGGTATAGATTGATTCACAACAAGGTACTCCAATTACCTGCGTAGTATACTCAGCTGGCCCCATCCCATAGCGGAGACGGTGGCTCAGTCCATTGTAGAACCGGTTCACCAACACCCGGTTCGAATACCCAAGGTCTGGTAACAGGTGGATAAGGCCGGTGAATGCTGTGTAGTAGTCATCAACCGACATCTTATCCCCCTGCCTCAGACTATCCAGCTCGAGGCGCTTGGCCTCCTGCACGTGCACCGGGTAGTACTTGGCTCGCAGCAGAGCCGTGTACTCCCTCCAACCAAATTCAGGATCAGCCATCCTGTCCTCCTTCACCAACTTCCACCAACTGCGCCGTACCCTTCAAGTAGTAGGCGGCAAGACGGACCTTAGCTTCAGCAGGTACTGCCAAGGTCTCGTAGGCGGTCTCCAGTTCGGAGATGTACGCCTCCAGTTTTCGAGGATCAGTCTCCCCATTGAACGATGGCGGTCTAAGATCAGCCAACGCCTTGACCCAATTGGTCTCTCGTGGCGGTGGTGGTGGTGGCTGAACTCCGGGCTGTTGCCCTTGCTGTATAGCAGCAACCAGATCGGGTACAACTGGGCTACGGCGGCTGCAACTGCCTCAGCCATAGTCTGTGCCGTAGTATCATCGCCCTGGTTACCCAAATCTCCAGTACCGCGCCCGCGGCCTCTCCCTCGTGGTCTACCTGCCATCTGAATTCATATGAACATTTCATTAGCATTATGCTTGCACACTTATCGGTCCAATGGTCATAGCATCTTCCCGACAACCAGGTAATTCCACACTTAGTTAGTGGTTAACCTTTCCAAGTCTGACTTAGTATCTGTAGTTAGATTCCTAACTCGGTATATCCCTAAGCTCGGTATTCTAGTCATCAGAGCGATACTTCGCTCTGATACCACTTTTTGTAACACCCCTACAACGCCCCTATCAACTACCGAAATCGCAGCGGAAATAGCCAACCAAACATAACTAACGCTTTGGTGTTACAACGCCGTTAACCACCCACGTGGTTAACTAGGCAGAATAAATACAATGTATCGGTCTGATGATCAGACTCCCGAGCATAGAATCTAACTTGCATATATACATAACATAACCAACCATACCGAGTATTTAATTTACAACACACCTACAACCATAATCATTCACCACCGTACAACAACGGTATCAAAATGTAATGCCTCGGGAGCACAGGCGCACCCCGGGCTCCACTACCAACATATCCAAAAGTGCATTAACAACCTAGGACCTAGAGCCACTCTGCTTCTTCGATCCTCATCCTGCAATAAAATATGGAGCCCCCGGGGTCAGCAACCTTTGCTGGTATGGCTAACGCGCAGCCCATCGGCTACCGGGATACGCGCAACCAATTGTCACAATAACATGGCATTCATTTAGAACATCCAACATACATATGTACATACCATAGCATAGCAAGGGAAATTGCATAGCATCATATCAAAACATAACACCATAAACTTGGTCCTCACAGGGAACCTTCCACCATAGTTAGTATACCATGAGAGCCTAGAGATTTTTACCAATCCCATGTTAAGCTCGTTACCATCCTCGTTACCGTCCGGTTATGTAGAACGGTTAACTTATACCAAAGGTGTGTCGGATATAGTAATCCCAAGCACACCGAAATAACATACGTATGCCCCTGTGGCCCGACGTGAGTCAGTAACTAGCTTTGGATAAGCTAAGGGAAGGTAGAAACCAAATTGGAATACCACCTATACATACACCAAGAGAGCCGAACTGGATATGATATCGACTCCCATCCATCACACGCGTGGCCGGAACAACCGGACTCCTCACTCCCCCCGATTAGCACTTGTTAGTGATCACACAATATTTTGTTAAGTCACATACAAGCAAATATTTAGGTCTTGTTAGACAACCAAGGGAAAGGAGTCACAACCTTACAACATCTTAATGTATAACAACTGTAAACTCTTTTCATGCCTTAATCTTATAAGGTCGTAAACACAGAAAAGCAAACAACATCCAAGCCGGTGTAAACCGGTAGGCAACAGACTGCAAGAAAACCATACCTTGGTCCTTGCCTCGTTTCGTTTCCACCTTGAGAGAATCCTATACACATTAGTAACGTCGGTTAATTATTTATTTAACTTCACACTTACTAAGTATTCAACATGATTGTATGACATGTTTTAATGTCTATCTTACCCTAGGTTACCTTCATTATACACCCTAGGGTTAACTACATAAGTCACATTTTTTCTGTTTTTTTTTTTTACAAGTTTAGGTCCGACCGGACTTGCCGACCGGACTTGTCCATGTCCGGTCGATTCCAGAGAGTTTCTCCCCTTCGGAAATAGCCCGACCGGATTGCCAAGTCCGGTCCTATGTCCGGTCGATTCCAGTAACTCAATCCGTACACAAATTACAAGCCCGACCGACCTTGCAAGTCCGGTCCCAAGGTCGGTCCATTCCAGAAGCCAATTCTCGCAGGGTAAACAGGTCCCGACCGGACTTACAAGTCCGGTCGCAAGTCCGGTCTGCC
Source organism: Limonium bicolor (assembly GCA_023374045.1). Classification (NCBI taxonomy): domain Eukaryota; kingdom Viridiplantae; phylum Streptophyta; class Magnoliopsida; order Caryophyllales; family Plumbaginaceae; genus Limonium; species Limonium bicolor. Next base: position 231,768,360 of record CM041781.1, on the reverse strand, counting down.
CCAAATCCTTGTTTTCCTTTTTACATTTAACTCCAAACTTCACCTCATATAACCTAGTACTCCCTAACCTCATTTGGGCACTTTAAACACAACTTAAGACATCCTTAAACACTCATAAAACTCATTTTCTAATTCCTTAAGCCTTTACTTATATCTTCACAAAATTCCTAACACTTACAATGTTTTCTCCTAGTTTTCCAAGTGGTGTTTCATACCTAAGATAACTACTATCCCAAAAGCTTCCTCCTTATTTTAACATCATCTCCCAAGCATCATCTCTCACAACTAATTCCTTATATCATTCTTGAAACTCTTTTCCTAGTGTACACTTCTCCTTATTTTACCAAAGTTTGCCTAGGTATTTACCTAAGTCCAAAAATGACCTTGGTACATACTAAAACCTCAAGCTCATGCCTAAGTCCTTATCACACTCTAGAGTACTTCCTAGTTCATCAAAATTCCTTTAAAACATCATGAACTCCTTATTCATTTCCTAAGTTTTCTAACTCACCAAACCTTATGTAAACACTTAGAACTTCTTGCTTCTTACCTAAATTTTGACATGAATTCCCCTAGAACATTACTAAGCCTTAACACTTTGCTTTCTCCATTAAACACACAAGAACATCTAGAATCACCAAGAACACTCTCATACACAACTTCACCAAATTTACACTACATCACAATATAGTGCATAATTTAAATTGCATGGCACTTAGGCCCTTAAATGCATGGCTCTTAGGCCCTTAAGGTGCTTAAATCTTAAACACTGAATTTCCACAATATATATGCCTTTAACCTGCAAATACACTCAACACACATATGTCCTTTACTAGTCTCTTGAGAACACTTACTAAGTCATTCACCATTTGCTCTTTAGGTAGTTTTAATAAGCATTTATAAGTTCATTTCTCCTAAGGCATTAAACAACATTAAGTTAGTAGATTTACCTCTTTTTCCAAAACACTTCCTTCTTGATTCCTTACAAAACCGTATGGTATTTTAATTCCTTGTCAAGCTCTAAACAATATACAAACACCATAATGAGTATTCAAGCTTTGAGCTTCATCTCATTGTAAACCCTAATTTTACATTGTTTCAAAAACATTAATGTAGTTAGTTTACCTTGATCTTTGGAGAGATTTGAATATATAACAAGAGAGACTCCACCTAGTCCATGAAGAGTTGAAATGAAGCTAGAACAAAGTCACACAAAGAGCTATATCAATGTGCATTTTCGGTCAAGGTAAGAATATGGAGGAAACATGATTTTCTTTGAGATTCCTTACCTAGAAGCAAAGGAGAGTAATAATATGTCAAAATACAAGCCCAAGCTCCTTCCATGGTGGAACACCTTGGCACCGAAATGGGGCTCTTGGAGTTTTGAGAAGATAGGAATGAAGAGCTTGATGAGAGGAAGAGATTGGTGGTCTTAGAATTTGATTTGGACAAGTGAGCAAGATTTTACAAGAGGTCAAAGTGGGAGTTCTAATGGTGGTAGTGGTATTACCGAGAGAGAGCAAAGAAGAGAGGTAGAAGATGGTGTTTGCAAACCGGGAATGAAGGAAAGAAATGAGAATGGGATAGGATTTGCTTTTAAGAAGATATTTATGCTTATAAAGTAAAAAGTAAGTTTACTTAGTTTGCTTTACTTACTTATTACATTAACTAGAGAGTGGTGAGTCACCACACTTATAAAAACCGGCCCCCTTTATTAGTATGAGGGTATTTAGTCTTTGTTTGTCAATTTAATTACTTAACATAACATATGTTATAAACTAGCTTGTAAAAGTTACTATTCACCTAAACAAGGCACTTAGAAGTGAAATTTTTGATTTCCCATTAATATAGCCACCCAAATGTGATACTATATAGTACACATATATATTTAAGAGTAATGATGGACATTTAGCCATTCAAAACTCATTTACAAGACAATTTTTCAAAATGTGCTTTAAGACTTCTTAAAGCACATTTTGTGTTTTAACTTGTTTTCAAGCTTGGTTTTCTTTGGTAATTGGTTTAATATGTTCATTAGTATATAAATGAGGTCTTGGTAAGTTCATTAGGTCTTACCCAAGCCTATTCCAAGCTTAGAGCACATTTTAGCTCTTATTGACTTTAAAGCACATTTTGTGTTTGCTTTTGTTTAAATTTGTTTACTAGTGTTTTTAAGACCCTTTTTAGTCTTAATAAATCATGTTTTAATGTTAACCAACATACCAAGGTTTGGGGTATTTCAGCTACATAACAGGCGGTCATGCCTGTGTTGTCCGCTACCTGTGTTGTCCGCTACCTGTGTCCGCGTACAATATATATCTATATATATACTAGTGTCGGCTCCAGATTTTTCGTTATAAGTCCGTTTTACTCGCCGTTTGTTGCGTTGGAAAGCTTGTGAAGTAAACTACTTGATTCCAACACTTTTTCCTACATTTAACACATAAAATATATCAATTCGTATCAAAACATAAACCTAGGAAAATCGTCAGATAAGTGAAAAATATTACTTAAAATACTGCAAATTACAAGGTAATTAAACCCTAAAAAGTCTATATATTTCGCACTTATCAGTGACTTATACTGTGCCTAGCACAAAGTTATGGTTTTGATGATTGTGTGTGTGTTACGTAAACATACACATTCATTCATGGTTTAATTGTGGTAACTGCGCACAGAAGATGCGAATACCATTGTGATAAGTGTGTTGATTTATTAATAGTTGTGTGTGATAGTACAAGTGTGGGGAGTAGAGAAACTCCCGGGGAACAAAACCCCGACAGTGTATAAATGTGAAACTGTGTGTTGTATATTGATAAAATATATGTGATATATATATACTATATAGTGATTCATGAAAGGGTATGAAACCGACATAGAACCTAGTGAGAATAAGATTCCCTAGGTAACAACATTAAAGTGAATGGAAATAACTGATAGACGAAGTTCTATCCCTTGGAGATGTTATGATCATGACTAGAATGATTTAAAAGATAGAAAATTGGAAATGAGTGATTTAATTGATGCTTGAAAATGAAGTGGGAGGTGGAACTTGATTTGCATGCGATCAAGGGAAGCCGAACACAGATTGGGGTGGAAGGATAGTTCAACACTGATGCTGATCACATCAGGGTTGGATGATCCTTGAAGCTCCCTATAAGTGGTCACAAATAACCACGCTAAGAAAAGAAGCAAAGAGCATAAGTTGGACTTGGAGTTGTGTGTTTTCAAAAAGGATTTTGAATTGGTATTTATAAAATGTCGATAGATACTTTACATGATTAAAGTTTTCTTACTTAACCTCACAAGGAAAAATTTTTAAATTTAAGTGAATGTTTTGATTTCCCAAAGGAACGGGGACGGAAGGTGTCCATCGCGACCGGGTTCTGCGGGATCACAGTGTATATCAAAGATATTTTTGATTGCTATACATGCTATGACATGTTGTGTGGTATGTATAATAAATGTTATTTTGACTTTGATTTCCTAAAGTGTATGCTATCAAGACCTATGAGTCTAAATGTGTTGTGTTACATAGACCTATGTGTCTAAAGGCTGTTAGGTTATCGAGACCTATGTGTCTAAATGTTGTTATGTTACCCAAGACCAGAGAGTCTAAGGGTTGTTATGTATGTGTAAATGTTGTTAAGATACCCGGACCATTGAGTCCGAGGTTATCTTGTGAATATGTTATGTTATGTATGGATGTGAATGTGTTAGCCGGACCATTAAGTCCGAGGTTGTGATGTAAAGTGTGTTGGTTATGGAAGTTTATTTCTATAAGTAATCCCGTATTCTAATCCAAGATGTGAGGGAAGTGTAAACTTCGAGGACGAAGTTCTTTTAAGGGGGGTAGATTGAAATACCCCAAACCTTGATATGTGGTTTAAATATTAAACTATGGTATGTAAAGGCTAAAAGTGCCTTAGAAACATCGGTGAACAATTTAAACCATAGTAAAATGCAATAAAGCACTAAGATACAGTTTGAGCAAAAACATGCTCTAAGCTTGGAGTGAACTTGGTTAGGACCCAAAGAGCCTACCAAGACTTAATAATATTCAATTATGATTTAATAAGGCTAATTAAGTCCTTAAGAAACTTTGGTAGACAGTTAAACCAAACAAAACACAAGAAAATACCTTAAAGTCAATAAGAGCAAAAATGTGCTCTAAGCTTGGGATAAATTTTTATAAGACCTAATGGTCATACCTATACCTTATAAATATGTTAATGAACATATTAAATCAATTACCAAAGAAATCCAAGCTTGAAAACAAGTTAAAACACAAAAAGTGCTTTAAGGAGTCTTAAAGCACGTTTTTGAAAAATTGTCTTGTAAATGAGTTTTGAATGGCTAAATGTCCATCATTACTCTTTAGTTAACATGTGTACTATTAGTATCTCATTTGGAAGTCTATATCAATGGGAAATCAAAAATGTCACTTCTATGTGCCTTGTTTTCATGAATAGTAACTTTAATAAGCTAGTTTGTAACATATGTTATCATAAGTAATTAAATTGACAAATAAAGACTAAAATACCCTTATGTAATAAAGGGGGCCGGTTTTCTAAGTGTGGTGACTCACCACTCTTTTGTTAATATGAAAAGTAAATAAAGATGACTAATTAATGTACTATTTACTTTATAAGCACAAATATCTTCTAAAAAGCAAGTTTATCTCATTCTCTCATTTCCTTCTCATTTCACACGGTTCCAAGTCTTCTTCTACCTCCTTCTTGCTGTTCTCTCACGGTAATACTCACCACCACCATTAAACTCTAGCTTTGACCTCTTGTAAATCCAAGCTCACTTAACCAAATCAAAAACAAACACCACCATTCTCTTTGTCTCATCAAGCTCTTCAATTCTATCCTTTCAAATTCCAAGAGCTCCATTTCGGTGCCAAGAGGAATCTCCATGGGAGGAGCTTGAGCTCACCTTTTCACATATTATTGTTCTCCTTTGCTTCAAGGTAAGGAAACTCAAAGAAAAATGACATTTCCTTCATGTTTGTGTGATGTCCGAAAATCACCATTAATGGTGCTCATTGTGTTGCCTTGTTCTAGCTCCATTTGAATCTTTCAAGGACTTGGTGGAGTCCTCTCTTGATAGATATTTTAATTCCCTTCAAAGACCAAGGTAAAACAACTATCTTAATGCTCTTTGAACATGTAAAACCTAGGGTTTACAATGAGATTAAGCTTGGAGCTTGAATACTCATCACATTGTTTGTATAATGTTTAGAAGTTGACAAGCAACTAAGCTTAGCCGATTTTTAAACAAGGAAGAACAAAGAAAAACAAGTGGAAAGTCTTGAAAGAAAAGAGGTAAATGTGTTAACTTAATGTGGTTTAAATGCCTTAGGAAAATGAGCTTGATTTGCTTAATAAAATACCTAAGGAGCCAATGGTGAATGACCTAGAGAAATGCTCTCAAGAGTTTATTAAGGGCATATGTGTTGTTGTATGTAATTGCAGGTTAAAAGCAATATATATGTGGGAGATTCAGTGTTTAAGTTTAATGTATTTAAGGGCCTAAGAGCCATGTTATTTAAGGGCCTAAGCGCCAAGCAACTTAAGCTTATGCACTATATTGTGATGTAGTGCTAAATGTGTGAAGTTTGTGTATAAAATGTGTTTGATGGATTTTAGGTGTTCTTGAATGAAATAAGGTAAAAACCTAAGTGTTTGGAATGATGATGTGCTAAGAGAACCCATGGCAAAATTTGTATAGTGTATAAGGAGTTGTAAGTGCTTAAATGAACTTTGGTGAACTAGGATATGTTAGGAAAGGATAAATGTTTTACTAAGGAAGAAAACATGTTTTTAAGGTGTTCTAAAGTGCTACAAGGACTTTGGTATTGTCTTGGAAGTTCTAGGAATTCAATGAGTGTTTTAGGATGTAATTAAGTCTTGGAGAAGTTTGTTTAAGGTTTAGGTAATGTTGATGAATAAGGAAGGAATGATGTTTAGGTAAGGGTTTTGAGTAAGGAATTTTAAGAAGTTGTGAAAAGGAGATTTAGTTAGTAAGAAAAGAAGTTGAGAGATGATGTTAAGGTGTAGAGGAAACACCTTGGTATAGTGGTCATTATTGGTGAAATACCACTTAGGAATCTTAAGGAGAAAACATCCCAAGTGCTAGGAATTTTGTAAGAAATTTGTGAATGGTAAGATGGTTTTGGTGAGTGATTTAAAGAGTTTAGCACATGGCTAAAGGTGTTTGATGTGCCAAATGATGTTAGGAAACATTATGAGGCTTTAGGAGAAGTTTGGTGAAATTGGTTAAGTGCTTAAAGGCTTAGAAAATGAGTGTTTTGCCTTGTCCGAACATCCGTCCGGACATGGACGTTCGGACAGGCCTGTTGCGTAAAAATTTTCAGAGTCTCAACTTGTGTCCGACCTTGGGAAGTCCGGACACAAGTTCGGACGTACCTGCTTCTTCATTTAATTTTCCTCGACCCATGTCCGAACTTCCGAAGTCCGGACACAAGTTCGGACAGGCGTCTGTATTCAGTTTTGAGTCTCGACTTGTGTCTGAACTTGGGAAGTCCGGACACAAGTTCGGACAGTCCACTGTATGGACCAAAAACTTTGTTTGAAGGTGGGAAAAGTTGCCTAAAAATGGTGATTACCAAGTAATGATGTTATAAGAATGTTAAGGACATGTTAAGTAAGTTATAATGACAATTTAGTGGGGGAAAGGTTGTATTAAAATGTAAAAGTAAGACAAGTTAAAAAGTGAAGTTATGTAACTAAGTTAACGGGGAAAAGTTATAAGCATTAGACTTTAAACAATCATGTTACCCCGATGTTAATAAAAATACATGTAATGTTGTCAGTTGTTCGAGAATTGCTCGAGGAACATAAGTGGACGTGGTAAAGTGGACTCCGGTGACAGGTATGGTTTTCTTGCAACCTGTGTCCTACCGGATTACACCGGCCTGTATGCCAATGTGTTTTTCTGTATGTTTGCCACGTTATAAGATAAATCATGAAACGAGTTTACAGTCGTTATTGTTGTTGTATGTTTACGTGCCGATACCGGTAACCTCGAATGCGCTTGAAGGGTTAGTTAACCACTATTAGGTAAACGTAGGAGAACGGTATCCGGTGATAACGTTTCCGACCTAAGGAACGTTCTAACCACGACTATGCGTGAGTTAGTTATGTGATGTTTGTGTGTGATGTTTGTGTGTGAATGTATGACTCTCCCTTCCCTTGTGTGTGTCTAACAAGACTTAACCCTATGTTGTGATTGTTTAACTAAGTTCAATGATGAACTTCTGACAAGTGCTAACGGGGGAAGTGAGGAGTCCGGTCTGTTCCGGCCACGCGTGTGAGTATGGGGGTCGTTGTCATATCAGGTTCGATCCTCTCTGTATGTTATGGTTGATTTCCAATTTGGTTCCCAACCTCCCCTTTAGCTTAACCAAGGCTATTACTGACTCACGTCGGGCCACAGGGGCATACTATGTTATGTTTGTTCGGTGTGCTTGGATCACTATATCCGAGACACCTTGTGTTAAGTTATCCGTTCATTTAACGAGACGGTAACGAGTTATGTACTGAGCTTATCATGAGACTGGCAACATTCTCTAGGGTACAAGTGAACTGACTATGTTTGGGCCGGTTCACAAAAGGAACTGTACCCGTTATGTTATGTATTGTCGTTATGATGCAATATCTATTGCGATGTTATTATGTACACGTTGAAACGTGGAAAGTGTTGTTATGTGTTGTTATATGATGAATGTTATACGTTGTAAAATGCGGAGTATGTGGATCATGGAAATGAATCCCAGTTGTGATAAGAGGCGTTTAAGGATAACCCGATTGGTGGGTATGTGTCATCTATTAAGGAAATAGCTCCATCAGAGGAGAACACTCTAGGGTTAATGAACACTATGAGTGACTTATCAAGTAAGGATGTGTTACCTGTTTGTTGAGCCCATTGAGGCGAAGTGTTATGTGTTGTGTGCTTTTAGTTACATGCATGATTTAAATATAATCAACCGCATGCTAAGACGACAATTAGTTGTGCGTGGCCCGGTAGCATGTGGGCTGCGGGATTACCATACCAGCAAAGGTGCTGAGCCCCTTGGGGGCCACCCTTTCTCTTCTTTTCCTATTTCAGGTACAAAGAGCAGGAAGCCGTTCGAGAGTAGGACGGGGTAGTCGTTGTACATGGGTAATCTTTTAAGTTGTACATGTACAGTAGGTGTAGTAAGACCGAGATTGTTATCGGCATCAGTTTGTGAATACTCGGTACAGTTGAAAGGTGTATGTTGTTGTTGCTGTTAATGGAAAGGGATAGTAATGTGTAGTCGCTCGGGAATTTAGTCCATCAGACCGGTACAATGTTTATGTAATAGCCTTGTTAGCCACGTGGGTGGTTAACGGCGTGTAACACCAACGAGTTAAGTTATTTGATGAGGTGTGTATTCCGCTGCAGATTGTTGTTATGTGTTGTTGTTGGATGGGGTGTTACACTATATACATATATACATATATATGTAGTAGTACGCTATAAATGAAGTAGTAAATGTAAGAAAGTAAGTATATGAGTAGGAAAACAAGTATGAAAAGTAACCACGTAAGTTGAGAGTATGAGAACATTAAGTACACCGGGATAACGGGGTAAGTACGAGAGTAGTAATTATTTGTGTATCGTCAGAGTATAGTATTAATAACATTGTTGGAACATTATCAGTGGAACAAGTGTGAACCACGGAACGAGGGAACACATGGTAGAGCTAACCCCGATGAAAGGTATGATTTTCTCTTGCCCCGTATGCTAACCGAGTTACGTTGATTTGTGTGCTGTATGCCGGCTAATCAAGACTAAAGCATGAAAACGGTTTATTGCCTTTCATTGTATGTCTTGTTGTATGTTGTGTGAGCTAACCCCTCTTGATTGATTGTGTGGCTTCACTTAGTGCGTAGACCGACTCATAGATGAGTCTTGTTGTGTATTGACTCGTAGTAAGAGTCATGTATGAACTAATGGAACCGTAGCAACACACTAAACCAACGAATCAGTAAACGATAACGTAAACCAATGAACTCACTAGAGTGTGAGAGAGTGTACGGGAGTAATAACCTTCCGATAACGGTAGGAGAACCGAAATGATTCAACCACAAACAATAAGTAGTGGGAGTATATGAGTAACCTCTATTAGAGGAATTAATCTTGGTGCAAGACATGAACCATGAGAGTAGTAAAGAATGACGAGGGATCTCCAAACCCCTTGGCAATTAGTCGACCCATTGTGAGAGGACCCGACTGATGTAAGTATGTCCCGAGCATGAGAGTATTTGATACGTTGGGGAAACCCTTAAATCTGAGGATACTAGTCGGTTGCAATTCCCTAAGCTAGTGGAAGTTATCAAGAGAGATACTTCTAGGCTAATCCATGAGATTGTATTGTACTCTGAGAGAAGAGTGTTGGGAATTTGAGTAGTCCGGTAAAAACGGGCATTTGAGTACTTGAGGAGCTAAGCGTATAGCCCTCGTATTGTAGGTCCGGCGGCGAGTCTTGTGTATGACTCTGCCCAGAGACCAAGTAACGAGTATTGAGTATTGCGTATGTATGAGTAAGTATTGAGTACTGAGTAAGAAGTGAGTATGAGTATGTAATGAGTACCGAGTATTGAGTATGTATGAGTAAGTATGGAGTATTGAGTAGTGAGTATGCACAAGTATAGTAACGTGTACAGAGTAAGGATCGTGTGCGAGTAAGGTATTGAACATGGAGTGGTGAGTATGCAAGAGTAAGGAACGAGTATGAGTAGAGTAGCGAATGTCGAACACCGTACGAACAGAGTAGTGAGTAACGCAACGAAAGAGTAATGAATAAGCAGCTAATACAAACGGTTGACTAGCGAATTGTCTTCCTTGGTAAGTATTGAACCTTGTATGTGTATGTAGGCATCGTTTATTGTATTGTTGTAGCATGAGTATGTATGTATGCATGTAAAATGAACTCCATGTATATCCGACCCAAAGTAGTCGGCGTACCGCGGTTAGCACGCGGTATATGCGAATTTCATATTCAGCGTAAGCTGACTCCCTAGGGGGAACGTTTTTAGTGTGCAGGTACTCAAAGCTGACCACCGTTCGAGAGAGTAGGACGGGGGCTGCTATGTAAGCATGGGTAGTCGTATTTTAAGGATTGTATTTGTAATGTATTGCGAAATGGAAAGTTCCAAGCTGTATCGGTAATTTAAGGATCGTAGTAGACTCGGTATAGTAATGTATTGGAAGTTGTAATTGAATTGTGGTTGAGTATGCAAGAGAAAGTATTGTAATGTGTAGAGTACTCGGTATGTTCATATTCATCAGACCGATAGTATCTAGTATTGTAACCCGCCTTGTTAGTCACGTGGGTGACTAATGGCATTGTACACCCGCCGTTGTGTAAGGAGTATCCGCTGCGAAGGTAAGTATTGTACGGTAATGACGGTATTAGCGGTAGGGGTGTTACATATTTTTTATTTTTAATTAAAAAAAATCGGGTTACGGGTTAGCGAGTTCAACCCAAACCCGGAGTGGGTTTCAATGATCCAACCCAAACCTAATCCGAAAATCTTTTCGGGCTAAAAATCTCAACCCGAACCCAGCTTTTTACAAATCGGTTTCAGGTCAAGTTTCAGATTCAGGTCAAGATTACATCCCTACCAGCATAAAGGGCGAGGTAGTTGAGAGTAATAAAATAAGCCAAATTTACCCGCCGCTCCTGCATAAAGACAAAAAATCCCATAATGTCACGGCGTATTAATGCAACTCAGGGTCATGATTCGATATTTCGAAATGCATCACAAAAATGGAGCGGGCGCTGTCTCAACTTTTATGGTCACTTATTTGTGTTCGCCTAGCTGAATGATGATGGCTAGAAGAGATGTACGCATATAAAATGGAAATCTCAACGGACAAAGAACACCTAGGAGGAGTCCCTGGTAAAAGAATAGCTGACCCGACCCCAGCAATTGTTGTACTATACTATATATATATAAATGGAGTACTTTTTATCTGATATGATATTTTAGTCTATCTACGTGTTTGCATTTACTATGCAGTTTTGACCCTAATGGCAATCTGTCTGTGCCATGGCAAAAAGAAACTACATTCTTCTGTATATATACCGAACCAGGCACTCACACGAACAAGCACGGCTCGACCCAACTAGACCACCCCGTGGCTTAAGCTATGACTCGGGCCGGTTCGATCACCTTGTCAACAAGATGAAGTGGTTGTGCGGGTCATCTGAGTGGCTGATAACACACTCGGTTCGAACGTTGTCAATATTAGGGAATCAGCTATAGTGGTTGTTAACCCGGTTACATCGGTGAATTTTTTTTTTAAATGTTATATAATGATGTGAATTTCATCTATGTTTTTTCTCATAGGTTTTTAACTAAGGACATACACAATGGCTATGAGTGTCTTAACATAATCCTAGATGTCATGTCATCAAAATATTTTTTTATTATGTAAGTAACTCTATCCATTTTTCATCCCTACCATTCAAGTTTTTTAACATTCTCACTACTTTCAATAAGAGGTTGTTCGTTTGCTAGAGGTTTAAATTCATTGACATTAATCAGACATCAATCCCAGACCAAAAGTCTCAAATTAAGTCAACATGGGTAATTGAGCCATTCGTTTATTAGCGGCACATTTCACACATGCTGGGTGCAAAAAATACTAAATTGCCCTTGATAGGATGTCTTCTCCACTTTCACGTAGGGAGATGAATAAAGTAAGGGCAATCTAGTAATATGTCTAGGAACCTAAACAAATAAGGTGGAGCTTATTTCCTGAATGCAGCCTATCCAACTTCTATTATAAATACAAGGAAATCATGATACGCGTGACAAATTGTCTTCCTGTCCATTCAAACATTAATAATTAAGTCCATTAATGTGTACAAATCTACATTAAGTGCTCAGTCGAACGGACCCTAATTATTTCTTCTCTTCTCCCGCTATTTCTTTTTATTTTACCATGCAGTACAATACTTATGCCCCGTTCGATGGCTACATTGAAATGTAGCGACCATTAATGTGAGCATTAAAGTTGGTGCAATTCGCAATTACAGAGAACATTAAGGTATGAAAAAATTGTTATCTGTTCGGTGATGACAGTGGAGAATAAGCAACTTTATTATACTTAAAGACGTAAATACCCTCACCAACCTTTAAATACTACACAAAATTAGGGATCAGGTGGAGCGAACTCTTTCAGTCGTCTTCAAACATCAGTTCAACTCATCTATGCAAAATATCCCCTTTCATCCCTTTTTCATACCTCAAATCAACCCAATTGTTCATCTCTGAGATAGTGGGCGTTATCTTCCATTCTTTTCGAATTGAAGGTCAACAATTACTCCTGTCCTCTAAAGGTAGTAATCAATCTGCATTAAATTACGGGTTTCTATCTTGATTAATTACAAAACTAAAGGTGCAAGAGTAGATAATTTATTTGAATTAAAACGACAGTGAAGAACTCTATAATGAAATGGAGTTTAAAAATAAGGGCAGCAGTGTAATTGGACATTTGTTAAAGTTGAATGGAACGTGCTGGTTTTCCTGAACGCTGCTAAACCAAGCTTTATGTTAAAGCTCATAAAACAACAGATCGCAGTGTTTTTCTTGGCCTAATTCGCGTACCTGTCCCTTCCGACATCAATGATTAAGCTCAAAATACAGCCCAACGTGCGTTAATGTTACAGACGAACGAGACCTTATTAACAATTGATGGTGTCAGTGGATTAATGGTGGCCATCGATTATGAATAGAACCGGAACCGCCGGTTCGAACCGAAACCGATCAGAACCGGTCCGGAACCGGTTCAGAACCGGAACCGCAGCTGAACGAAGCGAATACAAATACAGATTTTGAAAACTTCTACGAATTCAAAGAGCCAACAATGGCGATTCAGATTGTGAGGAAAGGAAGAAAACAGAGAGAGAGACCAACACGGCTCTTACTCTCGAAAATACACCCCGCTCTTCTGTCTAACTATTATCTCTAATTACACCCTTAATAAAACACCAGAATAACGGAACTAAACATAACGTTAACATAACGTTACTAACAGACAGTACAGTATAATAGAATAATAACAGTTTCTATACTCTAACACCCCCCTTCAAATCACAGGAGGTGAAACCTCATGGGATTTGTTAACTAGAAACTGTGAGGAAAGGCAAGACGCAGTGCTATTCGTCAGTTAAGACCAGTCCCATTCTTCTGATCTGTAGTGGGTAGGCCTTCCCAGGCAAAGACTTAGTTAAGATATCCGCAACCTGCTCATGCGAACTGACAAACTCCACGTCAATCATTCCCTCCTACAAATTCTATCGGACGAAATGAATGTCGAGCTCGATGTGCTTAGTCCTTTCATGGAGCACGGGATTCCTCACAATGTAGATGGCTGCCTGACTATCTGACTTAACAGGAACTGGTTGTATACTCTCTACCCCTAGTTCATGCAAAATTCTGGTGATCCAGCTGAGCTCCGCCGTGACACTTCTCATGGCTCGATACTCCGCTTCAGCTGAGGACAAAGCTGCCGTGGTCTGCTTCTTCGATTTCCAGGAAAGAGGGTTGTCACCCAGCTGAATGAAGAAGCCACTGATGGACCTCCTTGTATTGGGACATCCTGCCCAATCAGAGTCGCAAAACGCAATCAGTGAAAAATCGTTCTTGGAATTAAACACATGCCATAGTTCAGAGTGCTTTTGACATAACTGAGTGTATGTAAAGCAGCATTATAATGAACATCAGTAGGTGCACTTAAAAACTGACTAAGGACCTGAATCGCAAAGCAAAGATCAGGCCTACTATGAGAGAGATAGCTAATCTTACCAACATGTTTCCTATACAGAAAGGGGTCCTTCAAGGGCTTCCCTTCATTCTTTCTGAGTTTAACAGAGCTGTCCAGAGGACTAGAGGCATTTTTCTTTTCAGATATAGTGAATTCCTTTAACAGATCTTGGCAGTACTTTCTTTGTAGCAGGACTATACCATCAGTAGTATGTAAAAATTGCATTCCCAAAAAGAAATTCAATCTTCCTAAATCCTTAATTCTAAACTGTTTGTTCAATTTATTCTTAACTGCTTTAATTAGAGCATAATCATTCCCTGTAATCAGAATATCGTCTACATATACAGCTAGATGACAAACTTTATCACCATTACTTCTTATAAATAGAGAATAATCATTCAGAGATTGAACAAAACCAAGAGATTTAAGGAAAACACTTAGTTTGTGGTGCCACTGCCTAGAAGCTTGTTTCAGTCCATAAAGGGATTTTTTTAGCTTACACACTTTTCCTATCTCTCCTGCCCCATAACCCTCAGGTATCTCATATAAACATCTTCTTCTAAGTCTCCGTGCAAAAATGCATTATTTATATCAAGTTGGCTAACTAACCATCCCCTCTTAGCTGATATTATGATTAGAGCCTTAATTGTAGTGAATTTGACCACTGGAGAGAAGGTTTCCAGGTAGTCAACCCCATACCTTTGGGTGTAACCTTTGGCAACTAATCTGGCCTTAAACCTCTCAATGCTCCCATCTGCCCTACACTTAATCTTATACACCCATCTGCACTTAATTGGCTTAATTCCTACAGGAAGGTCTACCAACTCCCATGTGTTGTTTCTCTCTAAGGCTAGAAATTCTTCACTCATTGCTTCCCTTCATCTCACATCTTTGGCTGCCTCACTAAAACTGTTGGGTTCAACCTCTCTGTTCACGTTAGAACTTAGACAATAGTGATTGGTTCCATCATCTAGAATGATTCCTAGTTGGTGTGGAACATTGTGTGACCCAATAATGCTATTTTCTTCATCTATTTCATTCAGATCAGAATCTAAGATTGTCATATATGCATTAGTATTATTGCAGTGGCCTATTCTATCACTAAGAATCTGTGAAAAGCAATCAAATGTAGAAGGAGAAGGAGACTTATCTTTTCTGGCTGCTGATGAACCCAAGTCATAATCACTGAGATACTTAGGTTTTGTCTAGCTCTCTCTGACCTTCTCAGTCTTGTGCCTTCATCTTCTCTAATCTCTGATTGTGTCAATTCTTTATCAGAGATCTCGGTTTCTTCTTCCTCATCAGGTTTCTCCTCATCTTCGGTCTGGTCTTGCTCTTCTTCTTGGGAAGGTCTGAACTGTCCACTGTTATCACTTTGGAATGGTTTCCCCTGATCAAACTTTCTCAAACTTGTTTCACTTGCATCAGCGTCAGTAGGAGTAAAGAAATCATTTCCAAATAGATTGTTTTCTTTCTCAATATCAGCAGATGAATTCTTAACTGTTTTGTTCAAAGTTTCTCTAAAGGGGTAAACTTCCTCGTGAAAAACAACATCCCTATTGTAAATAATCCTATTATTATCTAGGTCATATAGTTTATATCCTTTCTTGTCTTGACCATACCCAATGAAAACACATTTTACAGACCTGGAAAGGAACTTATCATGAAGATTCCTGTTATTATTGGCAAAACAAAGACAACCAAATCCTTTCAAAGCAGAATAATCAGGTTCCCTTCCATAAATTATTTCAAAAGGAGACCTTTTTTCTATGCTCACTAGTGGCATTCTATTAATTAGATAGGTTGCTGTAAGTATGCTTTCTCCCCAAAACTTTCTTGGGAGAGAGGAATAAAACATGATGGCCCTGGCTGTTTCTAAAATGTGTATGTGCTTTCGCTCAGCCACACCATTTTGTTGAGGGGTATATGAACAAGTAGTTTGATGCATAATTCCTTTAAATCTAAAGTACTCAATTCCAGCTTTAGAACTCCCAAGCTCATAAGCATTATCAGTTCTAACACATTTTACCCTCCTGTTGAATTGCCTCTCAACCATGGAAATGAAACTGATTATCAAGGGAAAGCAATCAGACTTGGATTTACACAAGTGAGTCCATGTAACACGACTCTTATCATCAACAATAGTCAAAAAATAAGTAAAACCATCATGAGTTTCCAAATTATAAGGGCCCCACAAATCAACATGTATCATTTCAAAAATGTCATTGGTCTTTATTGAACTAGAAGGAAAAACAATTCTATGACTCTTTGCGCTGCTGCATGGTTCACAAACAAGATTGTTTTGTAAATGTTTCTTATTAACTAGACCTAACCTGGACAACTTATCTTTTGGGATGTGGCCAAGTCTATGATGCCACAAAACTAAAATGTCATTACTCTCATTGGTTGTCTCTACAAGGTGCTCAGTATGTAAATTGGAACTAAAACAACCCTTCTTCCCTTGATCACAGGATCTGTCTAGCAGGTAAAGACCCCTATGGGCATGCCCAATCTTCACCTCCTCCTGGCCATCACAAGCCTGGTAAATGCAGTAGTTTGAATCAAAACAGAACCTACCCTTCATTTCACCACACAGTTTGCTAATAGATATGAGACCAAATTTGAAATCAGGGACATAAAGGACATTTTTTAGTGTTATTAGTGTTATTAGGCTTATTCTTATGTTGCCCATTAATTTTACTAGCTGTGGATGCCCATCAGGCATACCAACCCAGTGGTCTCTATCAAGGAAAACTATCTCACTAAATCTAGCTAGGTCCCCACACATATGATCGGAGGCCCCGCTATCTATAATCCAATCTTTTTCGTTAAAAGTATCTTTATCAGAGGCATTACATGTCTTGCGGTGATTACAAATTAAACAATTATTTTTGCTAGAAGCATCAACAAAATGACCTTCACAAGTACTGCCCAACAAGCTGCATCTGCTGCAACTCAAGAGATTACTCTTATCATGGCAATCAAGAAATTCAGAAACATAACCACCAGAATTTTCAGTGTTAGCAAGACAACTTCTTCAACCATTGTCTATTAATTTATATCCGTTATAGTTGAAGGAGTTTTTATCATGGCAATCAAGAAATCTAGAGGCACATTTAGTAGAGCATTCAGGTTGTCTATTATTCTCAGTTTCACCAAGGTCTAATAATCTTTCATTATGACAATCAGATAAATCAGAGACATGTCTACCAGAATGTTTAGGCTGTTTATTACAGTGCTCAGCTTTCTCGACAATTCCATATTTTGTTAAATAATTGTACTCAGGAACTTGGGCACATCCCTTGTACGCACAACTGGTCAGACAATCAAATTTATCTAATTCATTCCGCATCAGATCATCAGATTCACTACCTTTACGTAATTGTGAAAGAAATATACCTGAGAACCCACAATTGGATTCAGATGTGCAGGAATCATTGTTCTTGACTTGGGATCGACTGATGTAATTGAGGAGCCCATTGATCTGCTCTGTAGTGAGGGTGCCTCCAAACGGGTCCTTGCCGTCTTTTTCCTTTCCTTCGCCAGCACCATTAGCTTGGTGTTTCTTGTCCTTCCCAAATCGCCAACCAGGAGGAAAGCCATGATTTTGGAAACACCTATCTTCTGTGTGTCCTGACTTGTGACAGTGGGTGCACTGCAGTCCACTGCGCCTTCCTCCTCCAGTTTGGCCGCGGCCTAGGTTTCTCTTTCCCTGTGTTACAGAGAAGGCAGCTGGAGATTCAACTTCGATAGCTGGGTTTGTAGTGAGCATTTTCTGCCTTTCCTGCTGAATTAGAATGGAAAAAGCTTGCTCTATCGATGGAAGGGGTGATATCATCAGGATGCTCTCTCTTGCACCGGAGTATCTCTCATTTAAGCCCATTAGGAACTTTATCAGGCGCTAAGTTTGGATGTAATCCTTGAACCCCTTGTCGGTGGCACAAGCACAGGTGGGCAGCGACGTAGTGGCATCTATCTCGTCCCAAATGCCTCTGAGCTTTGCAAAATAGTCACCGATAGTTTCATTGGCCTGAATGGTTGCAACGAGGCGTCTCTCCAACTCATACATCCTTGTTGCATCAACTTGGTCGTATCTGGCCACAAATCCTCCCATATCTTGGCCGCCGAAGACCGAAAAAGAACCGTATCGGTGACTCGTTTCTCCAAGCTCATGAGGATCCATGAGCGAACCATATTGTCGCAACGTGTCCACGCCTGATCTTGAACACCGCCGTCATTTTGCTTTACGGTTGTACCTTCGACGAACCCCAATTTGGTCTTGGAGGCTAGGGCTATCTCAACCTGATGCTTCCATCGTGGAAAGCCTGGTCCGCCATCATATTTAGGAGCGAGAGCCAGGCCGGGGTTGTCTGAACTGGACAAATACAGCGGGTCTCCGACGTCAATTCCTGAATTTCCTCCGCTGCTGCCTTCCACGTCTAGGGTTTCCTTACCCTTGTCGCCAGATTTGACCTTCTCCCCTGAAAGATCTTGACTCATCTTGGTGGAATAGATGAAACAGATGAGGAGTAGCAAGGAAAGGAAGACCAATCGAAAGAGAACGCGGGGAAGAAACCCAAGTCTTGATGATGCGAGAGTAAACGGGGAAAAAGAATGGAGATAAAAGGAGGAAGAAAATCGAAGAAGACAGAAAATTAACTTCACAGCTAGGTCCCATGACCATTACTGCTCTGATACCATGAAAACTTCTACGAATTCAAAGAGCCAACAATGGCGATTCAGATTGTGAGGAAAGGAAGAAAATAGAGAGAGAGACCAACACGGCTCTTACTCTCGAAAATACACCCCGCTCTTCTGTCTAACTATTATCTCTAATTACAGCCTTAATAAAACACCAGAACAACGGAACTAAACATAACGTTAACATAACGTTACTAATAGACAGAACAGTATAATAGAATAATAACAGTTTCTATACTCTAACAGATTTTGGGATTCAAAACTGAATCGGGTCGGGAACCGGAACCGGAACCGCCCTTGGATTCAGAACCACCAGAACTGGAACCGGTGGAATCGCCGTGGAACCGGTCAAACTAGTCGTTGGTCAATGAGCAAGATGACGTCGTTTTGGCCGAGGCGCACGTGCTCTTCTAACGAAAGAGCCATTGGAACCGAAACCGAAAACAGAACCGGCCAAAAATGCCCAACAACTCTTTTTTTTTCTTGTCTCTACCGGTTATAAACGGCAAAAAACGGCTAGTATGTCCCAAAACCCGTATAAATACACTATTTTATGATCATTCTCACCACACAAGTCATCATACTCTTCTCTTTTATTACTACTATTTTATTGCGCAATTAAGTGCTATTAGGCATTTTAGCTACTAAAAAGCTCATTTCCTACATTAGCTCTCAATTCCCATTGCCCACATTCTAGCAAAATGTCTAAGAAAGCCGGAAATGATGTGATGCCTTCTTCCAACCTCCCAATCGATCCAAATTTTCAAGTTGATGATCAAGACCAAATTGATGAGATGGAATTCGGGTATCATCAACAACCACACTATTAACCTTCATCACTCCCGCAAGGTGGAAGTTTTACAACTTCTCAGCACGGATATACTATCATGGGGCCAACACTAGACCTGGCAATTTTGACCTAACCCAAAACCCAACCCGAACCCAACCCATACTTTTACGGGTTAGGGTCATGATTATTGACCCATTTATTTTTTGGGTTGGGTTAGGGTAATAGGCTAATTTTGTGGGTTGGGTTAGGGTAGAGATCTAAACCCATGACCCAACCCGAAACCCAAAAATATATTTGTTAATAATAAAAAATAAAAATATTAATTCATATATATGTATATATATTATTTTCGGATCAAATTACACCTTAGTCTTAAACCCAAGTGCACTTGGACTATCCAACCTTTAATAATATCACACAATCTTAACTAAGCAGATGGCTCAACCAGCTGCATATCAAACAAAGGGCCCAAGCAGACCTTAACATAATGTTGAAAACCCTAATGCTCTCATCTTGCAGACTTATATCGATCTTTATTCTCTTCGTCGTTGTTAATGTCTATGTCGCTCTTCATCTCTTCCCAAGGTTTGTTTTTCT
>CM041781.1:231698606-231747942 GCA_023374045.1 Limonium bicolor | reverse complement strand
CAAAGTCACACAAAGAGCTATATCAATGTGCATTTTCGGTCAAGGTAAGAATATGGAGGAAACATGATTTTCTTTGAGATTCCTTACCTAGAAGCAAAGGAGAGTAATAATATGTCAAAATACAAGCCCAAGCTCCTTCCATGGTGGAACACCTTGGCACCGAAATGGGGCTCTTGGAGTTTTGAGAAGATAGGAATGAAGAGCTTGATGAGAGGAAGAGATTGGTGGTCTTAGAATTTGATTTGGACAAGTGAGCAAGATTTTACAAGAGGTCAAAGTGGGAGTTCTAATGGTGGTAGTGGTATTACCGAGAGAGAGCAAAGAAGAGAGGTAGAAGATGGTGTTTGCAAACCGGGAATGAAGGAAAGAAATGAGAATGGGATAGGATTTGCTTTTAAGAAGATATTTATGCTTATAAAGTAAAAAGTAAGTTTACTTAGTTTGCTTTACTTACTTATTACATTAACTAGAGAGTGGTGAGTCACCACACTTATAAAAACCGGCCCCCTTTATTAGTATGAGGGTATTTAGTCTTTGTTTGTCAATTTAATTACTTAACATAACATATGTTATAAACTAGCTTGTAAAAGTTACTATTCACCTAAACAAGGCACTTAGAAGTGAAATTTTTGATTTCCCATTAATATAGCCACCCAAATGTGATACTATATAGTACACATATATATTTAAGAGTAATGATGGACATTTAGCCATTCAAAACTCATTTACAAGACAATTTTTCAAAATGTGCTTTAAGACTTCTTAAAGCACATTTTGTGTTTTAACTTGTTTTCAAGCTTGGTTTTCTTTGGTAATTGGTTTAATATGTTCATTAGTATATAAATGAGGTCTTGGTAAGTTCATTAGGTCTTACCCAAGCCTATTCCAAGCTTAGAGCACATTTTAGCTCTTATTGACTTTAAAGCACATTTTGTGTTTGCTTTTGTTTAAATTTGTTTACTAGTGTTTTTAAGACCCTTTTTAGTCTTAATAAATCATGTTTTAATGTTAACCAACATACCAAGGTTTGGGGTATTTCAGCTACATAACAGGCGGTCATGCCTGTGTTGTCCGCTACCTGTGTTGTCCGCTACCTGTGTCCGCGTACAATATATATCTATATATATACTAGTGTCGGCTCCAGATTTTTCGTTATAAGTCCGTTTTACTCGCCGTTTGTTGCGTTGGAAAGCTTGTGAAGTAAACTACTTGATTCCAACACTTTTTCCTACATTTAACACATAAAATATATCAATTCGTATCAAAACATAAACCTAGGAAAATCGTCAGATAAGTGAAAAATATTACTTAAAATACTGCAAATTACAAGGTAATTAAACCCTAAAAAGTCTATATATTTCGCACTTATCAGTGACTTATACTGTGCCTAGCACAAAGTTATGGTTTTGATGATTGTGTGTGTGTTACGTAAACATACACATTCATTCATGGTTTAATTGTGGTAACTGCGCACAGAAGATGCGAATACCATTGTGATAAGTGTGTTGATTTATTAATAGTTGTGTGTGATAGTACAAGTGTGGGGAGTAGAGAAACTCCCGGGGAACAAAACCCCGACAGTGTATAAATGTGAAACTGTGTGTTGTATATTGATAAAATATATGTGATATATATATACTATATAGTGATTCATGAAAGGGTATGAAACCGACATAGAACCTAGTGAGAATAAGATTCCCTAGGTAACAACATTAAAGTGAATGGAAATAACTGATAGACGAAGTTCTATCCCTTGGAGATGTTATGATCATGACTAGAATGATTTAAAAGATAGAAAATTGGAAATGAGTGATTTAATTGATGCTTGAAAATGAAGTGGGAGGTGGAACTTGATTTGCATGCGATCAAGGGAAGCCGAACACAGATTGGGGTGGAAGGATAGTTCAACACTGATGCTGATCACATCAGGGTTGGATGATCCTTGAAGCTCCCTATAAGTGGTCACAAATAACCACGCTAAGAAAAGAAGCAAAGAGCATAAGTTGGACTTGGAGTTGTGTGTTTTCAAAAAGGATTTTGAATTGGTATTTATAAAATGTCGATAGATACTTTACATGATTAAAGTTTTCTTACTTAACCTCACAAGGAAAAATTTTTAAATTTAAGTGAATGTTTTGATTTCCCAAAGGAACGGGGACGGAAGGTGTCCATCGCGACCGGGTTCTGCGGGATCACAGTGTATATCAAAGATATTTTTGATTGCTATACATGCTATGACATGTTGTGTGGTATGTATAATAAATGTTATTTTGACTTTGATTTCCTAAAGTGTATGCTATCAAGACCTATGAGTCTAAATGTGTTGTGTTACATAGACCTATGTGTCTAAAGGCTGTTAGGTTATCGAGACCTATGTGTCTAAATGTTGTTATGTTACCCAAGACCAGAGAGTCTAAGGGTTGTTATGTATGTGTAAATGTTGTTAAGATACCCGGACCATTGAGTCCGAGGTTATCTTGTGAATATGTTATGTTATGTATGGATGTGAATGTGTTAGCCGGACCATTAAGTCCGAGGTTGTGATGTAAAGTGTGTTGGTTATGGAAGTTTATTTCTATAAGTAATCCCGTATTCTAATCCAAGATGTGAGGGAAGTGTAAACTTCGAGGACGAAGTTCTTTTAAGGGGGGTAGATTGAAATACCCCAAACCTTGATATGTGGTTTAAATATTAAACTATGGTATGTAAAGGCTAAAAGTGCCTTAGAAACATCGGTGAACAATTTAAACCATAGTAAAATGCAATAAAGCACTAAGATACAGTTTGAGCAAAAACATGCTCTAAGCTTGGAGTGAACTTGGTTAGGACCCAAAGAGCCTACCAAGACTTAATAATATTCAATTATGATTTAATAAGGCTAATTAAGTCCTTAAGAAACTTTGGTAGACAGTTAAACCAAACAAAACACAAGAAAATACCTTAAAGTCAATAAGAGCAAAAATGTGCTCTAAGCTTGGGATAAATTTTTATAAGACCTAATGGTCATACCTATACCTTATAAATATGTTAATGAACATATTAAATCAATTACCAAAGAAATCCAAGCTTGAAAACAAGTTAAAACACAAAAAGTGCTTTAAGGAGTCTTAAAGCACGTTTTTGAAAAATTGTCTTGTAAATGAGTTTTGAATGGCTAAATGTCCATCATTACTCTTTAGTTAACATGTGTACTATTAGTATCTCATTTGGAAGTCTATATCAATGGGAAATCAAAAATGTCACTTCTATGTGCCTTGTTTTCATGAATAGTAACTTTAATAAGCTAGTTTGTAACATATGTTATCATAAGTAATTAAATTGACAAATAAAGACTAAAATACCCTTATGTAATAAAGGGGGCCGGTTTTCTAAGTGTGGTGACTCACCACTCTTTTGTTAATATGAAAAGTAAATAAAGATGACTAATTAATGTACTATTTACTTTATAAGCACAAATATCTTCTAAAAAGCAAGTTTATCTCATTCTCTCATTTCCTTCTCATTTCACACGGTTCCAAGTCTTCTTCTACCTCCTTCTTGCTGTTCTCTCACGGTAATACTCACCACCACCATTAAACTCTAGCTTTGACCTCTTGTAAATCCAAGCTCACTTAACCAAATCAAAAACAAACACCACCATTCTCTTTGTCTCATCAAGCTCTTCAATTCTATCCTTTCAAATTCCAAGAGCTCCATTTCGGTGCCAAGAGGAATCTCCATGGGAGGAGCTTGAGCTCACCTTTTCACATATTATTGTTCTCCTTTGCTTCAAGGTAAGGAAACTCAAAGAAAAATGACATTTCCTTCATGTTTGTGTGATGTCCGAAAATCACCATTAATGGTGCTCATTGTGTTGCCTTGTTCTAGCTCCATTTGAATCTTTCAAGGACTTGGTGGAGTCCTCTCTTGATAGATATTTTAATTCCCTTCAAAGACCAAGGTAAAACAACTATCTTAATGCTCTTTGAACAATGTAAAACCTAGGGTTTACAATGAGATTAAGCTTGGAGCTTGAATACTCATCACATTGTTTGTATAATGTTTAGAAGTTGACAAGCAACTAAGCTTAGCCGATTTTTAAACAAGGAAGAACAAAGAAAAACAAGTGGAAAGTCTTGAAAGAAAAGAGGTAAATGTGTTAACTTAATGTGGTTTAAATGCCTTAGGAAAATGAGCTTGATTTGCTTAATAAAATACCTAAGGAGCCAATGGTGAATGACCTAGAGAAATGCTCTCAAGAGTTTATTAAGGGCATATGTTTTTGTATGTAATTGCAGGTTAAAAGCATATATATGTGGGAGATCAGTGTTTAAGTTATGTATTTAAGGGCCTAAGAGCCATGTTGTTTACGGCCTAAGCGCCAAGCAACTTAGCTTATGCACTATATTGTGATGTAGTGCTAAATGTTAAGTTTGTGTATAAAATGTGTTTGATGGATTTAGGTGTTCTTGAATGAAATAAGGTAAAAACCTAAGTGTTTGGAATGATGATGTGCTAAGAGAACCCATGGCAATTTGTATAGTGTATAAGGAGTTGTAAGTTTTAAATGAACTTTGGTGAACTAGGATATGTTAGGAAAGGATAAATGTTTACTAAGGAACATGTTTTTAAGGTGTTCTAATGCTACAAGGACTTTGGTATTGTCTTGGAAGTTCTAGGAATTCAATGAGTGTTTTAGGATGTATAAGTCTTAGAAGTTTTTTAAGGTTGTAATGTTGATGAATAAGGAAGGATGATGTTTAGGTAAGGGTTTTGAGTAAGGAATTTTAAGAAGTTGTGAAAAGGAGATTTAGTTAGTAAGAAAAGAAGTTGAGAGATGATTGTGGTGTAGAGGAAACACCTTGGTATAGTGGTCATTATTGGTGAAATACCACTTAGGAATCTTAAGGAGAAAACATCCCAATGCTAGGAATTTTGTAAGAAATTTGTGAATGGTAAGATGGTTTTGGTGAGTGATTTGAAGAGTTTAGCACATGGCTAAAGGTGTTTGATGTGCCAAATGATGTTAGGAAACATTATGAGCTTTAGGAGAAGTTTGGTGAAATTGGTTAAGTGCTTAAAGGCTTAGAAAATGATGTTTTGCCTTGTCCGACATCCGTCCGGACATGGACGTTCGGACAGGCCTGTTGCGTAAAAATTTTCAGAGTCTCAACTTGTGTCCGACCTTGGGAAGTCCGGACACAGTTCGGACGTACCTGCTTCTTCATTTAATTTTCCTCGACCCATGTCCGAACTTCCGAAGTCCGGACACAAGTTCGGACAGGCGTCTGTATTCAGTTTTGAGTCTCGACTTGTTCTGAACTTGGGAAGTCCGGACACAAGTTCGGACAGTCCACTGTATGGACCAAAAACTTTGTTTGAAGGTGGGAAAGTTGCCTAAAAATGGTGATTACCAAGTAATGATGTTATAAGAATGTTAAGGACATTTTAAGTAAGTTATAATGACAATTTAGTGGGGGAAGGTTGTATTAAATGTAAAAGTAAAGACAAGTTAAAAAGTGAAGTTATGTAACTAAGTTAACGGGGAAAAGTTATAAGCATTAGACTTTAACAATCATTTACCGTTACCCCGATGTTAATAAAATACATGTAATGTTGTCAGTTGTTCGAGAATTGCTCGAGGAACATAAGTGGACGTGGTAAAGTGGACTCCGTGACAGGTATGGTTTTCTTGCAACCTGTGTCCTACTGGATTACACCGGCCTGTATGCCAATGTGTTTTTCTGTATGTTTGCCACGTTATAAGATAAATCATGAAACGAGTTTACAGTCGTTATTGTTGTTGTATGTTTACGTGCCGATACCGGTAACCTCGAATGCGCTTGAAGGGTTAGTTAACCACACTATTAGGTAAACGGAGAACGGTATCCGGTGATAACGTTTCCGACCTAAGGAACGTTCTAACCACGACTATGCGTGAGTTAGTTATGTGATGTTTGTGTGTGATGTTTGTGTGTGAATGTATGACTCTCCCTTCCCTTGTGTGTGTCTAACAAGACTTAACCCTATGTTGTGATTGTTTAACTAAGTTCAATGATGAACTTCTGACAAGTGCTAACGGGGGAAGTGAGGAGTCCGGTCTGTTCCGGCCACGCGTGTGAGTATGGGGGTCGTTGTCATATCAGGTTCGATCCTCTGTATGTTATGGTTGATTTCCAATTTGGTTCCCAACCTCCCCTTTAGCTTAACCAAGGCTATTACTGACTCACGTCGGGCCACAGGGGCATACTATGTTATGTTTGTTCGGTGTGCTTGGATCACTATATCCGAGACACCTTGTGTTAAGTTATCCGTTCATTTAACGAGACGGTAACGAGTTATGTACTGAGCTTATCATGAGACTGGCAACATTCTCTAGGCTACAAGTGAACTGACTATGTTTGGGCCGGTTCACAAAAGGAACTGTACCCGTTATGTTATGTATTGTCGTTATGATGCAATATCTATTGCGATGTTATTATGTACACGTTGAAACGTGGAAAGTGTTTTATGTGTTGTTTATATGATGTTATACGTTGTAAAATGCGGAGTATGTGGATCATGGAAATGAATCCCAGTTGTGATAAGAGGCGTTTAAGGATAACCCGATTGGTGGGTATGTGTCATCTATTAAGGAAATAGCTCCATCAGAGGAGAACACTCTAGGGTTAATGAACACTATGAGTGACTTCAGTAAGGATGTGTTACCTTTTGTTGAGCCCATTGAGGCGAAGTGTTATGTTTGTGTGCTTTTAGTTACATGCATGATTTAAATATATCAACCGCATGCTAAGACGACAATTAGTTGTGCGTGGCCCGGTAGCATGTGGGCTGCGGGATTACCATACCAGCAAAGGTGCTGAGCCCCTTGGGGGCCACCCTTTCTCTTCTTTTCCTATTTCAGGTACAAAGAGCAGGAAGCCGTTCGAGAGTAGGACGGGTAGTCGTTGTACATGGTAATCTTTTAAGTTGTACATGTACAGTAGTGTTAAGACCGAGATTGTTATCGGCATCAGTTTGTGAATACTCGGTACAGTTTGAAAGGTGTATGTTTTGTTGCTGTTAATGGAAAGGGATAGTAATGTGTAGTCGCTCGGGAATTTAGTCCATCAGACCGGTACAATGTTTATGTAATAGCCTGTTAGCCACGTGGGTGGTTAACGGCGTGTAACACCAACGAGTTAAGTTATTTGATGAGGTGTGTATTCCGCTGCAGATTGTTATGTGTTGTTGTTGGATGGGGTTTACACTATATACATATATACATATATATGTAGTAGTACGCTATAAATGAAGTAGTAAATGTAAGAAAGTAAGTATATGATAGGAAAACAAGTATGAAAAGTAACCACGTAAGTTGAGAGTATGAGAACATTAAGTACACCGGGATAACGGGGTAAGTACGAGAGTAGTAATTATTGTGTATCGTCAGAGTAGTATTAATAACATTGTTGGAACATTATCAGTGGAACAAGTGTGAACCACGGAACGAGGGAACACATGGTAGAGCTAACCCCGATGAAAGGTATGATTTCTCTTGC
Source organism: Limonium bicolor (assembly GCA_023374045.1). Taxonomy (NCBI): domain Eukaryota; kingdom Viridiplantae; phylum Streptophyta; class Magnoliopsida; order Caryophyllales; family Plumbaginaceae; genus Limonium; species Limonium bicolor. Next base: position 231,740,422 of record CM041781.1, on the reverse strand, counting down.
CCCGTATGCTAACCGAGTTACGTTGATTTGTGTGCTGTATGCCGGCTAATCAAGACTAAAGCATGAAAACGGTTTATTGCCTTTCATTGTATGTCTTGTTTATGTTGTGTGAGCTAACCCCCTTGATTGATTGTGTGGCTTCACTTAGTGCGTAGACCGACTCATAGATGAGTCTTGTTGTGTATTGACTCGTAGTAGAGTCATGTGTGAACTAATGGAACCGTAGCAACACACTAAACCAACGAATCAGTAAACGATAACGTAAACCAATGAACTCACTAGAGTGTGAGAGAGTGTACGGGAGTAATAACCTTCCGATAACGGTAGGAGAACCGAAATGATTCAACCACAAACAATAAGTAGTGGGTATATGAGTAACCTCTATTAGAGGAATTAACTTGGTGCAAGACATGAACCATGAGAGTAGTAAAGAATGACGAGGGATCTCCAAACCCCTTGGCAATTAGTCGACCCTTGTGAGAGGACCCGACTGATGTAAGTATGTCCCGAGCATGAGAGTATTTGATACGTTGGGGAAACCCTTAAATCGAGGATACTAGTCGGTTGCAATTCCCTAAGCTAGTGGAAGTTTCAAGAGAGATACTTCTAGGCTAATCCATGAGATTGTATTGTACTCTGAGAGAGAGTGTTGGGAATTTGAGTAGTCCGGTAAAAACGGGCATTTGAGTACTTGAGGAGCTAAGCGTATAGCCCTCGTATTGTAGGTCCGGCGGCGAGTCTTGTGTATGACTCTGCCCAGAGACCAAGTAACGAGTATTGAGTATTGCGTATGTATGAGTAAGTATTGAGTACTGAGTAAGAAGTGAGTATGAGTATGTAATGAGTACCGAGTATTGAGTATGTATGAGTAAGTATGGAGTATTGAGTAGTGAGTATGCACAAGTATAGTAACGTGTACAGAGTAAGGATCGTGTGCGAGTAAGGTATTGAACATGGAGTGGTGAGTATGCAAGAGTAAGGAACGAGTATGAGTAGAGTAGCGAATGTCGAACACCGTACGAACAGAGTAGTGAGTAACGCAACGAAAGAGTAATAAGCAGCTAATACAAACGGTTGACTAGCGAATTGTCTTCCTTGGTAAGTATTGAACCTTGTATGTGTATGTAGGCATCGTTTATTGTATTGTTGTAGCATGAGTATGTATGTATGCATGTAAAATGAACTCCATGTATATCCGACCCAAAGTAGTCGGCGTACCGCGGTTAGCACGCGGTATATGCGAATTTCATATTCAGCGTAAGCTGACTCCCTAGGGGGAACGTTTTTAGTGTGCAGGTACTCAAAGCTGACCACCGTTCGAGAGAGTAGGACGGGGGCTGCTATGTAAGCATGGGTAGTCGTATTTTAAGGATTGTATTTGTAATGTATTGCGAAATGGAAAGTTCCAAGCTGTATCGGTAATTTAAGGATCGTAGTAGACTCGGTATAGTAATGTATTGGAAGTTGTAATTGAATTGTGGTTGAGTATGCAAGAGAAAGTATTGTAATGTGTAGAGTACTCGGTATGTTCATATTCATCAGACCGATAGTATCTAGTATTGTAACCCGCCTTGTTAGTCACGTGGGTGACTAACGGCATTGTACACCCGCCGTTGTGTAAGGAGTATCCGCTGCGAAGGTAAGTATTGTACGGTAATGACGGTATTAGCGTAGGGGTGTTACATATTTTTTATTTTTAATTAAAAAAAATCGGGTTACGGGTTAGCGAGTTCAACCCAAACCCGGAGTGGGTTTCAATGATCCAACCCAAACCTAATCCGAAAATCTTTTCGGGCTAAAAATCTCAACCCGAACCCAGCTTTTTACAAATCGGTTTCGGGTCAAGTTTCAGATTCAGGTCAAGATTACATCCCTACCAGCATAAAGGGCGAGGTAGTTGAGAGTAATAAAATAAGCCAAATTTACCCGCCGCTCCTGCATAAAGACAAAAAATCCCATAATGTCACGGCGTATTAATGCAACTCAGGGTCATGATTCGATATTTCGAAATGCATCACAAAAATGGAGCGGGCGCTGTCTCAACTTTTATGGTCACTTATTTGTGTTCGCCTAGCTGAATGATGATGGCTAGAAGAGATGTACGCATATAAAATGGAAATCTCAACGGACAAAGAACACCTAGGAGGAGTCCCTGGTAAAAGAATAGCTGACCCGACCCCAGCAATTGTTGTACTATACTATATATATATAAATGGAGTACTTTTTATCTGATATGATATTTTAGTCTATCTACGTGTTTGCATTTACTATGCAGTTTTGACCCTAATGGCAATCTGTCTGTGCCATGGCAAAAAGAAACTACATTCTTCTGTATATATACCGAACCAGGCACTCACACGAACAAGCACGGCTCGACCCAACTAGACCACCCCGTGGCTTAAGCTATGACTCGGGCCGGTTCGATCACCTTGTCAACAAGATGAAGTGGTTGTGCGGGTCATCTGAGTGGCTGATAACACACTCTGTTTGATGACATGTCACTTGTATTTCGAACGTTGTCAATATTAGGGAATCAGCTATAGTGGTTGTTAACCCGGTTACATCGGTGAATTTTTTTTTTAAAATGTTATATAATGATGTGAATTTCATCTATGTTTTTTCTCATAGGTTTTTAACTAAGGACATACACAATGGCTATGAGTGTCTTAACATATGTCATCAAAATATTTTTTTATTATGTAAGTAACTCTATCCATTTTTCATCCCTACCATTCAAGTTTTTTAACATTCTCACTACTTTCAATAAGAGGTTGTTCGTTTGCTAGAGGTTTAAATTCATTGACATTAATCAGACATCAATCCCAGACCAAAAGTCTCAAATTAAGTCAACATGGGTAATTGAGCCATTTGTTTATTAGCGGCACATTTCACACATGCTGGGTGCAAAAAATACTAAATTGCCCTTGATAGGATGTCTTCTCCACTTTCACGTAGGGAGATGAATAAAGTAAGGGCAATCTAGTAATATGTCTAGGAACCTAAACAAATAAGGTGGAGCTTATTTCCTGAATGCAGCCTATCCAACTTCTATTATAAATACAAGGAAATCATGATACGCGGTGACAAATTGTCTTCCTGTCCATTCAAACATTAATAATTAAGTCCATTAATGTGTACAAATCTACATTAAGTGCTCAGTCGAACGGACCCTAATTATTTCTTCTCTTCTCCCGCTATTTCTTTTTATTTTACCATGCAGTACAATACTTATGCCCCGTTCGATGGCTACATTGAAATGTAGCGACCATTAATGTGAGCATTAAAGTTGGTGCAATTCGCAATTACAGAGAACATTAAGGTATGAAAAAATTGTTATCTGTTCGGTGATGACAGTGGAGAATAAGCAACTTTATTATACTTAAAGACGTAAATACCCTCACCAACCTTTAAATACTACACAAAATTAGGGATCAGGTGGAGCGAACTCTTTCAGTCGTCTTCAAACATCAGTTCAACTCATCTATGCAAAATATCCCCTTTCATCCCTTTTTCATACCTCAAATCAACCCAATTGTTCATCTCTGAGATAGTGGGCGTTATCTTCCATTCTTTTCGAATTGAAGGTCAACAATTACTCCTGTCCTCTAAAGGTAGTAATCAATCTGCATTAAATTACGGGTTTCTATCTTGATTAATTACAAAACTAAAGGTGCAAGAGTAGATAATTTATTTGAATTAAAACGACAGTGAAGAACTCTATAATGAAATGGAGTTTAAAAATAAGGGCAGCAGTGTAATTGGACATTTGTTAAGTTGAATGGAACGTGCTGGTTTTCCTGAACGCTGCTAAACCAAGCTTTATGTTAAAGCTCATAAAACAACAGATCGTAGTGTTTTTCTTGGCCTAATTCGCGTACCTGTCCCTTCCGACATCAATGATTAAGCTCAAAATACAGCCCAACGTGCGTTAATGTTACAGACGAACGAGACCTTATTAACAATTGATGGTGTCAGTGGATTAATGGTGGCCATCGATTATGAATAGAACCGGAACCGCCGGTTCGAACCGAAACCGATCAGAACCGGTCCGGAACCGGTTCAGAACCGGAACCGCAGCTGAACGAAGCGAATACAAATACAGATTTTGAAAACTTCTACGAATTCAAAGAGCCAACAATGGCGATTCAGATTGTGAGGAAAGGAAGAAACAGAGAGAGACCAACACGGCTCTTACTCTCGAAAATACACCCCGCTGTTCTGTCTAACTATTATCTCTAATTACACCCTTAATAAAACACCAGAATAACGGAACTAAACATAACGTTAACATAACGTTACTAACAGACAGTACAGTATAATAGAATAATAACAGTTTCTATACTCTAACACCCCCCTTCAAATCACAGGAGGTGAAACCTCATGGGATTTGTTAACTAGAAACTGTGAGGAAAGGCAAGACGCAGTGCTATTCGTCAGTTAAGACCAGTCCCATTCTTCTGATCTGTAGTGGGTAGGCCTTCCCAGGCAAAGACTTAGTTAAGATATCCGCAACCTGCTCATGCGAACTGACAAACTCCACGTCAATCATTCCCTCCTACAAATTCTATCGGACGAAATGAATGTCGAGCTCGATGTGCTTAGTCCTTTCATGGAGCACGGGATTCCTCACAATGTAGATGGCTGCCTGACTATCTGACTTAACAGGAACTGGTTGTATACTCTCTACCCCTAGTTCATGCAAAATTCTGGTGATCCAGCTGAGCTCCGCCGTGACACTTCTCATGGCTCGATACTCCGCTTCAGCTGAGGACAAAGCTGCCGTGGTCTGCTTCTTCGATTTCCACGAAAGAGGGTTCACCCAGCTGAATGAAGAAGCCACTGATGGACCTCCTTGTATTGGGACATCCTGCCCAATCAGAGTCGCAAAACGCAATCAGTGAAAAATCGTTCTTGGAATTAAACAACATGCCATAGTTCAGAGTGCTTTTGACATAACTGAGTGTATGTAAAGCAGCATTATAATGAACATCAGTAGGTGCACTTAAAAACTGACTAAGGACCTGAATCGCAAAGCAAAGATCAGGCCTACTATGAGAGAGATAGCTAATCTTACCAACAAGTTTCCTATACAGAAAGGGGTCCTTCAAGGGCTTCCCTTCATTCTTTCTGAGTTTAACAGAGCTGTCCAGAGGACTAGAGGCATTTTTCTTTTCAGATATAGTGAATTCCTTTAACAGATCTTGGCAGTACTTTCTTTGTAGCAGGACTATACCATCAGTAGTATGTAAAAATTGCATTCCCAAAAAGAAATTCAATCTTCCTAAATCCTTAATTCTAAACTGTTTGTTCAATTTATTCTTAACTGCTTTAATTAGAGCATAATCATTCCCTGTAATCAGAATATCGTCTACATATACAGCTAGATGACAAACTTTATCACCATTACTTCTTATAAATAGAGAATAATCATTCAGAGATTGAACAAAACCAAGAGATTTAAGGAAAACACTTAGTTTGTGGTGCCACTGCCTAGAAGCTTGTTTCAGTCCATAAAGGGATTTTTTTAGCTTACACACTTTTCCTATCTCTCCTGCCCCATAACCCTCAGGTATCTCATATAAACATCTTCTTCTAAGTCTCCGTGCAAAAATGCATTATTTATATCAAGTTGGCTAACTAACCATCCCCTCTTAGCTGATATTATGATTAGAGCCTTAATTGTAGTGAATTTGACCACTGGAGAGAAGGTTTCCAGGTAGTCAACCCCATACCTTTGGGTGTAACCTTTGGCAACTAATCTGGCCTTAAACCTCTCAATGCTCCCATCTGCCCTACACTTAATCTTATACACCCATCTGCACTTAATTGGCTTAATTCCTACAGGAAGGTCTACCAACTCCCATGTGTTGTTTCTCTCTAAGGCTAGAAATTCTTCACTCATTGCTTCCCTTCATCTCACATCTTTGGCTGCCTCACTAAAACTGTTGGGTTCAACCTCTCTGTTCACGTTAGAACTTAGACAATAGTGATTGGTTCCATCATCTAGAATGATTCCTAGTTGGTGTGGAACATTGTGTGACCCAATAATGCTATTTTCTTCATCTATTTCATTCAGATCAGAATCTAAGATTGTCATATATGCATTAGTATTATTGCAGTGGCCTATTCTATCACTAAGAATCTGTGAAAAGCAATCAAATGTAGAAGGAGAAGGAGACTTATCTTTTCTGGCTGCTGATGAACCCAAGTCATAATCACTGAGATACTTAGGTGTATGTCTAGCTCTCTCTGACCTTCTCAGTCTTGTGCCTTCATCTTCTCTAATCTCTGATTGTGTCAATTCTTTATCAGAGATCTCGGTTTCTTCTTCCTCATCAGGTTTCTCCTCATCTTCGGTCTGGTCTTGCTCTTCTTCTTGGGAAGGTCTGAACTGTCCACTGTTATCACTTTGGAATGGTTTCCCCTGATCAAACTTTCTCAAACTTGTTTCACTTGCATCAGCGTCAGTAGGAGTAAAGAAATCATTTCCAAATAGATTGTTTTCTTTCTCAATATCAGCAGATGAATTCTTAACTGTTTTGTTCAAAGTTTCTCTAAAGGGGTAAACTTCCTCGTGAAAAACAACATCCCTATTGTAAATAATCCTATTATTATCTAGGTCATATAGTTTATATCCTTTCTTGTCTTGACCATACCCAATGAAAACACATTTTACAGACCTGGAAAGGAACTTATCATGAAGGTTCCTGTTATTATTGGCAAAACAAAGACAACCAAATCCTTTCAAAGCAGAATAATCAGGTTCCCTTCCATAAATTATTTCAAAAGGAGACCTTTTTTCTATGCTCACTAGTGGCATTCTATTGATTAGATAGGTTGCTGTAAGTATGCTTTCTCCCCAAAACTTTCTTGGGAGAGGGAATAAAACATGATGGCCCTGGCTGTTTCTAAAATGTGTATGTGCTTTCGCTCAGCCACACCATTTTGTTGAGGGGTATATGAACAAGTAGTTTGATGCATAATTCCTTTAAATCTAAAGTACTCAATTCCAGCTTTAGAACTCCCAAGCTCATAAGCATTATCAGTTCTAACACATTTTACCCTCCTGTTGAATTGCCTCTCAACCATGGAAATGAAACTGATTATCAAGGGAAAGCAATCAGACTTGGATTTACACAAGTGAGTCCATGTAACACGACTCTTATCATCAACAATAGTCAAAAATAAGTAAAACCATCATGAGTTTCCAAATTATAAGGGCCCCCAAATCAACATGTATCATTTCAAAAATGTCATTGGTCTTTATTGAACTAGAAGGAAAAACAATTCTATGACTCTTTGCGCTGCTGCATGGTTCACAAACAAGATTGTTTTGTAAATGTTTCTTATTAACTAGACCTAACCTGGACAACTTATCTTTTGGGATGTGGCCAAGTCTATGATGCCACAAAACTAAAATGTCATTACTCTCATTGGTTGTCTCTACAAGGTGCTCAGTATGTAAATTGGAACTAAAACAACCCTTCTTCCCTTGATCACAGGATCTGTCTAGCAGGTAAAGACCCCTATGGGCATGCCCAATCTTCACCTCCTCCTGGCCATCACAAGCCTGGTAAATGCAGTAGTTTGAATCAAAACAGAACCTACCCTTCATTTCACCACACAGTTTGCTAATAGATATGAGACCAAATTTGAAATCAGGGACATAAAGGACATTTTTTAGTGTTATTAGGCTGTTTATTCTTATGTTGCCCATTAATTTTACTAGCTGTGGATGCCCATCAGGCATACCAACCCAGTGGTCTCTATCAAGGAAAACTATCTCACTAAATCTAGCTAGGTCCCCACACATATGATCGGAGGCCCCGCTATCTATAATCCAATCTTTTTCGTTAAAAGTATCTTTATCAGAGGCATTACATGTCTTGCGGTGATTACAAATTAAACAATTATTTTTGCTAGAAGCATCAACAAAATGACCTTCGCAAGTACTGCCCAACAAGCTGCATCTGCTGCAACTCAAGAGATTACTCTTATCATGGCAATCAAGAAATTCAGAAACATAACCACCAGAATTTTCAGTGTTAGCAAGACAACTTCTTCAACCATTGTCTATTAATTTATATCCGTTATAGTTGAAGGAGTTTTTATCATGGCAATCAAGAAATCTAGAGGCACATTTAGTAGAGCATTCAGGTTGTCTATTATTCTCAGTTTCACCAAGGTCTAATAATCTTTCATTATGACAATCAGATAAATCAGAGACATGTCTACCAGAATGTTTAGGCTGTTTATTACAGTGCTCAGCTTTCTCGACAATTCCATATTTTGTTAAATAATTGTACTCAGGAACTTGGGCACATCCCTTGTACGCACAACTGGTCAGACAATCAAATTTATCTAATTCATTCCGCATCAGATCATCAGATTCACTACCTTTACGTAATTGTGAAAGAAATATACCTGAGAACCCACAATTGGATTCAGATGTGCAGGAATCATTGTTCTTGACTTGGGATCGACTGATGTAATTGAGGAGCCCATTGATCTGCTCTGTAGTGAGGGTGCCTCCAAACGGGTCCTTGCTGTCTTTTTCCTTTCCTTCGCCAGCACCATTAGCTTGGTGTTTCTTGTCCTTCCCAAATCGCCAACCAGGAGGAAAGCCATGCTTTTGGAAACACCTATCTTCTGTGTGTCCTGACTTGTGACAGTGGGTGCACTGCAGTCCACTGCGCCTTCCTCCTCCAGTTTGGCCGCGGCCTAGGTTTCTCTTTCCCTGTGTTACAGAGAAGGCAGCTGGAGATTCAACTTCGATAGCTGGGTTTGTAGTGAGCATTTTCTCCTGCCTTTCCTGCTGAATTAGAATGGAAAAAGCTTGCTCTATCGATGGAAGGGGTGATATCATCAGGATGCTCTCTCTTGCACCGGAGTATCTCTCATTTAAGCCCATTAGGAACTTTATCAGGCGCTAAGTTTGGATGTAATCCTTGAACCCCTTGTCGGTGGCACAAGCACAGGTGGGCAGCGACGTAGTGGCATCTATCTCGTCCCAAATGCCTCTGAGCTTTGCAAAATAGTCACCGATAGTTTCATTGGCCTGAATGGTTGCAACGAGGCGTCTCTCCAACTCATACATCCTTGTTGCATCAACTTGGTCGTATCTGGCGCACAAATCCTCCCATATCTTGGCCGCCGAAGACCGAAAAAGAACCGTATCGGCGACTCGTTTCTCCAAGCTCATGAGGATCCATGAGCGAACCATATTGTCGCAACGTGTCCACGCCTGATCTTGAACACCGCCGTCATTTTGCTTTACGGTTGTACCTTCGACGAACCCCAGTTTGGTCTTGGAGGCTAGGGCTATCTCAACCTGATGCTTCCATCGTGGAAAGCCTGGTCCGCCATCATATTTAGGAGCGAGAGCCAGGCCGGGGTTGTCTGAACTGGACAAATACAGCGGGTCTCCGACGTCAATTCCTGAATTTCCTCCGCTGCTGCCTTCCACGTCTAGGGTTTCCTTACCCTTGTCGCCAGATTTGACCTTCTCCCCTGAAAGATCTTGACTCATCTTGGTGGAATAGATGAAACAGATGAGGAGTAGCAAGGAAAGGAAGACCAATCGAAAGAGAACGCGGGGAAGAAACCCAAGTCTTGATGATGCGAGAGTAAACGGGGAAAAATGGAGATAAAAGGAGGAAGAAAATCGAAGAAGACAGAAAATTAACTTCACGAGCTAGGTCCCATGACCATTACTGCTCTGATACCATGAAAACTTCTACGAATTCAAAGAGCCAACAATGGCGATTCAGATTGTGAGGAAAGGAAGAAAACAGAGAGAGAGACCAACACGGCTCTTACTCTCGAAAATACACCCCGCTCTTCTGTCTAACTATTATCTCTAATTACAGCCTTAATAAAACACCAGAACAACGGAACTAAACATAACGTTAACATAACGTTACTAATAGACAGAACAGTATAATAGAATAATAACAGTTTCTATACTCTAACAGATTTTGGGATTCAAAACTGAATCGGGTCGGGAACCGGAACCGGAACCGCCCTTGGATTCAGAACCACCAGAACTGGAACCGGTGGAATCGCCGTGGAACCGGTCAAACTAGTCGTTGGTCAATGAGCAAGATGACGTCGTTTTGGCCGAGGCGCACGTGCTCTTCTAACGAAAGAGCCATTGGAACCGAAACCGAAAACAGAACCGGCCAAAAATGCCCAACAACTCTTTTTTTTCTTGTCTCTACCGGTTATAAACGGCAAAAAACGGCTAGTATGTCCCAAAACCCGTATAAATACACTATTTTATGATCATTCTCACCACACAAGTCATCATACTCTTCTCTTTTTACTACTATTTTATTGCGCAATTAAGTGCTATTAGGCATTTAGCTACTAAAAGCTCATTTCCTACATTAGCTCTCAATTCCCATTGCCCACATTCTAGCAAAATGTCTAAGAAAGCCGGAAATGATGTGATGCCTTCTTCCAACCTCCCAATCGATCCAAATTTTCAAGTTGATGATCAAGACCAAATTGATGAGATGGAATTCGGGTATCATCAACAACCACACTATTAACCTTCATCACTCCCGCAAGGTGGAAGTTTTACAACTTCTCAGCACGGATATACTATCATGGGGCCAACACTAGACCTGGCAATTTTGACCTAACCCAAAACCCAACCCGAACCCAACCCATACTTTTACGGGTTAGGGTCATGATTATTGACCCATTTATTTTTTGGGTTGGGTTAGGGTAATAGGCTAATTTTGTGGGTTGGGTTAGGGTAGAGATCTAAACCCATGACCCAACCCGAAACCCAAAAATATATTTGTTAATAATAAAAAATAAAAATATTAATTCATATATGTATATATATTATTTTCGGATCAAATTACACCTTAGTCTTAAACCCAAGTGCACTTGGACTATCCAACCTTTAATAATATCACACAATCTTAACTAAGCAGATGGCTCAACCAGCTGCATATCAAACAAAGGGCCCAAGCAGACCTTAACATAATGTTGAAAACCCTAATGCTCTCATCTTGCAGACTTATATCGATCTTTATTCTCTTCGTCGTTGTTGTCTATGTCGCTCTTCATCTCTTCCCAAGGTTGTTTTTCTTATTCTCACTGCCTTTACATTCTTGAGAACATAGGTATGTTTATATTATCTAGAATGGTGAACAAAAGTAGGTGATATATATTTTTTGTAAGTAGGATCTTGATTATAGACCTTTCAGTGAATTCTAAGCCAGTAGTGGGGATAGCTTGCTGCATAAAAGTTCCTCAACCATGGGTAACGATTTATCTTTAGTGTATTGCTCTAATGTATAATGAATATTTTCATTTTTGTTCCCTTTTTTATTAAGGGAACTAGGACCATGTGCATATATATATAGGATTCCTCCTCAACAAAGGTAGAGCTCTAGGCTCAGATGATAAAAATAAACTTACGGATAAAGTACAACTTATTCTTTTCATGTGAAATTTCCAAGTTCGAAGAAACATTTGTACACATAAGCCTCCCCGTAGTACTTTAGATTCTTCACATAACATGAAATTCGTTTAAAGTGGGGTTGATCAAGCAAGATTAATTCTTTTCCTTTTGTTCCATCCTAATTTGTGTGCCAGCTCGCACTGGATGTTTTTGGATTTTTTATTAATCTCTACTCCTAATCCATCTAAATTATTGTATGCTTAAAAAATGGGTTGGGTGGGTTGGGTTAGGGTTGAAGGATTTTAAGCGGGTTGGGTTAGGGTCATGATTCTTTGACCCATCCATTTTTGGGTTGGGTTGGGTTGATGATATTTTAAATGGGTTGGGTTAGGATTGATACCAACCCAACCCATCGACCCAAATTGCCAGGTCTAGCCAACACAACTATCAGCGTCCCCTTTTGGTAAGTTTTAATATTAGTTACAATTTATTTTATACAAACTTCAATTTTAATTGCATTCTTATCTTAATTATAGTCTAAATCAATTTTTTTACAATTAAAAGTACATCCTCTACCCCATCCGATGCCAATAATCTTGATCAAGAAGAAGATGATCAAGATGATGATGCCGACAACACTATTCCATCAAGAATGAAATCAACTTCTTGGTGTGGGCATACTTTACAAGAAAGAATCCGAAGAAGGCCGGGACATACAAGCAATATTGCAATATTTGCAGTAAATGACTTGCATGGGCGGCGGGCACCTGAACTGGATCCTTTGTAAAGCACTTGAAAACGCACAAAATCTTCAAGGATACGACGACAATGGCGGGCGGTACTAGCGGTCAAACTATGCTTACCGGGTTTACCAAACGATAACCCGGTCTAGGTTTTTTCATTATGATAGAGAAATAATGATAGATGGCATGACTAGATTTATGATTGCTGAATAATTTTCTTTTATTATTTGTGAAAGCTCTTATTTTGAAAAATTTGTTTGCTCCACATTACAACCACAATATAGTAGAGTGCCTAGGAATACGCTTAAGCGTAGAGCTTTTGCACAACATAATAAAACTAGAAACTAACTAATGAAAATAATGAATACATTTGATGGTCGTGTTTCCTTAACTAGTGATATGTGAACATCTACTACTAATGAGACATTTATTTGTGTTACTCTTCACTGATTGATAGTTCTTGGACGCTTTAGAAACGTATTATTGCTTTTGATATTTTCGATGATGCGCATACCGGTCATAATATTTCTGAGAAACTTATTGTATATTTTTGAGTGGAATTTGTTAGACAAGTATTCTAAATTTCTTTAGATAATGCTTCGAACAATGTTAAGTGTGTAGATTATCTAAAGCTAATAAGAAGCTCACACTCTTGCATAAAGGAGATTACTTGCATGTTCGATGTTGTGCACATGTTGTAGATTTGTGTGTACAAGATGGTTTAATCTAACTTGATTGCTACACTAGAATTCACATGTTGTTAAAAATGAACAAAAAAATGTGTGAGCAATCCGGTATACGTCCTCGTCATTTTGCTCCTGACACCCCCACTAGATGGAACTCCACATGTGAATTGTTGGTTAAAACTAAGAAAAATCAACCCATATTAACTAGTTTGTATAACGCTATGGTTGTTCAACCCGATCAAGGATTAATGAGTCCTGAATTTTGGGAAAGGCTAATGTTGTGTGCAACTTTTAAAATGTTTTGATAGTGCAACTACGGTATTTTCATTTGTTTATGAACCTAATGCACATATTTTCCTAAATGAATGCATTAGTATTTTCCATGTTTCACATGAGAACAAGAATGTTGATGGGATCAATGGGGTTATTATGGATATGATGTCTAAATGGTTTAACTACTTCAATGAATTTCCTTTGATTTATTATATTGCAATGTTCTTAATTCACAAATTAAATTAGAGGATCCAACAAATTTGCTTGATTATTATTATAGTAATGTTCCAGGAGGTCCACCTATGATGGTTACGTTAAGGAACATGTAGAAAAGTTTAATGGAGCCTTGAAAAAGCTACATGATTAGTATACTTCAAAGTTTCGTCCGGATGAGCTTTCTTCTGCTAGTGGTGGTGGTGGTTTCTCTTCTAAACCACCACGTCCCGGTAGCAAAAGAAGTACTTTGATTTCTAGTATTTTGAAAAGACCAAAATCTATTCAATCGGCTTTCGGATTTTGTACTTATGGTGATTATCTTCACTTCACTTTTAGTTTTGATGATGGTGATATAGATGTTCTTAAGTGGTGGCAAGCACATGAAGGCAAGTTTCCCATCCTTGTAAAGATAGCCCGAGATGTGCTAGTAATTCCAGCATCAATTGTTGCTTCTTAGTCGGCATTTAGTGCGGGCAAACAAGTATTGGACAAAATGAGATCAAGCTTTGCACCACACTCAATCAAGATTTGTGTTGAGAAGTATGATTGACACTTAGCTGAGCTAAGATCCCAAGCACGTGCATTGCAGTACGAAGGGCAACATAATGATTGGTATGAGATGAATAGGGAAAACACCACTTAGGACTTCTATCTTGTAATCTTTAGAATGTATTAGTATTAATTTCTTTCCATGTAATCTTTTTTTAAGATTTACAAATTGAATTCATGTAACCTCTTACTTAGTAGTGTACTCTTTTCCATATTAGGGTTTTCCCAATGGGTTTTTACCAAATAAGGTTTTAACGAGGCTTGGATCATGTAATAACATTCTCTTTGCTCCTTAATTTTTGCAAATTCAATAAAAATTCTGTCTTTGTTTATATACTTTTAAGATTATAAACTTGAGGAATAGCCTATCTAGGAGTAAAGTGGATAAAAAGAGCAACGTGTGTGCGTAAATGGATCTCAAATTGGAGTTAAAATGAAGAAACTTGAGCCGACCGACCCACTGTGGGTCGGTCGGCTCTAGTGTCTCGACACTCGAATCTGGAACCGATATAGAACTGGTTCCGGAACCAGAACCGCTCCAGAACCGGTCGGAACCGGTTTCTTAGGCGAATCCGAAGTGAATACAGGTTCAGACTGGAATCGCCCCTAACCAGTTCCGAACACGAAAACACATGTCCTAGAACCAGAACCAGTGGAACCATAACCGGTAGGACTGAAACCGTGGCCACGATTACAGTTGATGCAGTGATACATCCAATCTACTGGAATTTCCGTATGTATATTTCTTAAATAAGAAACAATGAAAGAGAAAGTGGATGGATTTCACAATTCATACCACTATAGATGCTCTAATAACCCAATCTTTCATAATACAATAGACCTCACCAATATATTTCGAATTATATTTTGTCTCACGTCTAAATAATGATAGTTACTCCCTCCGTTCAATAATAACTGTCATTTTAGAAATTTGCACACTTATTAAGAAAAGTAGGACAATGACGCATGTGCCCCTACTTTTTACTTTTTCATTTAAATAATAATACTTTTATATTGAATAGTAGGGGTAAAAGTAGAAAGAAGTGTATCAAAAAACTAGAATGACAGATATTTTTGAACAAGAATCACATCCTAAAACGACAGATATTAATTAACGAAGGGAGTATTGGTTGTTCATTAATTGAAAAAAGATTAAAAATTTGTAATTATAGGGTTATAATATTTGGACATAGTCTTAAAAAATAAAATGATACTACAATTTTTTGATGAGATTTACTTTAATAATGGTGGACGTCTTAGCTTCTACTTTCATAATATGTAAAAAAAAAAAAAACAAATGAAGCAAAGATTGTAAAAGCTGGGCTGAGAGATTCGATTCTTTTTCTTTTTTTGGCAGTCAGCTGCAGCTACTGAAGTAACTGAACGCTGCTGCTTGGATCATCTTTTGCTTTTCTTTCCCGCAGCTACTGCTGCATTGCTATCGTACGGGAACCTCATCATGCATCTCTCCCTATCTGTACCTCTCTACTTCAAAACCAAGTGCACACAGACATGAATGAATAAATACATGATGAATGATTATTTTCAGTACTTTAAAATACAGAGCCCGGCCTGACTACACAAACTAAAAATATCATTCCGATTTAAATACGCACATGATTTATTTATTATTTGATAAAAAAATAGCTCAAGGTTTATGATACCATATTACTCATAGGCCTGCTTATATATGGTTTTGGTAACCCGAGTCAAGCTAGCGGTAGGCTGGTAGCCTCTTTTAAAAAGTGCGTAACAAGAGAGCGCCTTCGAGACAATTGCAAGGACTGTAGACATTAATTAATATGTATGATTCTAATAAATTTCTTTATACAAGTATGAAGAACAAAAAAAAAAGTGAGTACGTACATTCATTTCTATTAGTAATGAAAGCAAATGATGCATCCAACTACTATGATCAGAGATTTCTCATTCATTCTTCATTCAATTTTACCCGAGCGCTCGCAGGTCCACTTGCCATTCTTACTTTCGTACCACTACTTAAATAATGGGTAAAATTTATAAAAAAATGCCAATAGTTATTTTCTTTTTTTATAATATTATAATATGTCATTGTACATGTGATTAAATAAAATAAAATGTCATGGAGATTCAATCAAGCTACATCAAATTATTTGAGATCACCAGTGTTTAGATAGTTTTAAATTATTGTATATATTTGTTTCATATGGGAGTATCTTATTAATGTATTTTCTAAAAAATATTTATAAATTATAAATTTTTTAAGGATATATTATAATATTTACTAAAATGTGCATATTTTAATTTATATAGTAATGACCCCATAATTTATATGGGTCACTATTATTTGAAGAAAAAAATATAAAAATTTAATCATAGTTAGATTTAAATCTAGACAACTCACTCAATACTTTTATCTTTTTATTACACTGCTTATATACATACAAACTCAAATTATTAGTACAATATATACATGAATCTCTGAATTCTTTGTAAAATTTGGGGTCACATGACCCATGCAAATAGAAATAGTTTATTTATATCGTACTTGTTGAGATTTTATATGATTTCAAAGCTACATAAATAAGAAAATAACTGAATTTTTTTATATTAAAATTTATTTCTAGTTTTTAGTTTAAATTTAGATCAAACATGGAGTAGTATTTTGGATATGAGTGTTCGTTTTTGCAGTCGTTTTTAGAATTTACAGTCATTTTCGCAGTTTTTTAGATTTCGCAGTCATTTAAAAAATATGCAGTCAGTTTTTTGTAATTTGCAGTCATAAAAAAAACACTTATATATAAGCATCAAAGGGATTAATGAAACACTATTGCACTTAAACTTCCAAATGGAGGAGAAAGAAAATGTAGAGAGAGGAAAACAAAAGGTTGGAGATAAAATACGATTTAGGCTCAATCAGAAGAGGAAACGGCAGGGGAAATCGAACAATGAAAAAGAATTCGATCTGAACGAACCATATAATGAAGAAACTGCGTTCTCGGACGATCCAACGGTAAATTTTAATCAAAATTTCGGAATTTTTTACGTTTTGGTCCGTTTTGTAACGTCCTTTTTATATCGTCCGTTTTTTAACGTCTGTTTTTTGTCGTCCGTTTTTAACCGTCCGTTTTTTACCGTCCGTAACGGACTATTGTACATAACGTCCGTAACGGACTAAATTAATTTGTCCGTAATTCGGACGTTTCAGGTACGTCCGTAACGGACCACTTGAACTACGTCCGTAACGGACGGTTAATTAAACAGTCCGTAACGGACAGATGATCAGCTTTTGTCACTTCTTTTGTTGACACATGTTTACTCCTACTTTTTGTCAGGCTTCGGTCCCACCTCATGACTCCCCTGCTCATCATGATTCACCCTTTGAACTTCCTGAAGACGAATGGATCGATACTACTCATGTATTTCAAACCGATCAATTTTTTCCTACTAAGCAAGCCGCTGTTGAATGGGTGGACACTGTAGGGCGGCAAAAGGGTCATGAGTGGATGGTGGTGACCATAGTCCAGACAAGCACAGATGACCTAGTAGTACTTACGTGTGAGCGGTACTGGCATCCACGAAGAGTTAAAGCTGATGATGATTATGTGCAGCGAGGACGTACCTCCTCGAAGAAGTGCTCATGTCCATTCCGTATACGCGGCAAGTGCACTCATAAAGGATGGAAATTGGTTGTGAAGGATGGACGACACAACCACTACTTGCCTAAGGTGCCAGAGGGACATTTTAGTAGACATCCATTGACAGATGATGAGTTGAAAGCGGTTCGTCATTTTCATATGGTAGGTACTCCCCCACGTGAGCAGTGGTTGCGACTGAAGGAACAAAATCCGAATCTATCCATTGGTATCAACTTCATATACAATTTGAACAAGAAGTTGACTAAGGAGCATAAGGGGGGACGACCAGTTATGCAAGTGCTTGTTGATGACCTTGAGCAACACAAGTATCACGTATTTTGTGACGGCCGTCGAGGTTTGTTTCTGCCATCATATCATTTAAGTTCTGTTACGTTTTAAACTATTCCTATTATTAAATTCTTTTTTTTCATTTTGTACAGACGATAAGGATGTTACCGGGTATGTTATGTTTGCCAGCCCAACATCTGTGAAGCTTTTCAATGCGTTCCCTTATGTCATCATCATTGATGCTACATACAAGACAAATGTATATAAGATGCCGCTTGTAGAGATAGTAGGAATGACTTCTGCTGGGAAGAATTTCAACATTGCATATGCATTTGTATGTAATGAGGACGAAGCAGGGTACACTTGGGTTTTGAAAAACTTGAGGGAGTTATTGATTCAAGGACGTGAGCCGTCTGTGTTTGTGACTGACAGGGAGCTTGGTCTTATGAAAGCTCTACCTTCTGTTTTCCCCCATGTGCCTCATCTACTATGTCGTTGGCACATTAACACCAATGTTGATTTGAATGCAAAGAGGTTCTTCCACAAGACAGGTGAAGTGGCTGAGGCTACTAAACATTGGTGTAAGGTAGTCAAGAGTACGACGGAGGTGCATTTCAGGGAGGAGTATGCACACATGAGGAACGTCTATGAAAAGAAAGGGAAGCTTGACTGGATAAAATATCTGGATGACACTTGGCTCGTGTACAAAGAAAAGTTCGTTGAATGTTGGACAAATGAAGTATCACATTTTGGAAACTGCACAACAAATAGGTATGTGTGACATGCTTATTCTTGATTTTCAATTTAATGTGTTGTTCATTTCCAATGACAATGAAAGATGCTCATTAATAGTTAATGTGACAGAGCTGAGAGCTCACACGCAGCACTCAAGATTTGGCTTCAGTCTTCCCAAATGAAGTTGCACACCATATTCTTCAGGATTGATGGGCTTCTCAAACGTCAATTCAACGGGTTCCTGACAGATATGGAAATGTCTAAAGACAAGATGGCTCACGAAGACTACTACCGTCTATTTCGAACAATACGCGGGCGAGTCAGCCACAAATGTTTGGTGATCCTTCAAGAGGAGCTTCAGCGTGGCAAAGAATTCAAGACGGATGAGCAACAGTGTGGATGTGCATTACTTTATACTCATGGGCTTCCTTGTGCACACTACCTTTATGAACTGATTGAAAGAAAAGACAAACTTACACTAGACGTTATTCACGACTTGTGGAAGACGTTGGAGTTGGATGTGGGGAAAACAATGAAGGAAGAAACACTAACACAACATGAAGAGAACAAAATCATGTGGAAAGCATGAACATGAAGTCTCCGTCTGGACGACCCTTTGATTCTTCAGCGCGTGTTAGCTTGTGCAGTCATGATTAGACTGGTTCATCTTTCGATCTTGACGAGCCACCTGTTCTAGTTCACCACGTGGAAGACCAAGGGCCACAGTACTCCACACGAAGGTTAACGTCGTATAAAATTGTTTGCACAGTTTATATTATATTGGTTTTCTTTAAAAATATTTTCCATCATCGTTCTTAGGTTCAAGCTACCCACGAGCGCATGAAGAAAAATGTCAAGAAGGGAAAATCCGGTGCCGATCACAATTCAGCTCCGCCTAAGAAGCCACCCTTGGCACCTGGCGTGATATGACAGATGGATTCCCATTTACCACCTGTTTTGTAACCAACGTCATGAGCAATTTACACGTTACAAAAACGTGCAACCTGACGGCAATTGTGTTTCAGAGTTATTGCAGATTGGAGGCATCAATCAGAAGATGAATGGAGAGAAGTACGTGCCTCTATGTACGAGGAGCTAACTCTTCCATAGAGACAAATTTGGGGCGATAGAATGGGTGGTCTGGAAGATGTGCAGAACGAGGCAGACACGGTTTTATGGACAGGGGATGGGTTCGCACCAGAGAACAAATGGTTTGTCACCACGATTATTCCAGTCATATGTACCAGATACAACCTTGTTCTAGTGTACATTGATGCTGGGACCGGTGCTGGTTTCACATGCCTACCATTCAGAGATAACAATGGCTGGGGTCATGCGTGCCTGGAGGTGCTTTATATGTCTGTCGGTAATCATTTCATACGTGTTGATATGGCAGATAGTGCACCCATACCTCCCCTTTATTTGACATGGGGGAGAGTTAGAGATCCCTCAGTTCAAGGTTGGGATGAGCCATATCATCAGCGCATCACACTCTGGAGGGAAGTATCTGTCACATCAAAGTTAGGAGGAAAAAGCTCACTTTCAGCACATTTTTGTGTAAATGCTTTTGTAGGTCCCCCTTCCCCTTAGCATTTTGTATATGGTTTTGTACATGCAAGCCATACCTCCCCTTTTGCTTGGCACGTGGGAAGCTTTTGTAGGTCCCCATTCCCCTTAGCATTTTGTATATGGTTTTGTACATGCAAGCGAGCCATACCTCCCCTTTTGCTTGGCACGTGGGAAGCTTTTGTAGGTCCCCCTTCCCCTTAGCATTTTGTAAATCTTTAACAGAGCTATGAATCTTGAAGCTCATATTCAATAGGGCGGCGAATCGTATTAAATTAAGAAGCTGGCCAGTGACTTTTACAGACTACTCTAGACTTCAGTATTTAAGAACATCCAACAAAGTGAACATCAAATTCCAACCTCGTGTAGCATATTGAGATAGTCTATATAAGAAAAAATCCAACAACAGGCAAAAACTCACAATATAGTCTCCGAAGTAATAGTCATGAAACCAACAACAATAAAACATAACTAAAATATCCAACAACCCTTCCAGCAACCAGCCTACCTACCCCTATGACCCCTCTGCGGCTGTGGCATAGTTACCCCCCCCCCCCCGGTCTGCCACCCCCTCTAGAACCTCTCCCTCTACCAGCACCCCTACTTTGCGACCCGCTGGATGTACCAGGCCTCTCAGTCTGCGGTGTGATCCGGAAGTGCTGAACCTGTCCCAACATCTGATCGAAAGAATGCTGAAACTGGGACAACTCATCAGGCGACATCTGAGCGAGCCATCCGTCTGGGTGTGGGGCCGGGAAGTATGGATCCATCAGCTGCGCAATAGTAGTGAGCGTCACCTGTGGATATAGTATGAAATATATAGATTAGTTTCTAATTATTGATTGTTATAAAGTACGAATAAATTAATATAACAACTTACAGTAGGATCAGCAGCCGGGGTAGCAGCACCACCAGGAGGGATGATCCTCGGGTGGGTCCGAGGAAGGTACCACTCCAGGTAATCTGCCTCCACATCATCACCAGCAGAAGCGCTTCGTGAGTTAAGAAACTCAGTGGCATACATGTTCGACTGACTGCTCCATAGCGCTGGTGATGCAACATGCTCAACAGTGTAGTCTCTGCCGGTCCTCTTCCGTATAGCCTGATGTGGCCATAGAGGGGGAGTGGAGGGAATAACCTGGACCAAGCCGAACTGCCTCAGACACCGGTTCGGATGGTAGGGCTCTACAACGTCCATCATGTGTAGATGCCCAAACCACCGGGACCGACCCTGCTCAACACGCCATGCATCCACTCCGAATGGTCCACACAACCTTATCATTTAGATTTTATCTCTATTTGTCAACTAATTCTAACAAGTTAATAATAAACTAATTTTAATTCTTAAGTAATGGTACTGAGTACCCTACCTGGTCAGGTGTAAGAGCATCCAATCGTCGGCGGTACTCCACCAGTCTGCTGTTGTCTGAACTATGTCGACCCTCAATCTTCACGAACCTCGCAGCAGATGGGACTGGGGAGGCGGTATTCACCATCAGACGACGGCAAATACCTGGGAAGTACTCATAGATCCAGCACTGTAACATTTAAAATATCATAATACTATTTTGACAATTGTAATGCGGGAAGAAAATTATCAGGATAATTTATAGTACTATTTATACCTGCAATAGGGTAACACCCAGCGATGGTCCTCGCCTCAGCACGAGAATACACCAAGCTGTCTGTAGAGGTAGGCCAGTGTAGCAGCACCCCACGCATAGTCTGAGATAGAGTCAATGTCCTGTAGGGGCCAGCAGGTGTATGGGCGTATCCTATCATTCCCTTGTCGGGGAACAATGTGCAAGCGATCAAGTAGTAGAGATAGCCACGAGCCTCGCTAGCGTAAGTGGCATCTACGTGGCCACACCAATCCCTAATCTTACTGTAGGGGACGCCACCCTTGTAATACCACCTCTGCTCCTTCACCATACTGACGGAAGGAAGGCCTACAACCTCAGCAAGTGCAGCTAGCGCACAATCCAATGTCAGCTCTGGTGGCGCTGCACCTCCACGTAACTCCTCGGGGGCCTCAAAAACAACTGATCTCCCCTGAATCGAAAGGCCCATGATGTGATAGACGTCATGTAAAGTGATCGTCATCTCACCAAAAGGTAGGTGGAAGGTGTTGGTGTCCGGCTGCCACCTCTCCACGAAAGCAGATATCAGCGCCATATCAAAATATCCATGGGAGCAGTCGTGAAGATGTGCTAGCCCACTATCTCTGACTACCTCCTTAGCCCTCTCATGGTTAAACAGGTCAATATGCCACTTCTCCAGTAAAGGGCCTCTAGTGATAAATGATAAACAACCACGCTCCTAGAGATATATCGATTTTATAAGTCCACAAACTACGGTTAACATAAAAAAAAATATTTAGAACAAATGTTAGAGATACATACCACTCCTCGCCACAAATCTAACACCACATGTCCACCAAAGCTGCGTAGAAGACTAGCATCAGAAGGACCACCAGGAATCGGAACGGACTCCGGAGTGATAAACCAATCGGTGGGTATCTGACCCCCAGCTGATGTCGCACCCCCACCAGCAGCAAGGGCTAACTGGTGTCCGGCCGTCTGCTGGTCCACATCATCATCGTCATCGTCAGAATCATCGCTATCGTCATGATCAGATGCGAATCGCCTCCTCGGTGGCGATGGCTGCTGATAAGTAGGGAATAGACCAGAAGTGCCAACAGCAGGAGGATGGGGAGATGAGGCAGCAAGTGACTGTGACGATGGTCGGTCTGCAACGCGCTTGGACCGCCTCTCCATTTCCATTTGCTCCCGAGCAGATCGTGCGACCTTATTCCTCTTAGGAACGCTAGAGGAACAATCTATTGTCGCTTTTTGTTTCTCCTTGTGGTTCATCTGTAAAACAAATAGAGTCAGTAACACAAATCAAGCTAAAAACAAGAAAAAAAAATAAAAAAACGGTCCGTAACGGACCACAAAAAAAGAGTCCGTAACGAACTCTTAGGTAAACTGTCCGAAACGGACCAAAAAGACTGGTCCGTAAAACGGACGATACATAGGAGTCCATTTTTCGGACCACTATTACGACGTCCGTAAAACGGACTTAAAGGTTCAGTCCGTAAAACGGACTTAAAGTTTCAGTCCGTAAAACGGACCCGTTTGTTACGGTCCGTTTTAAATGGTCCGTTACGGACCGTAACAAACGGGTCTGTTTTACGGACTACAAAAAATGTGTTTTTTTTTTCTTGATTTTAAGCTAGATTTGAGTTAAATTTGATCTAAATCATCTACAAGACTATACCTAATCATACAATAGCATAATACAATGAAATAGGAGGATAAACAATTACCTTAAGTGCTTCAAAGAGAAGTTGGGCGAACGAGAGGTTAGAGAGGTTTTGGAATCTGATTTTTTTAGCGCGAAATAGAAATGAGAGGAGAGAGATTGAGAGTTGGGATATATATAGTGATTTTTTTTTTTGCGACTGCATATTCTAGAATACCAACTGTATTTTATGACTGCAAATTTTAAAAAAATGACTGCAATTTTTTTAAAATGACTGCAAAAACTAGAATACTGACTGCAAAACCCAGCCGAGTTTGGGTATTCCAATTTTAATAAACGAACCCGGTGTATAACGAGTTCGTACTTTGTAGATGGATGCATGGATAATATCGCATGGTCCCAATGCGATGATCTATCTCTAACTGCTAATTTGATGTCATGGTGCAATCACCGCACGGTATCAGAAATAGACTCATCAGCCTATACTGGTGCACCTCTCGGACGGACGTAGTCACAAGTTGCAATCATATGTACGCATCACGTGTGTGAGAACAAAATCTGACGCCAGAGATAACACGCCACCACACTACTAGCCGATCATCTCAACCATCAACAAACAAACGGTTGACAGATTTCCTCTTTGTCCGATTCTGGTTATGTTAAATTCAATCATTCCAACAACTATAATAGCCACAATGCATAAAACAAAAGACACTCTCACAATCCCTCATGAGTTATCTGAATTTCTCAATCAAAGTATATATTTATTTTACTACTATTAGTTAATAAATGAAGTTAATTGTTAGTTAAAAAATATCAATCGCTCTTAGCTACATGTGAATAAACAAATTCAAATGGGAGGGAGAACATACCGTAATTGAACATCACGTTCTGGTTTCGTACGCGATGGTAGATTCCATTGGAGAGGCAAATCAAAACTTCCAAATCAACAGAACTACTGTCATCTATCTTGGATAAGCAATCGAAGTAGATTTACGCTCTTCTTCTAAGCTTCATCCTGACCTAAAATTTGAGTACGGTAGTGCAACAGAGCAATCAAGCTCCATTGTTGTTGAGTGCGGTAGTTCATTCCAGATTTGGATTTCATTCAAAAGCACAATTTCGAAATCGGATTTTGCTGGAATAACAATTCTATGTAGCTCTAGAACCAAGAATCACAATTGAAATAGGTGATCGGGATCTGATTTGCTGAAGCTTATAGCGACGGCACCATGGGGTACGATATGTCTCTAGTTCTCCTTCAATTTCTTCTGAAATGCAAATGCTAGCTGATTGCATTTTCTGTGTTATAATTTGAGACCTTGTTAGTTCAGTGTAAGTCAAATCACTGTAAGAGGTTTACGGTCATAGTTGTCTTATGTTTGCTTAGGTATTTCTTCTGCTAGTTTTAGGAGTCTGATGATGTACTTTGTTTTCACTGTGAAACATCAAGGGTACTGACAGAAGTATGGCTACTAACGTGACCACAAGTTCAAGAAACAGAGATAACAATCGCTTATTAACATCTTGAAGAACCAAAACGTCATGGATTCTAGTGAATTAAACTCAGCGGTGGATCCTCAAAACAATATTTCAGGTAATATCAGTTGTTAAAAATTAATCAAACATATTGTACATGTATCCGAGTATTAAAGTACATTTTTGTAATTGTTTCTGAATAGTTTTTGATGCATGGTTGTACTCTTATAAATTACTTCTTGTTTTTCTATGAAACATATTCTTATGCTGTAGTATCTTACCAACCAGAAAAGGAAAACAACCTGTTACAGTAGAAGAAGAGGAAACAGAATACTCTGAAAGTTCTACATCAGAGTTGCTGGGGGTAATTGGAAATACCCCAAACCTTAATATATTGTTTAAACACTTAAATATGGTGTATTAACTAAAAGAGTCTTAGAAACATTATTAAACAAATTTAAACAAAAGGAAACACAAAATGTGCTTTAAAGTCAATAAGAGCCAAAATGCGCTCTAAGCTTGGGATAAACTTGGTTAACCTAATGAACTTACCAAGACCTCATTTATACACTAATGAACATATTACATCAATTACCCAAGAAAACCAAGCTTGAAAACAAGTTTAGACACAAATGTGCTTTAGGAGTCTTAAAGCACATTTTTGAAAAATTGTCTTGTAAATGAGTTTTGAGTGGCTAGATGTCCATCATTACTCTTAAATATATATGTGTACTATATAATATCACATTTGGGTGTCTATATATGGGAAATCAAAAATTTCACTTCTATGTGCCTTGTTTTATGAATAGTAACTTTTATAAGCTATTTGTAACATATGTTGTATAAGTAATTAAATTGACAAATAAAGACTTATTACCCTCCTACTACTATTTGGGGCCGGTTTTTAAGGTTGGTGACACACCACCCTTGTTAGCTTGTTAAGAAAATAAGTAAACTACTTAAGTACCCTTTTTACTTTATAAGTATAAATATCTTCATAAAGTAAGTTCTATCCCATTCTCTCATTTCTTTCCTTGCTCACACGGTTTCCCACCTCTCTTCTTCCTTCTTATTGCTGTTCTCTCACGGTAATACCACACCCCCATTGAAACTCCCACTTTGATCTCTTGTAAAACCTTGCTCACTTGTCCAAATCAAAACAAACACCACCATCTCTTCCTCTCATCAAGCTCTTCATTCCTATCTTTTCAAAAGTCCAAGCAACCATTTCGGTGCCATGGAGTTTCTCCATTGAAGGAGCTTGAGCTTGTATTTTTACATATTGTTACTCTCCTTGGTTTCTAGGTAAGGAATCTCAAACAAAAATCAAGTTTCCTCCTTGTTTTTGTCATGTCCGAAAATATGTATTGAAGGAGCTTTTTATGTGACTTTGTTCTAGCTTCATTCCAACTCTTCATGGACTAGGTGGAGTCCTCTCTTGCTAGATATTCAAACTCTCTTCAAAGAGCAAGGTAAAACAACTACATTAATGTTTTGAAACAATGTAAAACTAGGGTTTACAATGAGATGGAGCTTATAGCTTGAATACTCATTATAATGTTTGTATATTGTTTGAACTTGTCAAAGAATCAAGTACTCTATTGGTTTTCTAAAGGAAACAAGGAAGAAGTTATTTTGCAAAAGGAGGTAAATCTACTAACCTAAGTTATTTTAATGCCTTAGGAGAAATGAGCTTATAAATGCTTATTAAAACTACCTAAAGAGCCAATGGTGAAGACTTAGTAAAGTGTTCCCAAGAGCTTAGTAAAAGGCATATGTGTTGTTGAGTGTATTTGCAGGTTAAAGGCAAATATATTGTGGAAATTCAGTGTTTATGATTTATGCATTTAAGGGCCTAAGAGCCATGTCATTTAAGGGCCTAAGTGCCATGCAATTTAAATTGTGCACTATTTGTGATGTAGTGCCTTGTGGGTGAAGTTTGTGTATAATACTTTGATGGATTTTTAGTGTTCTTGGTTGTTGTTGGTGAAAACAATGTGTTTTGGTTTAGTAATGTTCTAGGAGAACCCATGTCGAAATTTGGGTAACAAATGTGAATTCTAAGTGTTAAAATGAGTTGATAAGTTAAGGAGTATTTAAAATGGTTAAGTGTTGTTCTTGCGTAAGAAACATGCATTAAGGCGATTTGGGATGTAACAAGAACTTAGACTTGAGCTTGAGATTCTAGTATGTACCAAAGTCATTTTGGGACTTAGGTAAAGACTTAGGCAAACTTTGGTAAACTAAGGAGAAGGTAGGAACTTGAAAAAAGGATTTGAAGTAATGTTATAAGGAGTTAGTTGTGAGAGATGATGCTTGGGAGATGATGTTAAGATAGGAGAAAACATTTTGGGATAGTAGTTTATCATAGTGAGAAACACCATTTAGAAACCTAGTGTAAAATGTTGTAAGTGTTAGGAATTTTGTGAAGAAATAAGTAAAGGTTTAAGGAATTGGATAATGAGTTTATGAGTGTTTAAGGATGTCTTAAGGTGTGTTTGAAGGGCCCAAATGAGATTAGGGGGTCTAGGTTGTATGGGGTGAAGTTTGGAGTTGAATGTGAAAAGGAAAACAAAGGTCTGGGGCAGACCGAACTTGCGACCGAACTTGCAAGTTCGGTCGAGCCCAGTTTCCTCTGCGAGAATTGGCTTCTGGAAAAGGCCGACCTTGGGGACCGGACTTGCAAGGTCGGTCGGGCCTGTATTTTGAGTACGGATTGAGTTACTGGAAAAGGCCGAACATAGGACCGGACTTGGTAAGTTCGGTCGGGCTAAATTTACAAAGGGGAGAAACTCTCGGGAAAGGCCGAACTTAGGACCGGACTTGGTAAGTTCGGTCGAGCTAAATTTACAAAGGGGAGAAACTCTCGGGAAAAGGCCGAACTTAGGACCGGACTTGGTAAGTTCGGTCGGAGCAGAAAATCTTAACGGAAATGTGTTCTGGAATCGACCGAACTTGGGTAAGTTCGTCGGCAAGGTCGGTCGGACCTAAACTTGTAAAAAAAAAAAAAAAAAAAAAGAAAAGAATGGACTTATGTAGTTAACCTAGGGATAATGAAGATAACCTAGGGTAAGATAGACTCAAAATGTCATACATTATGTTAAACACTTAGTAAATTTGGAGGTTAAGTAAGTTAATTAACCGACGTTCTTGAATTATAGTATGATGACTTACGGAGGAAATCAAACGAGGCAAGGACCAAGGTATGGTTTTCTTGCAGTCTGTTGTCTAGCGGTTTACACCC
Organism: Limonium bicolor; assembly: GCA_023374045.1. Classification (NCBI taxonomy): domain Eukaryota; kingdom Viridiplantae; phylum Streptophyta; class Magnoliopsida; order Caryophyllales; family Plumbaginaceae; genus Limonium; species Limonium bicolor. The sequence continues at coordinate 231,712,343 of CM041781.1, read as the reverse complement.
GGTTTTGTGTTGTATGTTTTTCTGTGTGTTTACAACGTTATAAGATTTAAACATGTAATGAGTTTACAGTTGTTCATGTTATTGTGAAGTGATGTTGTGACTCATTTTCCCTTGTGTGTCTAACATGACTTACCACCTATTGTGTGATGGTTGTTAAGTTCCACTATGAACTTCTAACAAGTGTTAACTGGGAAGTGAGGAATCCGGTTGTCCGGTCATGCATGTAAGTTAGAGTAGATATCTGAATCAGATTCGACTCTTATGTTGTTAAGATTGTTCTCCTTAATTGGCGTTCGATCACCCGCTAGCTTCTTCCAAAGCTTACCTATTCTGACTTATGATCGGTTTAGTGGGAACCTGTGTTTTGTGTGTGTTTTCGGGTCACTAAATCCGAACCATCTGTGACTTAAGTTACTCGTTCGACTAACAGAACGGTAACGAGTGTGTTTAACGAGCTGACATGAGAGTGAACCACTCTCTAGGCTCTTATGTTATTTGACCCTTGTGGTTTGTTATCGTGGAGTGAAAATCCACTGTGTATGGTTGTTGAGCTATGCACTATTGATGCCATGCTCCATGTTATGTTATGCTATGTATATAATTGAATGCCATGTTATAATGACAAGTAGCTGCGCGTATCCCGGTAGCCGATGGGGCGCGTTAGCCATACCAGCCAAGGGTTGCTGACCCCTCGGGGGATCCATATTTCTTATACTGCAGGATGAGGATCGAAGAAGCGGAGTGGCTTTAGATCCTAGGATGTAATCCCTTTCGTATACTTTTGGATGTTGGCCCGGGATGCGCCTGTGCTCCGTGGCGTGTTTATATTTGGTTGTGACAGTTTACAGTGATGTTTGACAGTGAAGGATGTATGTATTACTCGGTATTGTATATAATGTATTTATGGTTTAGTCTTATGCTCGGGAGTCTGATCATCAGACCGGTACAATTGTATTTATTCTGCCTTGTCAACCACGTGGGTGGTTGACGGCGTTGTAGCACCGAAGCGTTTTACTGTTTAGTTGTTTTATTCCGCTGCGATTTCATTTAGTATCATGTGCGTATTAGGGGTGTTACAAAAAGTGGTATCAGAGCGAAGTATCGCTCTGATGCTAGAATACCGAGCTTAGGAATATACCGAGTTAGGAACCTAGCTACAGTTACTTAAGTGGACAGATTTGGAAAGGTTAACCACTAACTAAGTGTGGAATTACCTGGTTGTCGGGAAGATTTATAACCATTGGACCGATAAGTGTGCAAGCATAATGCTAATGAAATATTCACATGAATACAGATGGCAGGTAGACACGAGGGAGAGGCCGCGCGGGCGGTACTGGAGATTTGGGTAACCAGGGAGATGATACTACGGCGCAGACTATGGCTGAGGCAGTTGCAGCCGCCGTAGCCCAGTTGGTACCCGACTTGGTTGCTGCTATTCAGCAAGGGCAACAGCCCGGATTCAGCCACCACCACCACCGCCACGAGAGACCAATTGGTCAGGCGTTGGCTGATCTTAGACCACCGTCGTTCAATGGGGAGACTGATCCTCGAAAGCTGAGGCGTACATCTCCGAATTGGAGACCGCCTACGAGACCTTGGCAGTACCTGCTGAAGCTAAGGTCCGTCTTGCCGCCTACTACTTGAAGGGTACGGCGCAGAGTTGGTGGAAGTTGTGAAGGAACAGGATGGCTGATCCTGACTTTGGTTGGAGGGAGTACACGGCTCTACTGCGAGCCAAGTACTACCCTGTACACGTGCAGGAGGCCAAGCGCCTCGAGCTGGACAGTCTGAAGCAGGGGGATAAGATGTCGGTTGATGACTACTATACCGCATTCACCGGCCTTATCCACCTGTTACCAGACCTTGGGTATTCGAACCGGGTGTTGGTGAATCGGTTCTACAATGGACTGAGCCACCGTCTCCGCTATGGGATGGGGCCAGCTGAGTATACCACCTTGCAGGTAATTAGAGTACCTTATTGTGAATCAATTTGTACCATGAGCGAATGTTAAGGTGAGTTGGTAAGTTGTTTTTGCGGGGCATGACTGACATCCTAAAATACAGGAGTGCTATCATGCCGCTGCAAAGGTTGAGATTACCGTCCGTCTGAGGGACAGGAAAATGCGCACAAGCGCAAGGCCACCAACGAGGGCCAGAATCAGCAAGGGTATGGGGAGGGAAGAAGAAGAAACCCTACCCTCAGCCCCAGAAGGGCCAGTACCAGGGTGACAAGGGCCAAGCCCAGACCACCACAGCTGATGAGCCACTGAAGCTCACGTACGCGTATGCGGCGAAGCCTCTACGCTCCTACCCGCCTAAGGGTAATTACTTAACCATGTGTATCTAGTTGAGGTGTATGTTGTTGAGATGGAAAGTGAGTATTGGTTGTGTGTTTTAGCAGCTAGCGCGGGTTCTGGACCGGAGCGCCACTTTTACTGTAAGTGGTGCAATGGAGACCACCCCGGCAAAGACTGCAAGGGAAGATGTGAGGTGCCGCCACTGCCAGAAGATGGGCACCGTGAGTTTGAGTGTTGGACGAACCCCAACGGCAGAAACTACAAGCCAAAGGGGCATGGAAGGGTAATACTACCACGACCACTGAAGGCCCGAAGGCGATTACTCAGCAGACTTCTGACAAGAAGTACACTGAATCCCAGAAGGGGAAGGCTACGGGGTCCGGCAAGGCCACCCTGAGTGTGTTTAACGAGCTTGACATGAGAGTGAACCACTCTCTAGGCTCTTATGTTATTTGACCCTTGTGGTTTGTTATCGTGGAGTGAAAATCCACTGTGTATGTGTTGTTGAGCTATGCACTATTGATGCCATGCTCCATGTTATGTTATGCTATGTATATAATTGAATGCCATGTTATAATGACAAGTAGCTGCGCGTATCCCGGTAGCCGATGGCTGCGCGTTAGCCATACCAGCCAAGGGTTGCTGACCCCCTCGGGGGATCCATATTTCTTATACTGCAGGATGAGGATCGAAGAAACGGAGTGGCTTTAGATCCTAGGATGTAATCCCTTTCGTATACTTTTGGATGTTGGCCCGGATGCGCCTGTGCTCCCTGGCGTGTTTATATTTGGTTGTGACAGTTACAGTGATGTTTGACAGTGAAGGATGTATGTATTACTCGGTATTGTATTAATGTATTTATGGTTTAGTCTTATGCTCGGGAGTCTGATCATCAGACCGGTACAATTGTATTTTCTGCCTTGTCAACCACATGGGTGGTTGACGGCGTTGTAGCACCGAAGCGTTAGTTACTGTTTAGTTGTTTTATTCCGCTGCGATTTCATTTAGTATCATGTGCGTATTAGGGGTTTTACAGTAATGTGGAAGTGAGGAAGAAGCTTATGATCTATACAATAGTTATGCCTTCCGAAAATGCTTTGGCACAAGAAAGGAGTCGCAGAAATATTACCCGGATGGTACTGTCCGGAAAAAGATCTTTTGTTGTTCTTGTGCTGGAAAGAAGGATTTAAAGAAGTTGGACACAAGAACATATTCAAGACCAGATTCAAGGACAGGGTGTAAGACAAAGATTTTGTTTAAAGTTGACAAGCTTGGGAATTGGGAAGCTACAGCTCATGATATGATTCACAATCATCCTTTTTGTGATGAAAGTCAAATACATTTACTTCAATCACACCGGAAGGTGAGTGAAGATCAATTACAATTTGTGACTCAAATGAAGGAAAGTGGTGTATCTGTTGCAAAAACAATCAGATTTCTGGCTGCTGAATCAGGTGGAACCTCACAAGTGGGGTTTGTGAGAAAGGACATATATAATGCATTATCTGCTGAAAGGAAAGAGTACTTTGATGGTACAGATTCACACAGTCTTGTACAGATTTTCAAGAGAAGAGAACAAAATGAGAGAGATTTCTACTATGACTTTAGTATCGATGTTGATGACAGATTATGCAGATTCTTTTGGCGCGATGGAAGAATGAAGAATGACTATCTATTATTTGGCGATTTAGTGGTGCATGATACAACATACCGCACTAACAAGTACAATATGATATGTGCACCCTTCGTCAGAATGAACAACCATTGCCAAAACGTGATGTTTGGATGTGGATTTCTTTTGAACGAGCAGATTGAATCATTCAATTGGTTATTTGAAACCTTCGTGAAGTCAATGGATGGTGTTTCCCCACAGACTATAACGACATACCAATGTGCTTCTATGGCTTCTGCGATTGATAAAGTTTTCCCAACATCTCAACATAGATTGTGCATATGGCATTTGATGGAGAATTCAAAAAAACACCTACAACATTTGTATCACAAGAAGAAAGGATTTTCTGAACAGTTTCAAAATATTCTTAGATATTGCGAAACTGAAGCTGAATTCAATCATCTATGGGGGAGGTGAGAATATGCATACTTATATGACCTTTGTAACTTAAAAGCTGATATATTTCTTTCTGTTTGTATATTTTTTAAATTCTGATAGCAGATGATAGTCTAGTTGTACATCTAAACTATACGACATGTTCAGTAGCGTTTTATAAAAGGTACATAAATACAACAAAACGTGTACTCTTATTTTCTGATATCAGAAACTGGGCACTCAAATTGTAACAAAATAAAGTGTTTGGTTTCATTATTGCAGGTTTGTGAAACAGTATGAATGTGAAGACAATGTGTGGCTGAGAAAACTGCACGGAATCAGACAAAAATGGTGTAGAGCATATTCAAAGGATTATTTTTCAGGAGGCGCATTGTCTTCACAAAGGAGTGAAACTACAAACCATTCAATATCAAGAGATCTACATAAAACTGCAGATTTGTGTCAATTCTACAATACATTCTGTAGAGTTGTTTCTGAATGGAGGGATCGTGAAAACGAAGCAGATTTGAAGAGCTCAACTGGGAAACCAGACATGATAGTTCCTAGAGTGAAGCTTCTTATTGATGCACAAGAAGTTTACACAATTCAGGCATATAAACTTTTTGAGAGAGAATACATGAAATCATTGGCTTTAATCCAAGAAGTGTATAACACACAAGAAGATGGTACTATTATCTACCATGTGTGGCAGCAAGATCTGGAGATAATAAAGCATGCTGTGAAATTTGAAAGACAAAACTGTGGTGTATTATGCACTTGTAAGCTGTTGACAAAAGTTGGAATTCTTTGCTCTCATAGCATAAGAATACTAGACATCAATTGTGTGCATAGACTTGTTGATCGTTATGTTCTCCGAAGATGGCGAAAGGATTTGTCACTTCTGAAGAAGCAATATCATCAAAGTTCAAGCTTCATGACGGACGGGCATGAATCATTGTCACAAACAGCATGGACAACGATGATGGGTAAACGGTTTCAGATTCTTCTAATGGCGAGTGAGTCAAATAAGGACGCAAGGAACTTTTGTGAAATTGCTTGGAAGGAATTGAAACAAAAAAATGATTCAGAAGTTGGAGAGACACATCTGCTTGAGATCAGTGCAAATCATCAACATCCAACCAATATAATACAAAACCCCGAAGGATCCAAAACAAAGGGGCGAAAGAATCAAAGATTAAAAAGCACTATAGAAAAGAAAAGAAAAGCAAAGAAAGGTAGAAGCCAGAATTCTATAAGAGAATTTCTTCAGAAGAAAGATTGTGTCCAAGCAATGATGAATGTCGATGAAGATGCGCAGGCGTCAGGTATATCATTTGTGCATCCTATCGATGGTGGAGGGACACTTTCAAGAATTTTGCCAGATTTGGAGCGCAACAATGATGTTGCATGATTTCTCATTCTTAAATACAAATTAGTTATACTTAGAATAATGTGAACATAGCTTATACAATTGTAAAGATTGAGAAAATTTAAACTCAATACATATAAATGTTCATTTAAGGTTGAAGGTACATGAATGATTGGAAAACAAACTTTATATTGTCCTACAGAAACACAAAAAATTGGGTGTAATAAATGCATGTTTGAAAAGATATAATGTAATGTTATTCACTGCAAAGTAGTCTACTATAATATTAAAAAGACTACTTAATTTCATGAAAAGTGGTACACCGCAACAAAATCTTACACTAAACTATACAATAGTTCGTAAAAGTGAATGCCACTATTTATAAGTATTACACTCTGGTAATGAATGTATTTTTAGTTAAATTAATCATATTAAGGTTGCCCAAAATTTTAATTTTCTATAACATAAATGGTTGTGGCGCTAAAAAACACTTGTACAGTAATTTGTACAAATATGTACATACAAACATAAACACATGTACAAGAAACTAATAAAAGATGTACATATAAAGCCGCTACCATAAACCCTACAAACTGTCGAGTCAGTGAGGACATTATAAAGTATAGAATAAATTCCAAATAGATTACCCTACCCCCAAAACACCCAAACCCCACCCTAGGAAAGCTAAAACGTCGAAGGCATTTTTAGGGTTTGTGGTAGCGGGTTCGAGTCAGTGAGGACAATATAAAGTATAGAATAAATTCCAAATAGATTACCCTACCCCCCAAAACACCTACACCCCACCCTAGGAAAGCTAAAACGTCGAAGGCATTTTTAGGGTTTGCAGTAGGCGGGATTAGGGTCTAACGACCCTAAACCCGCTACCACAAACCCTAAAAAACTGTCGAGTCAGTGAGGACAATATAAAGTATAGAATAAATTCCAAATAGATTACCCTACCCCCCAAAACACCTAAACCCCACCCTAGGAAAGCTAAAACGTCGAAGGCATTTTTAGGGTTTGCAGTAGGCGGGATTAGGGTCTAACGACCCTAAACCCGCTACCACAAACCCTAAAAAACTGTCGAGTCAGTGAGGACAATATAAAGTATAGAATAAATTCCAAATAGATTACCCTACCCCCCAAAACACCTAAACCCCACCCTAGGAAAGCTAAAACGTCGAAGGCATTTTTAGGGTTTGCAGTAGGCGGGATTAGGGTCTAACGACCCTAAACCCACTACCACAAACCCTAAAAAACTGTCGAGTCAGTGAGGACAATATAAAGTATAGAATAAATTCCAAATAGATTACCCTACCCCCCAAAACACCAAACCCCACCCTAGGAAAGTTAAAACGTCGAAGGCACTTTAGGGTTTGTAATGACGGGTTTACATAGGTTAAAATAGTTGTGGTGTAGAAATGTACAAATAATCATTAAAATATGTACACCTTTACATTAAAACATGTACATATAAGAGAGAAAAGTTGTACAAAATTTATAAATAAAAAACACCCTAAAACCCACAGATCGCATAGAAAAGAGTAAACGTTGAGGATTTGTTAGAGTAGAAGCAGCTGAGGGGTTGTAGTCATTTAACATAGAAGTAAACTTGTACAAATGGACATACAAAAATGTACGAATTATCATTGAAACATGGACACCCTTACATTCAAACATGTACACCCTCACTTTTGAACATGTACACCCTCACTTTTGAACATGTACATCTGCACATTGGAACATGTACATCTGCACATTGGAACATGTACATATGCACATTGGAACATGTACATCCTCACACTTGGATATGTACAATTACACTTTTAAACATGTACATCTTTACATTTAAACATGTACGCAGAAACACAGCAGTACAACTACCAAATCCACTATGACCAAAAGCAACCATACTCCACCACAAAGACTGTTGCCAGAAAACAGTTGCAGCTTCCAAAACTAGTATGCTCAACACTAACAATGCTGCACAAGGTTCTTGCCAAAAAAACTACCTGTGCCACTAGCTGCTGTGTCCAACACTAACCAATGTTGTACAAGGCAGCTGCCCAAAACTTGCTATTGCTACAGAAACTACTATGCCCAACACTAACGTTGAATATGATATTATAGCAGCTGATAATATAGTACATTAACAGATTTGGGGCAACATCAAATCAAAATGTAGAATCCATACTTGTTCATTAAGTTGTCATAGAAACGACGTTTTACACCCATCATATGTTTAACATCAACATCATGTCATTCACTTAGACTACACCCCCGATTCACTAAATTAAAAAGCATCTATTTTGTCACTGCTCCACTCAAAATACATCAGAAACTGCTACACAAAAAACTACCAATCTACTCTCAAAATGGAGCCACCAGCCAATCATTTGCTAAACAAAAGTTTATGTTTAACAGCAGCACACAAGTCATCCCTATGCTTGTTGAGATCATTCAGCACAAGCTTAATCACGTACTTCCTTCGTAGTTTGTTCAATGTGTTTTTCTGTAACAAAAAAGAAAATTAAAAAATGATAAAAGAAAGAAGAAATAATGACAAACTAAGTAAATGAATTTCAACTGAAAAAATGCATACCCCATCTTTTCCCGATTCAAAACCAGCATTCCAGTTCACACCATTCCCACCATAAGTCTCCATGTGCCTCAAAACATACACACCACTGTCAACATGGTGTTTATTACTCCTCCATAAAATAGGCAGCACGTGAACATTGAGGTCAAATGAACTTTTCTTGTGTATTTGATATGAATCCAACATCTTAAAAAAATTTCAACCTTCAAAGTTTTTAAAAACACAAATCAGTAAGATACACACAAAGAAGATACATAAAACAAAACAGAAAAAATGAAAAGGAAACAAATGAGGAAAATAGTGCAGAAACATACCAGAAGCTGAACATCTTTAGCATAGTCAAATGGTACATCAGCCTTCAAATCTCTGTTGTCTAGTACTTCAATTTTATAATTTTTGAAATTGACAACTACTAAGAACTGATGGTCTTCATATGAAATACCCCAAACCTTAGTATGTTGTTTAAACATTTAAATATGGTATATTAAGACTAAAAAAAGTCTTAGAAACATTAGTAAACAATTTAAACCATAGAAAACACAAATAAATACCTTAAAGTAAATTAGGGCTAAAATGTGCTCTAAGCTTGGGATAAGCTTGGTTAAGACCTAATAAGCTTATCAAGACTTCATGTAGGTGTTAATGAATATAATAAACCAATTACCAAAGAAAACCAAGCTTGAAAACAAGTTAAAACACAAAATGTGCTTTAAGGAGTCTTAAAGCACATTTTTGAAAAATTGTCTTGTAAATGGGTTTTGAATGGCTAAATGTCCATCATTACTCTTTGATTAACATGTGTACTACTTAGTATCACATTAGGAAGTCTACATCAATAGGAAATCAAAAATTTCACAACTATGTGCCTTGTTTTTGTGAATAGTAACCAAATTAACCAAGTTTATAACATATGTCAATATAAGTGTGACAAATGGTCAACAAAGACTAAAATACCCCTTAGTATATTATGGGGGGGGGGGCGGTTTTCTTGGTGACTCACCACACTTAAACAAAAAATAAGCTAAGTAAAGTAATAAAGTAGAAAACACTATTTACTTTACTACTTAAGTATCAAAACTAGTTAAGTCTTCTTCATTCTCTCATTTCCCTTGTTCCCACCGTCTTCTACCTTCCTTCTTTCTCTCATTTCCGATTTTGCAACTGCACCACCACCATCATTCTTCATCTTCAATCACTTGTAATTCCTAGCTCACTTTGCCAAATTAAAATCTAAGACCACCATTCTCTTTGTCTTGCCAAGCTCTTCAACTTCATCCTTTCAAAATTCCAAGAGCTCCATTTCGGTGCCAAGAGGAATCTCCATGGGAGGAGCTTGAGCTCACCTTTTTACATTTTATTGTTCTCCTTTGCTTCAAGGTAAGGAAACTCAAATAAAAACTCCATTTCCTTCATGTTTGTATGTTGTCCGAAAAACACCATTAATGGTGCTTTTACCTTGCTTGTTCTAGCTTCATTTGAATCTTCTAAGGGCTTGGTGGAGTCCTCTCTTGCTACACATCCAAACTCTCCTTTATATCCAAGGTAAAACAATCACCTAAATGTTCTAAGACAATATATGTATTTAGGGTTTACAATGAGATGAAGCTTAAAGCTTGAATACTCATTATATTGTTTGTATATTATTTAGAAGTTGACAAGCAATCAAACATCCTTACCGATTTTAATCAAGGAAACAAGAAAGAAGTTTGTGAGGAAAAGAGGTAAATGTGCTAACCTAATGTAGTTTAAAGTCTTAGGAGAAATGAGCTTATGTTGCTTATTAAAATGATCTAAGGAGCCAATGGTGAATGACTTAGTAAAATGTTCTCAAGGAGACTAGTAAAAGGCATATGTATTGTTGGGTGTATTTGCAGGTCAAAGGCAATATATGGTGGGAAAGTCAGTGTTTATGGTTTATGTTATTTAAGGGCCTAAGAGCCATGTTATTTAAGGGCCTAAGTGCCAAGCAATTTAAATTATGCACTATATTGTGATGTAGTGTTAAATGAGTGAAGTTTTGTGTACAAGAATGTTCTTGATGGATTTTAGTGTTCTTGGATGTTTAATGGTGAAGACGAAGTGTTTTGGTGTAACAAGATGCTAGGAGAACCCATGTCGAAATTTAGATAATGTATAAGAAGTTTTGGGTGTTTAAAATGAGTTTTGGTGAGTTAGGAAGTGTTTAGGGTGGTTAAGTGTTCTACTAGTGAAAGAAACATGCATTAAGGTATTCTAAGAGATAAAAAGGACTTAGGCACTGTTTTAGAGGGTTTAAAATGCAAGTGAGTGTTTTGGGATACTTCAAGATCATGATGAGATTGTGTTTAGGACTTGTGCAATGTTGGTGAATAAGGAAGAAGTGATTTGTTGCATGGAGGAGCTATAAACTTGTAGAGATATTCAAGGAGTTTGGTTAGGAAGAAAAGATGCTTGGGAGATGATGTTGTAGTGGTGAGAAAACATTTGGGAATAGTGGAAGTTATAGGTATGAAACACCACATAGAAACTTAGTGAAAAACATTACAAGTGTAAACCTTTTTATAAGAATTTGTGTAATGCTTGAGGAGGATTTTGATGAATGATTTAAGGAGTTTGGAGGTCTTAAGGTGTGTTTGAAGTGCCCAAATGAGGTTAGAACATACTAGGATATATGAGGTGAAGTTTGGAGTTAAATGGGCAATTAAAAACAAGGGTCTGGAGCAGACCGACCTTGGGGACCGGACCTGCAAGGTCGGTCGAGCCCAGTTTACCCTGCGAGAAATGGTTTCTGGAATGGACCGACCTTGGGGTTTTTAGTACGGATTGAGTCTCTGGAATAGACCGACCTTGGGACCGGACTTACAAGGTCGGTCATGCCTAAATCTTTGTACGTAAGTGATTCTCGGGAATCGACCGATCTTGCGACCGGACTTGCCAAGATCGGTCGGGCCTGAGTTTTCAAAGGGGAAAAACTCTCGGGAATAGACCAACCTTGTGGACCGAACTTGCAAGGTCGGTCGGAGTAGAACTTTTGACGGTAATGTGTTCTGGAATGGACCGACCTTGTGCAAGGTCGGTCGGTAAGTTCGGTCGGACCAAAACTTGTAAATAAAAAACAAACAAACAAAGTGTGGCTTAAGTAGTTAACCCGAGGGGGTATAATGTAGGTAATCAAGGATAAGTTTGGGCATTAAAACATGTCATATAACCATGTTAAACACTTAGTAAATTTGAAGTTAAGTAAGTTAATTAACCGACATTCTTAATTATGTATAGGAGTGGCCTACGGTGAAAATCAATCGAAGCAAGGACCAAGGTATGGTTTTCTTGTAGTCTGTTGCCTACCGGTTTACACCGGCTTGTGTGTTGTTTGTTTTTCTGTATGTTTATGACCTTGTAAGACTTAAGTCATGTAACGAGTTTACAGTTGTTCATATTATTGTATTGTTGAAGTGTGACTCATACCCCTTGTGTGTGACTAACAAGACTTAACCACATGTTGTGATTTGTTATTGAGTTCCAACAGTGAACTCCTGACAAGTGTTAACTGGGGGTGAGGAATCCGGTTGTCCGGTCACGCGTGTAAGTATAAGAGTAGATATCTGTATCAGATTCGACTCTTATGATGTTAAGATCGTTCTCCTTTATTTGGCGTTCGATCTCCCGCTAGCTTCCTCCAAAGCTTACCTATTCTGACTTATGATCGGTTTAGTGGGAACATGTGTTTGTGTGGTGTGTTCGGGTCACAATATCCGAACCATCTGTGACTTAAGTTACTCGTTCGACTAACAGAACGGTAATGAGTGTGGGTAACAAGCTTAACATGAGGGTGAACCATTCTCTAGGCTTCTTATGTTATTTAACCTTCTTGGTTTGTTGTTGTGGGAAGTGTACTCACTATGTATGTGATGTTGTGCTATGCAATATTGTTGCTATGCCATATGTATATGTTATGTGTTAAAATGAATGCCATGTCATCATGACAATTAGTTGCGCGTATCCCGGTAGCCGATGGGCTGCGCGTTAAGCATACCAGCCAAGGGTTGCTGACCCCCTCGGGGGCTCCATATTTTTACTGCAGGATGAGGATCGAGGAAGAGGAATGGCTATAGTTTCTAGGCTGCAGAAATACTTTTGGTTATTTTGGATGTTGAGCCCGGGATGCGCCTGTGCTCCCGTGGCGTTATATTTTGGTACCGTTTGTGTTACAGTGACGGTCGTTTACAGTTGACAGTGGAGTTCATGTGTACAGTTTACAGTGACGGTTTGTATTAAATACTCGGTATGTTGGTTATGTATATATGGTTGTTGTTACCTAATGCTCGGGAGTCTGATCATCAGACCGGTACACTTGTATTTATTCTGCCTAGTTAACCACGTGGGTGGTTAACGGCGTTGTAGCACCGAATCGTTTAGTTATTGTTTAGTTGTTTTTCCGCTGCGATTTCAGTTATTGTTAAGTGATTAGTAGGGGTGTTACATCATAACAGAAAGGAAACAAAAACATCTCAACTTTTTTCAGCTGCAGATGCTATTTTCTGTTTTCATATCTTGAAATTTCTTTGCCCATTTCCCGACACACATTAAAAACTCTTGTATGTTCATCAGCAACATTTTGATCAGAACATACTCTCTGGATGAAAATAAAAACAAGCAAATATATAAAACTTCATACAGGAACTTTAACTTTTACTTTGAAGATAAAATCAGATATACAGTTATGAAGAAAGACATGTACACTCAGATGTTTAAAAATGTACAATGTAAGTAATGTAAATGTACAAATTAAAATGCTGCAAACAATAAAACTGCAAATATAAAAGGGAATAAAATGAGACTTACATAAACATTAGAAGAGAATATAAATCTATCCCATCCACCAACTCTTAAATTACCCTCGGAATTGAGAATGTGTGCAACTCCATCAATCACAGAACTGGGCACAACACGGCTAGGTAGCAATCTCCTAAAATCTTCATGATTTATGGAAGTGAACCCATCAGCATAAAAAAATTTCCTATAAAAAATTTTTAGTTAGACAAACAAAATATGAAAAATATATAAATAAAAAGTTAAGGAAACTAGATGATAAAGGAGAAAAGACCGTACGATGCATCTCCGTCTTCATCAAGTACAAAGTTGATGACAGCATTCTCAAAGGCTGAAAATTTCATTTTCAAATCCACGGACATCATATGGTAAGGCGACTTCAAAAGTGCAGAGGGTTTCCTTGTCCTAGTGGATACCCTAGAAGGTTTTTTTGGTGTAACAGCCTTTACTTTTGCTTTTTTTTGTGCAACAGAAGTAGAAGCAGGTTGTTTTTTTGATCTTTTAGAGGCTCTAGTGGAAGGAACATCTTTAGGGGGGTCCTCAACTACTGCAGTCCTCCTCCCCATAGAATCAGCCTTATTCTTACTTCTGATTTCAACCTCAGGATCAAGCTCAG